>CAKNXH010001070.1:331361-514520 GCA_932178445.1 Andricus quercusramuli
TACTTTGTTAATGGAAATTTGTCGGTTTCAGTTCAAAATTCAACTATTTGATTGAAAATGAACTTTTTGGTTTAAAATAGGTCTGTTAAAATATTCTGTTTGTATGTTTCCTGGTTTATTATAGACGTCTATTAAATGAAATCCAAAAAATTACGTTGAGAGGGGGGCGGGGGTGTATTCGTATTTGTGACGTCACCCTGGGAGATTGAATTTTTGTTCAATGGTCTGTGACGAAGAAGGGGAGGCCTGTGAGAAGTGTTCAAAATAGCGTGAAGTCGTTTTTGAATCGCCCTTATCTGAAATACGAATTCCAGGAATTATACTTTATATTTTCTGGAAAACTAATATTTGACTTCGAAAACAATAAATTGGAAGCTTTAAATAAATATAAATGAAACCTAATTAAAAAATCCCTTTCCACAAACTCAATTTTAAATAAACAACCGAGTACATCTATTGATTTTTGACGCAGCATGATCTGAGTAATTTAGGAATTATTTTATAATTCATATTAGGGTAACTAAAAAGAAATAATCGTAAAGAATCAAATTTGTATTTTTTGTACCATTTTTCGCAATATATTAATAAGCAGACCCGTCTGAGGTATGGAATTTAATAACACATACATTCAATACAATTTATTTCAAAATAATATCGAAAATTTCGCATTTTGAGATCACTTTAATCGAGATTAAAGACCAAGCGTAAGATCATACACACGGGAAAAAGCTGACTGTCTTACCGAATTTCTTGTTTGAGCTGTAAGAACGGATTCAATGTAAAGGCATCATGGAACCAAAAATCTGAACTTTTCAATTGTTGAGATAGTTAAAAAATTTTAATCATCGTGGTTGTCTAAAGTTTGACAATAATATTTTCTCAGTTAGAAGCAACCAAATGTTCATGAATGTGAGAAAACGGAATATCCATATCATCATATCATATAACTAATATATCATTTATCCAGTGCAATAAACTATTCAGCCAAAATAAATTGATTCACTTCGGTTTTTAACATGCCAATATTCGAGTTAAGGTTCTAAGAATTAGTGCTCTTAGCATATGATGTGAAACTGTCTCAAATGAAAATGTGATAGAATTCTTTGCTTCAGTTATGTTTTGTCAATGACTGAAGTAATCTGCGGTTATCGATACACATCTCGTATATTATTTGCTTTCTGTGCGGACGTGTGGATTTCCTTGAATCGAATTAACGGTGTGAAAACTTATGTTTTAGACACGTACTACATTAAAATTCATTGTGATTGGGTGATGGCTGCCCGCTGGACATTCCGCGATTTCATCTCGGGTCAATATTACAATTGCGCTGCTGTACATATTTATTTTTGCCCTCCTCCCCGCGTCAGTCACAGGTGAATATAATGGACGAAGAATCACATTTTTTTTTGTTATTTCCAACATTGCAAAGACGTCACCATTGTAAGTTGATAACACAATTTGTTTTCCGATTGGCATGTGCTGCAGGAAATTATTTTTTGCTCTCAACTGAATTGATTCATTGGGAGGAAAGGTGTACATTCGAAATTCAAAAATTCTATTTGTGTTCTTGTTGGAAATGAGACGAATAAATCTGAGGTCTTCAAGTTCAAATCCAAGTACCCGTGAAAAAACATGCATGGAAGAAGGAGACCTGGACCTGGCACGACGAGTAGGCACGCCAGGAGGAGGAGACCTGGCAGAAGAATGAGCTCTGGCAAGAGGAACAGTTCTCTCTGGCGAATGAGTTTCTACATGAGGTGTAGGCCTTCCGGGAGAATGTATGTGAGGAAAAGAAGAAGGTCTATAACCAGGAAGATCAGGAATAGGATCGTCATTAGGCGAACTGTAGGACTGTGAACCTAATTCTGAAACAAGAAATAGAGGACTACATTTTTCGCGAAGAACGTAATCGTATGTTGGTATATCATAATTTGTGAATGAGGTTGAAATTATTTAGTTTTTTTTTATATGGTATTATTGTTAGAATAATTTTATGTTTATTACGATATTATTAACATCCACATAAACAGAAAATGTCAGTTGTTCAATTTGATCCCGAAATTTTATCAAAATGATATGCAACGCCCTTAGAGAGATTTCGAATTTTTTATTTTACTAACAAATTCCGCATAAGCTAGATTCGTTTCTCAAGATCTAATTTACAGAACTGAATATTTTCATTTTCGAAAAAGTAACCCTGTAACTGGTCACAGGAATAACGTATATCACATACCTTCCTCTTTCCAACTTCTCGCGGAGGGCGGGAAGGCACCCCTATGTCTAGTCACAGAAATAATGTTGGTCAAACCTCTACCCTTCTTGAATGTCACATGGGGGGCAGGAAGGCACCACTGAAGAAATCACACACGCAGCGCTGACCTGTGCTACAAGGGACGTCTGCAGTTAGCCTGCATGAATCATAGTTCCCAGAGATTATCACGAGGAGGTTGCATTACGTTTTAAAACTCCTTATCGGGGTCCTTTTCTAATTTGAGTCCCCTCGCCTCTCACAAATCAGGGTGCTTTATTATTGTGAGTCCTCTCGCCTCTCACAAATCGGGGTGCTTTTTCAATGTGAGTCCCCTCGCCTCCCTGAAATCGGGGTGCTTTTTTAATGTGAGTGTTCTCGCCTCTCACAAATCGGGGTGCTTTTTTAATGTGAGTGTTCTCGCCTCTCACAAATCGGGGTGCTTTTTTAATGTGAGTCCCCTCGCCTCTCACAAATCAGGGTGCCTTATTATTGTGAGTCTCTTCGCCTCTCACAACTCGGCGTGCTTTATTATTGCGAGTCCCCTCGCCTCTCACAAGTCGAGGTGCTTTATTATTGTAAGTCCCTTCGCGTCTCTCACATGAACTCTTTATCACTGGGGTTCTAATTTTTCTCGCTATCATCTTCAGTCACTGGAGTTAAGTCATTTTCTTAAATACGTCGCTCAGTATTTAAGCTGGTTTGAAAATTCTAGATAGGTAAGTTGCATGGAATAAATAATACACCATAGCAGCAATGTGCGAACAGCAACCAACAGTTCGACTACCATTCGCACACTCGCAAGCGTAATATTCAGCATAATTCATGTACAGTTTTCCATCTTTGTCAAACATTTCTGCCAAATATGACACCGCTTGAGAAAGTTGGTATGATCCAGTGAATAGAATCTTCAAATCTCTTTCGGTCATTTCCGGAAATTCCAAAATGTCATCGCGCATAATAATTTTAAAATGGAGTTTTCGGCGGAACCATCTCTTTTCTTCCGCCTCAATAGCCAAAGTATTCTTGGTGTCTTTTTGAGCATGCATTCTCTGTACCATTTCGTCAAAAGTATCTGCATTCGCTTGTAACCTTTTTCTAAAAGTTTAATTCAAAAATGACGCAATTTTTAAATATATTCCAACTTTCAGTATCAGCTTATTATCGATTTTATGGTCAAGAAGGCCAACCCGATTTGTGAGAGGCGAGGGGACTCACATTAAAAGAGCATCCTGATTCGTGAGGGGCGAGGGGACTCACATTCAAAAAGCACTTCGATTTGTGAGAGGCGGGAACACTCACAATAAAGAAGCACCCCGATTTCTGAGAGGCGAGAGGAGTCACATTGAAAAAGCATCCCGATTTGTGAGAGGCGATGGGAATCACATTAAAAAAGCTCCCCGATTTGTGAGAGCCGGGAACACTCACAATAAAGAAGCACCCCGATTTCTGAGAGGCGAGGGGAGTTACATTGGAAAAGCGTCTCGATCTGGAAACTATGATTTATGTAGGCTAACTGTAGAAGTCCCTTGTGGCACAGGCCAGAGCTGCGTGTGTGATTTTTTCAGTCGTGATATACCGCCCCAAAAAAATCGGAAAAAATATATGTTAAAACAGATAATAACGACGGTATTCCTTCTAGCAATACCGACATAGCTAACTACAATTCTTCGTCCGATACCCTAGTGAGCTTCCTACGATCCTCGATTTCAGTTGAGAAACCGTCCGTGCTAAGGTCACTTCTACCGTTAAAAGTGTTACTCCAGCGAAGACACTTTCTATACTAATAACTTTTATTTTTAACCAACCTTTACCCTCCCCACAGTGCCCCAAATATGACCCAAAAATAAAGAAACTACATTTTGGGGAGATGTGAGGGTGTGTTGAAAATAAAAGTAATAAGTATGGTTTCATTTCGTAGACACCCCTCCTCAATCCCTGGACAACTTTGCGCGTTTCAATCAAACTCTGAAGTATGAGTTCAATTTTTCGAAAATCCAAAATTTCCTAATGGAAATTAAATCGGATTTTGAGGTCCTCGGTGGCACGTGTTAATATTTGAATTTTGAAAAAAAATTACGGATTTTCTTTCCCCCGAAATTGGCATTCTGGGGGGGGGGGGGTGACTTGCCCTCTACCCTACTGAAAAAAAGCCGGAAATTATCAGAAAAAAAGTCAAGACTTCTGACCATCTCTGACCACTTTTGATAGGTTTCTCGACAGAAAGCGTCAGGAAAAGTCAGAATTCATGGTAGATTTTCAGAAATCGTTACAGCTCGGTTTTGAAGGATAATCCTTTTATGAGGGGTCCAAGAATAGAATGCCATAAAACCTAATCCCTTCCATATTTGCCAGGTTATTTATATTATTTATTTGTATTTATTTAGGTATATTCTCTTTTTACTTATACTTAATTAATAATATTTATATATTAAATGACTCTGAAGGTGAATCTAAATATTTTGACCGTTTTGACGTATCTCTCTCTCTCTTTACAAGATACATTATATTTATCCTAATTTTTATTTCTTCAGGAAAATTCTTAGGTATCTGAAATCGGCAAAACTGCGCATCTGAAAGTCACCCCTAATGTTATTGCGCATCCATGAGTTCTTTGCAACTATACTGCGTATCTTTAAGTGCCATGTAACTGCACTGCGCAGCGGTAGTATGTAAGAATGTAAAAGGTTTAGCTCTTGACCTGAACCTTAAGAAATGAAAGGGACCAGTCCGGACCCGAAGCATTAAGAAACTTAAAAAGAACAAAAAATATTAATTTTTAATGCAGTAGTTCATCATCGAAGAGGAATTAATTTTAATACCAAACAAGACAAGTTTTCTATAAAATACACACATTTCAACCAAATAGTTGCAAGGAAACCACTTAATGCTGAGGAAAATTGTTTGACATTTTAAACTGATGCATAAAAAAATGCGAGATTATTGTAGTAAATTACTAAAGATGTAACTGTAACAAGTCACTTGAAAAAAAAGTGACTTACCTAATGCAGATTGGTCAGATGGTAGGTTTGGTTGGCTCGAAGAAGGATGGATACGCTGGGGCGATCGCGAGCGCGAGTGATGAGGTAAGTCGTCTTTCGAACTAATTCCTGTAAGAACAAATAGGAATTAATAAACTCTTAATTTGGGATACTTACACTGAGAAAATCATACTACAGAAGTTGCAGTTTTATTTATTCAAGCCTATGTACATTTTGAAACCTGATTAATTTTTGAAATAGAAAGAGTGAAACTTTGTTTAAAACCTGTTGGTAAGTTTATGAAATTCAACTTCGAATAACCCTTAGAATAGACAGGATTTCACACCTTGACTTCAATCATGCCATCATCTGGGAAAGTGATAGGAAAGGTCTAAAATATACACCACATAGTTTTAATTTCTCATGTAACGTGAAGTTACAATGGGGCCCTTACTTTTTCCGGCACTGACCGGCACTGACCGGCACTGACAAAAAATTTAGTGAAATGGAAAGATATATGACATTAAGATCGGGAAAAATTAA
Source organism: Andricus quercusramuli (assembly GCA_932178445.1). NCBI lineage: Eukaryota > Metazoa > Arthropoda > Insecta > Hymenoptera > Cynipidae > Andricus > Andricus quercusramuli. The sequence goes on from CAKNXH010001070.1 coordinate 337,134, forward strand.
AATTACCAAAATAACTAACCCAGTCCCAGATAGAAATTTAGAAAATAGTGAAAGGGAAAATAGACAAGAATATAGAGAATTAGAAGTGAATGAAAATAATCCCAGAAATATCGAAACCCAATATTATAATACGAATCTACCCTCTGAAATAAATATATCCCAAGGTACAGTTCGAACATTAAATCGAACAATTGGCAGAGGAAACTCTTTGCCACATTTACAGTTACCCACCCCCCAAAGAGTCAATCGTGCGAGATTTGACACAACATATCCACCAGCGAATCTTTTGCCGCCAAATTCGCACTTTGGCGTGGCATCAGACCGCGTACCATCTTACTATATGTTAGGTCCCAGAAATTGGGAAAATGCTCAAAACGATGATGATCTTTCTAACGCAGAATTACCGTAAGCGTTGCACATTTTACAACAAGAAAGAAAACTATTAGAGCATGAAAAAGGGTTAGAAAACCTTCATTCATTTTCGAACACAAACACGCGAGTAATTAATGAATTAGACGTTAAGGACGTTAAGGAAAACACAAGGATTGATTGTAAAACTTCACGAAAGTATAGTCAAGGGAAAATCAGAACCGTGAGAATAGTCAGAATAAAATACTACAAAATGAATACAGATGGCCCGAACAGGAAATTCAATATCAAGAAAGAGAAAGTGATTTAAGGGAGGGCATGGGCCATGAGTTTAACACGTACGCCTCGAGACGAAGCGATAGACTCACGGAAAATTTAAGAAGGCCGGAAAACAGAACTCGTGAAAATAATAGTGACTCTGAAAATGATGTAAACGATTATGAAAATTTGGGTTCAAATAGGTCAAAACGAAGATCTACTTTTACCCAAAATAATAGCGTACAAGATAACAGTAGATGGCCAGATTCTAGTCAAGCCCAAGATAGGGACTATATAATAAATAATGTAAATATGCCGGCAGCATTTTTCCCGTTTGCTGGTAGGATTCAAACCCCCTTCCAAGTAATGTCGAATTGGCCGTTTAAATTTAATAACAGCAAGGACGATAGCCCAGTACAATTTTTGAACGACTTGTACAGATTCAAAAGAGGATATCAGATTACTGATTTTGATATCCTCGAGAATCTCGATAAAAAATTTAATAAGGAGATTAAAATAAAAATAAAATTTTGTAATCAAAAACAATACCAGGATATTCACTATTGCTTAACTGATATTAGAAAATCGTTTTCTAAAATCCATCCGAAAAAAAGTCTAGAGTTGGAGTTAAGGAGGACATACGAAAATATAAGATTATAATATAATTTATACATTAAAAGAAACGATGTTGAACATAAATAAAAAAAATCAAGACGGTAACACTAATACCCAAAATGAAAATAATACAGACAAGTCAGGACAGTATGGAAGTTATTATAACGGACGAGGAAATTTTAGAGGTCGATTTTAAAACGGTAGAGGTAGAGGATTTGGTAATTCGTCTTACAATCCGTTAATTTCAATGATGCGACAATTAATGCATCCACGAGCCAGAGGTTATATTAACAATTATCAAGCTCAAAGTCGGCGAGCTATAGAATAGAACAAACCAACAGTAACGTTTCCGCCCGAAGAAAATGCGCAAGCGAGTGACCAAAAACCGGGACAAAATAAAAATAAACAAAAGTAATCCGTGGAAATTAGTTATCCCCAAAAAACTGAGGAAACAAGTCTCATGCGCAGGACATGACAATAAGCAGTCTGGTCATCAGGGATTCGAAAAAAATTTGGCGAGAATATCTGAAAATTACTTTTGGCTAGGGATATACTCAGAAATTTTAAAATATATCCAAAAATGCAAAATCTGTCCAAAAACAAAGCCCAGCAATCAGAGAAAAATAGGCCTAATGGGAAAAAGAATTATTGAGGAGCCATGGACAGTGGTTGCCACTGATATCATGAGACCAATCAAGAAGGCAAACGGCCCGATGATTGTGAGTGAGTTTCATAAAAAAATAATTTCGAAGTGGGGAACTCCCAGATTTTTGGTATCGGACAATGGTGCCGAATTTGTTAATAAGAAGATTGGGGAACTCGCCCAGAAATTTGGTATCAGACATCTGAGAATGCCGAAATACTATCTATAGGCGAATCCCACGGAGATATGTAATAGGTCAATAAAAACAACGATTAAGGCTTATTTAGAAAAAGATCATAGCGAATGGGATACAAATTTGAAAGATTTACAATGCTTTCTGAATACGAGTAAACATTCTTCAACTAATTTCACCCCTGCGTTTCTAAATTTCGGTAGAGAATTAGAACCATTGAGAACTTTAAAAAAAGATTTGGGAAATTCTCACGAAATAGAATTCCAAGGAACCGATAAATGGACTCATAGGTTGCGCAAATTACAAATAATTAAGAAAGAAGTCCAGACAAATCTGGACGAAGCAAATAACAAACAAGCAATTCAATATAATTTGCGTAGAAGTAATTTTGAGCTTGAGATAGGTGAGTTAGTTTATAAAATAGATGAAACCCTATCTACTAAAGTCGCGAAAATAGCGAGGAAACTAAATAAAGATTTTGAAGGTCCTTATAAAATTATTGCAAAACTATCACCAACAGTTTATGAGGTAGGTAAAATTCGTGGGAAATCCATAGGTACTTGGAATATAAATGATTTAGAAAGAATTGAACAATAATAATCATAGAGTTGAGAGTAACAAAAAGGATGAAGAATTAGGACAGAAATTTTTTTCTTTATTCCAGGAAATGGCCGAGAGTTGGGAAAGACAGGAGGATCGCAGAAAGTGGGAAGAAAGCAGGAAATTAAAAGTTGAAGAAAATATGAAAAGGGCGATAGAAAAAAATAGGAAGAAAAATGGAGAAAGATTGGGAAAAAATCAGAATTGAGATTTTGGAGGGAACAAGGGAAATGCAAGTGAAAGCAAAAGAGCTAGAGAAAAAGAGGACAGAATTCTTCGATTTACAAGAAATAATAAAACTTCTAAAAGAAGATGATAGGCACAAAGAAGAGAAAGAAAAAATGAAGAAAGAAGAAGATGCTAAGATCAAGGAAGAAGAGCAGAAGAGAAAGGAGAAAGAAGAAGAAACAAAGAGAAAGGTTGCAGAGAAAAATTAAATTGACAACCTGGGAATTAACAGATGACGAGAAGGAAGGAATAGAAAAAGTATGGGTAGAGATAACGCGGAAAAGGAGAGAAGAAGTCGAATCATACCTTGAAGAAAAGAGATAATAAAATAATTAATGAGTACAAAAAATCAAACAAAGAATTTCGTCTGTAAAAATATAAGGAAATAAAACTATAAGTTGACTTATAAAGTGTCGAGTTCACTGATGGAATTTTTAGTTTACTATTTGGTCCCCTATAGAATTAGGAATTTCTAGGTTAAGTTATTTGTTTCAGATCATCAGGACTCCGAAAGCGATAGAAGAAGGCACGAGGAGAAAGTTTAAAGATTTCTTTGGTAATTCAATTTAGGCTAAATTAATTAGGAAAAGGAATATAGTTAGCCGAAGAAACTCATTTTCAATTTTCTGAAATATTAAAATGTCACAATCCTTATATCGAAGAAGAAGGACGTGGATGAACAGGAACTCTTTCTGAGTCCAGAAAAAGGGAATTGAGGGTACGTACCCTATTCCGCACTGCGTGGAGGGGGGTGTATCGTGAAGTTACAGTGGGGCCCTCACTCTTTCCGGCAGTGACTTAGATCGGAAGGGGTGAGGCCCGAACTTTGGCGATCGGGGTCGAAAAATCCCAAAACTAGGCGAGCAAGTTGTCGACCACAAATCGCCAGTTCTCGCTAATACGCGACGGAGTTGACTTGATCCGAACGTCGCCGGTGAGTTTTCATGATACCTCACCCAGCACAATTGTGCAAATAAAGTGTATGTGCAAAGCCCTGACTGTCCTGTACCAATAAGGCGCCTCTGCGAAACTCTGACGTTTCTGTGCCTTATCTTCAGGGGATTAACGGACGACGCCGACCACCCTCTGGATTACCATTTTTTGGATACCCGCTGAAAGCCTGCAAGATCGTGGTTAGTCAAAAGTGGCTCGTGAACGAAATCTTCCTTTCCTTTTTTGCCTTAAAAACGTGTGCCAAAGCTGAATCCAATCTGATCAGCCTTTCAAAAGTTGTCCTGCCTATAGAATACAGACTACAGACTACAGCCAGATATACAAACAGAAACCTACAAAAAAATCTGTTTTGCTGACTCAGGGTATCTCAGAACGTGGCGATTTGATGAAAACCGGTGAAGTTGAATTTTACATGAAACTATTTATAAATAATAAAAATATAAATAGTTAATACCTTCATATTACGATGACAATCTAAGAATGTTTCCACTAAAGGTGCGATAAGGCTTTTCTTAGCCTACAAAATTTAATTTAGAAGCCTAAAGAATTGAACTATTTCAGAATTTTGCATATCAAACTATCATGTTGCATCACGATTTTTGAAAAGCAGTCCTTTTAATGAAATGTGTAAAATTATTATCTTAGAAATCAATGAAAAAATATTTCCATGCAAGGAAACGACTTCATGTTGAAAAGAATGTTATGAAATTTTAACATAACATGCACTAATGAGGTGTCACATTGACATGATAGAATTTAATGCGAGATTATTATAGTGAATAGTCAAAGATCTGAACTAGAGAAAAGCGTAAATCTTTTGTGATAATTATTTTCAAACGTATCCTTCTTCGCATCTAAAAATATAGCGTATTTTTGTGTGAATTTCTGAAATTATGTGGATGGGTTGCAAAATTTATAGTAAATTTTAGACAAATTGAAGTTAATTATTTAAGTGAAGTAGCTGCAACGAGTTACTTTGAAAACGAAGTTACTTACCCCACACAACTTGTTGGCTTTGATGGCTCGAAGAAGATTGGCCTGAAGAAGGTTGCCACCTCTTCTTGGGAGGAAGTACAAGATGTGAGTCACCTGGTGAACTTAATTCTGTAAGAACAAATAGAAATGGATACATTTTTAATTTCGAATACTAAAACTGGGAATTTCTTGCTACAGAATTTGCAGTTTCCATTCGTCAATATTCTTTTAACTTAATTTAGGCTGATTTGTTTTGATGTTTATTTTCATCATATGTACCGCCTACTTGGAATCAACATCATTGTTGAACAAAAAGAGACACCTAGAATTGAAGAACATTAGGACATTTAACTTTGACCATTACTTCGGATTCAATTAGTCGTGCCATCTCCCGAAATCTTCCACGGCCACCAACCTAACATCTACAACCCCTATATATCAGTCATTGCCTAAACTGTTGGAGGCGAGCATCGAAATATTGTATTTGAATATAAATACTACAGCGATTGTATCGTTTACAAAATCTGTCCTCCAATCATAGTTGAACCTCCCTCACATGTCCCGCTGGAAGAAACTAGGACCACGACCAAACAGAACCACGCGTTAGGCTTAAAGAGAAAACCACGAGTTTATGCAGAGCTGATGGCTCTCGAGCATTGAACACCACCCACCTCTCCACCGACAAAACAGTTCCATGATTCTTTTCAATCATTTCAATTCCAAGCCACAAACGGTAAGCGATACGAAAAACTGTCAGAAACAGCTCAATCCACTAATAATGACTAAATGATAAGAGAAATGAAGACTAAATATTCTTACATTTTTTGCTGATAGAAAATGGATACCTTAGAGGCATTTACTAATTTGTAGGTGTTCAATTTACATTAGGAACGTCGAGAACTTACCGATAAGTAACTGGTAGGTTCTCGAGTGATTTCTGGAAACCTACCTGTTTAATTTCCTTAGACTTTTTGTTTGTGAATTACTAGAAATCAGGTATGTTTTTACCCGGGCGCAAAGGAATGCATAGCTCCCGGGCGTTAATTACTTAAGGGAGCCTTAATGCCCTCCTGCTAAACATTCAGATTCATGGAAAGTAATAACCAGAATATATGCAAATATTCCAGAAACCTCTTATATTTAAGGTATTAATCGAGTAATCCTTCACCATTGTTATTTTGGTAGAGAGACTTCATTATTAGTTTGGATTCTGTACCCTGTTATGTACCCCGCCTATAAATCATATAATAATACTCTCTATTTCATAATTGTAACCAACGGAAAGAATAATCAATACAATATTGATAATAACATTTTAGCGACCCTGCTAGGTTGGACTCAAATGACCCGAATTCTACGGAATGTACATCAAACTGAGCTATCTTTGAAACGAACTTATAGAAAGGAAAGAAGGAATTCTGTAGAATTCACTTTTACAAGAAGATACCGTAATTCTACGAAATTGCACAAGGAAAGCTCCGCGGGACTCAGGACGACTCCGGTTCTTATCCACGGAAAGACTTGATAAAAACCATTGAGTAAGAAAAATAATCTCTTAGGGTAAATATATCATATAGACATTAATGTCCGAGAGCATGCAACAAACCGCGATAAGTCTAAAAAATACGAGAAAGCAGTTATCAACTAAGTAGCGCAACGCAGCAGCCGAGCAGAAAACTCAACGTCAAGACATACTGAGCCATGCACGAAGAAGTTAACGGTCTCTCTTGTGAACGAAGTGCCAACTTCCAGAAATTATCAACCCACACCCCAGCAGCAAGTATACGATTGAACAAAGAAGTTTTGCGTAAAGAAGAGTAGATGATAAAATGTGGTAGAAACTTGTACGGAAGATAATCTATGGTAAGCGGAAAACTAAAGTTTAATAAAAATTATTGTTGAAGTGAAACTTCTTTTGGGACGGAAGTGAATTGAAATAATGACCGACCGACTGACCGACCCTACGACCTGTGGGCACAAATGTTAAAGAAATACAATTTTGAGCATGGTATATCAATCGCCATATTGGATCTATCATATTAGAATATATAATTTTGAAATGGAAATCGCTGTCCTTCTCCCCTTGGCTTATGATCTACTATTCATAACATATCCGGTAACGTTCCTGGTTAATTTTTCACACTTTAAAATGAAAAGATGCTTTGAAACGATAAAGTCTAATTCAAACTAATTGTAAAAATAGTCATTTCCCCATATTTTCAAACACTTTTATTTGTTCTGCATATATTTTTTAATGATTTTTGAAATTTTTTTGTTTCATCATAGTTGAATGGACAGGTTCCAACAAACACCGTCTTCAAGAATAACTTCGCATTTTCAGGGCCCAATAAAAGGGGTTGAGGTCGGTCAAAATCAAAAGTTATCTGGTAGAAATTATATCCTAAAGATTCCTCAGAAGGCGACTAAACTTGAATTTATGAAAAGTTAATCACAGGTAATTACATTTTCAATTTTCTCGAAAACCCAGCTGTTCACATTAAAAAGCCTATTGTAACTTTGGAACTCGGGGGCACGGGTAAACGATGATCAGTTTGAACAAATTGGACCACCCTATTACTCGAACTTTGAAAAGATTTATTTTTCATCAAGTAAAGGAACGTTAGTCACCAAGCGAAAGGATCACAACGTAGTTAGGAAACATTGAAGCAATATGGGTCTCCTTCAGTAAAGAAGATAGAAGAATTAACATTAAAACATGAAGTTATGTACAAATATTTTTTATGTAGTGAGAAATTTGCTGAGAAAACGATTAGATTTTACTATCCCCCAATGCTTTTTATACTTTACAACCGAAGATCTCTATTTCCTGAGAAAGTGGATATAAGTAGAAAAATTATTAGTATGGTCAGCCTGATTAAACTTACCAACAAAATCCAGATAAACCAAAAATGTAAGAATTTGAATGTAGCTGGCGATCTTCATTCTTCCGCTTGGTATTGAATAGATTTCCTTGATTTCGACTGAGAATTTTGGAATATTTGTACTGCTATGTATACTAACCTTCATCAAATTACTATGAGTCAATTGGCATCGTGGAAGTTTTTGCCATTGAACTGCCACGTTCTGTGAATAGGCTTTATGTACGCATGAGCAATAGGTAAACATCTAGACATATAAAAAGTAAGTAAACCATTCGGTGATTATTATCGCATCATATTTGTTTAGAATTGTATAATTGCGTGTACTTTTCTTGGTATAGCATACAATAACCAAGTTAAACGCTTTTTAAAAAAAGTATATTTTTACGCACAAAAAAATGCGAAAACAAAAAACTTTGACAATAAATTGAGATGGACTGAGCTTACTTCAGATTACTTTGGATTATATACGATAACTCTGGATTACATAAAAAAAATGTAAGAATTTTCAACGAACCAGTTGAATTTTTAAATAAAAAAAAACACATTGGTTTTCTTACAATAACAAATTCAAAAACATTTTTATTTTTAAACCAACAAGATAAATTCGTAACAAAATTGATGCCTCACCGACCAAAAAGTAAATTCTTAAGGAGGTAATTCAACTTTTGAACAAGCAGTTAACTTTTCAACAAGAAAGATGAATTTTCAAGCTGGAATCGTAATTCTCAACTCAAAAAAGAATTCAAAAAAATAAATGGATTTTCAACTAAAAAAGAGAAATTTTCGACTAAAAATTAATCAGTTAGATTTTTCTGCTGAAAATTAGTCTTGAGGGGGTAGTCTGGTAACTGATATTTTTTTTAAGCTGTTTCCGCGATTTCAAAAATAAAATGCAATCATTTCAAATTTTTTATATGTCATTATTGCCATAGCCACTGATGTGTAGGACAACGCGTTAAAATTTCGGTTCAATAGAATATTTTTAATTATCCGGGCCGACCGAAAAAACGTTGTTTTGAGAAAAACGCGTTTAGCTTGAATAACAGATTTTTTAGATAAAAGTCCTACACTCATCGGCCATGCCTCGCGCATACAAACAAACTTTCCGTTTCTTCATAGGGATCATTTTCAGCAACTTTTTCTGCCCTGCGACTCGATCTGGCTATTTTAGAATCGTCAGACGTTGCCTTCCGATTGTTTTCTGTTGTTGTGCGGCTTACATGATGCAACTACGAAGCGCTCGACTATGTGCTATAGCTTCGTGAAATTTTCATATTTCAGTCTAAAATTTTCACAATATACTCTAAATATGTTTTACTTTCGAAATATGCAAAAAAACTCGATTTTTTAAAATTTAGTTACCAGACTACCCCCTTAATAAATAAAAAAACATCTTCAACGATACATTTGTAAACTATTTGGCTAAACAATGTAAATCAATCCTAATTATCTGGATTGCTCTTGATCACAAGCTAATTACTAATATTGAATTAGGATGCAGATACATGAAAAAAAGCTTTTTCCAAGTGAATGAAGGGAGGTGCTTTCCTAGTTAATACAGACAGTTTGTTCCAGAGTCGAGCACCCCTAACTGTCAAAGACCGTTGTAATTTACACGTTCGGTGCTCTGTAACTATCATCAAATTTGTTCTTCCTCGAAGTTTGGAATCATCAGGCAGATTTTTGTCAAAAAATTCAAATAAGTTGAAGAGATATTGCGGGGTCGCGGTGCGAAAGAGATTAAATACAAAATCACCCATACCATACTGTCTTCTCTTAGCTACATTCAGAAACCCTGCTGGCTGTCGATAGGTTGTTAGATGTCCATGTTTAGGTGAATCATAGATAAAATGAATACAGGCATTAAGAGCTCTCTCAAGTTTAGAATTAAGTTCTTCTGTTATGTATCATATACTATGCAAACAAAATCAAAGTGTGGCAGAGTCAAGCTTTTAGCCAGAAGTATACAAGTGGAAACCGGCAAGGATTCTTTGTCCTTCTAAGTAGGTGCAGAATTCTGAAAGTTTCCCTCGAGGTGTCGATTACCTGCTCTTTCCAGGATAGGGTTCTGTTCAGTATGTATCCAAGACCTCTTACAAACTCAAAAAAATGTATAACAAGATCCGAGGTATATAGGTTAAAAAGGAGAGGAGCAAGTATAGAACCCTGAGGAACTCCACATCCTACCTACATCCAGTGAGACTGCTCACCTCTACTATTTTGTACTCGTTGGAACCGACTGTTCAAGTATGATTCAAACCAGCTGATTGCCATATCTGACATCCTGAAGGACTTCAAATTAAGCAGAAGGAGTTTGTGGTTCACAAAGTCAAATTTCTTAAAAAATTCGAAAAAACGCAACAATCGTGGTCTCTTCATTGTCTAATGCCATTTTATAATCATTGATGCCTTCGAGAGTTGCTGTTTGTGTACTGTATTTCGCCCGGAAGCCGAATTGCATTAGATCAATTATGCTTTGGAATCCAGATATTTAGATAATTGACTGCGAACTATTTTGTAAATGGTTTAGATAATGCGCATATGATGAAAATAGAGAGAAAATCTTTCGGGCATGTAGGGGAGCTAATTTTTGGAATTGGGCGAATGATGGTCCTATTCCGAAAGCCTATGGCGTTTGATTTAATTTCCATGAATTTTCTAGCAGCATATTTGGGGTGATATTTAAGAAAAAGAAATTGTTGTCATTAAAAGTGGATAGAGGCCGACTCAGAATAGGCAGAGCTGAAGAATTGGAGGAAGAAGTAACTGCAAATGTGTTTAATAAATCATTTAATGGGAAGTTACTATCAGGGCATTCAAATTTAGCAGGCAGCTCCTCAAATTTCGTATTGAGACTTTCAGCTCGTAATAAACTCTCTCAGTCATAGGTCATAAGGTGCTCTTGAAATTTAGTTTCGTCAATAGAGCCTAACTTACGCGTCTGTGTTTGCATGTGACCAGTGAATTCAGGACATGAGATTTTGTAATTGATCTTTATAAGGTCGTGATTAAAATTCAGTGCCATAGGATGCATTGGGCGGTTTATATACAACACCAACTGAGATTCCGTTCTTACCTGTACCAAACTCTACTCGAAGAAACTCCAGTGTAGGATAGCACACATTTGGGCTAACCCCTCTGATGAAACCTCGAAGACTTTTATGCACATAGAGACAGATCCCACCCCCTCTTCTTTCATCCCTATTCCGGCGAAAGAGCACGAAATTTTCAAGGTCCATTATACTGGAAGGATAATTAGGAGTTACCCAAGTCTCGGAAACTGCGATTAAGTGATAAGAGCAAGCCTGCAAAAAAGTGTTTGAATTCCTGACAATGAGCCAAGAGAGAGATTGATAGATAATTCCTGTATGATCTAGCATAAGTATTTTAACAATGGTAAGCAATATGCATACAATAGACGAGTGTGTTACCAGAGGTTGAAATAGAAATCAAAATTTCACATAGTACAGCCATGCTGACGGTATCGCTAAACCATACAGAAAGGAGAATGTTATATTTACTATAACCTGCTGTTTGCCGATTATTTTATTTTATTTGAAATTCCACTTCGCAAAGGCTCAAAATGTGCCCAGAAATTGCCTAAAGGGCGCCAGATAGTTTTCCTAACCTAAAATTATCAAAACCGTCATCAATTCTTTATTTTTATTTTTTTTTATAACCGAAGACAAATTTTTTTACAAAGCTGAGTTATGATAATTAGTGGAATAAATTCCTGCGGACTTTTTCGACAGGCGGTTTAATTATGACCGATCTGAGTTCCTTCGGTATTTGGTAGGTACTCAGATGAACGTTCGCGGCACTTCCACTAGCCGATGAAGGTTTCGGGGGATGGTGGCCGAAAGGCTCGTAGCAAGGCTTCTTGCTTCCTCGGAGACCTTCTCGGTGGGCGAGAGGATTTACTTCGTTTCTCTGGGGATCGTTGGGGTGGAGGAAGATCTCTCACTTTTCTTTTACTCTCTCGAGAATGGCGCGGAGATTTTATCAGGGTGCTGCGTGTGAGGGTAACCCGGAGATCCCTCAGTTCTTGAGGCTTCGCAGCCTTTTTACCAGGGTCCCTGGCAGCCGGCTCTGTTTACGGGTACTCCTTTTGGGCAGCCTTGTTCCTCAGTTTCTGTGAACCCACGTTGGTCACTTTTACTGGAGAGACTGGGATGGGAGAAGCTCGGAGTATCAGGTAATCTTCCTCCTGGTTGTGGGGGCTGGTCCTATCTGCCGTAGATGGCGCGTCTTCTTGCTGGGTTGGTTTTTCCGTCCGTTGATGTATGGGTGTTCCTAGGGCCAGATCGGTAATCCCGGGCTCGAGCAGAGGGGATTGGGGGGATCGTTAGTCTCCTGACTCCGTGTGCAAGTGCCCTCGGTCGTGTCGGCAAGGCCAAACTCCCGTAAGGTGGCTTCCAGGGGAATTGTGCTCTCTTCGTACAGGCTCAACTCACCCGAGGGCTGGGGGGTGCCTTCCACTACGGGACGAATCCGTGAGTGTCCAAGCTTCTAATGCTTAACCAGCCGTTGAGCCCTCCGTAGCCGACTTTGGAGCCTTTTCCGTTTAATGGTCAGAGGCAAAGGAACGTACTTCTTAGGATGGGCCAGCTGCTCGGCCACTGCTTGGCGATGACGGTCGGCCCAACGCTTGTGCTGACTTGGCCGATTCTTTTTGGATTTTGTTACCTAAGGACAAATGAAAATCCTACTTCAGCCCTTGCCCGGAGTGATGTATTTCTCTTTTAGAATTTTTGGGATTCTATTTTTTAAGGAAACCCGAAAATCCTCGATATGATCGAGGTCCCAGAAGAGTTGGTTTTAATCTTCGGGAGTCTAGTTTTTTTAGGGAAACCCGGCTATTCTCGTTATGATCGACGACCCGGAAAATAAACCCGGTTATCCTTGATAGGATCAAGGACGAGTTTTAGATCTTTAGGGAAACCCGGAGATCCTCGATGTGATCGAGAACCCGGAAGAGATGGAAGGTTTTTTAGAAAACCCAGTTATCCTCGGTACGATCAGGGACCCGGATAAGATTATTTATTTTCACGAGTTCAGTATTTTTGGGAAACCCGGGAATCCTCGATATGGTCGAGGACCCGGAAGTGATTGTTTAATTTCGCGAGTTTAAGATTTCAAACCCGGAAATCCTCGATATGGTTGAGGACCCGGAAAAGATTATTTAGTTTGGCGAGTTTTAGATTTTTAGGAAAACCCGGGATTCCTCGTTATGGTCGAGGACCTGGAAGAGATTATTTATTTCTGAGAAAACCAACATAAACTTACGGCGGGATCGCCCAACGCCAAGTCGGAACTATTACCCTCCATTGGGTTCTTGATTATTCAACAAAAAATTAGTTCGCCCACGCAAATCACAATGGGGAAAGATTCCCGCGGGGTTTTCGAGAGCGACTACCTGACTGGGGTGCGGCTGGACTCGAACTGATCTGCGAGCTTGACCGCCGCTGCTCGTTGACCGGACGGCACTCGCACGACGATGTACATAGTCGCCGCTAGTGGCGTTGCTAGCGCGCGGCAAATATTCGAAACCTTGTGGGGCCCATCGTGACGAATGGCCAAGAAAATAATTAAATTAAATATATTTTGACGTTGGTTTAAAAACCCCAAAGGGTTTTTTTAGCGGACGTCAATCCACAGGGTGTTTTCTTGGCTTTTCGTTGTAAGTTAGGAAGGCTTAAATAGCTTAAACCATTTGGTAGGCTCAAATAGCGTAAATCACTAGGTAGGCTTAAACTTTTCTCAACCAAATGGTTTTTTTGTGATGATTTAAAACAAATCACATTAAAGCTATGTATAAAAAGGATGAACGCTTATTACCTAATGCTGCAGCTAAAATTCCTAGGATCGCCTATAATTTATGTTAACCTACAGAACTAATGAAGTTTGAACATGTTATATATCGCGCGATAACTTAATCTGAAATTAAAAACGAGAATATTCTTATGAACTAATCATGCAACTTAAACGACTATATTTACACTTTGTGTTCCCACGGTGAAGAATGGATTCTTCGTTTTCCACAGGGCGCTTCCTAGGCCGCCCTCTACGGCACTTGATTGCCGGAGGGTCTTCTTGAGGATGATCCTGCTTCTGCAAGGTCACGGACCTCTTCTGAGGTCTCCCTCTAGGGCGCTTCTGAGCCGGAGTGTGTTCTAGATTATCTAATCTAGTCTCTTCAAAGTCACCTTCAGTGTCCCGGAAATCATGAGGATTATCGTCAGGATTAAGCACTGGTGACTGATCGACCTGAGCATCCGGAGTGCTCATTGGGGGTCGAGTTTGAATATCGACGACTTGGGCAGCAGTGGGGCTGATCGTCGATGTTTCAGAGGTGAGCTCAGCGTTCTTGGTTGTCACGTGGCTAGCTTCTGATGAAGGCACTGGCTCGAGTTTTTTAGTAACAATCGGGTCACTCTAGTGAGTAATTGCGGATCTACTCTTCCTGGCATGCGCAGTATGCATTTGTGTGGTATGCACTTGATTAGTCTAGTCACGGTGAATGGACCCTTTGCTAGTGGCGCTAGAGCGGCATTAAAACCTCGAAATTTGTTAGAAAGCTCGTGACTTCAAACATAGACCCGATCGCCAACTTCATATCTTGGTTTCGGGATCTTTGATGAATTTTTCACAGCTTTCTTCTGCACATACTCTGCCTGGTGTTGCCTTACTTGCACAATCTGGGCGTCCCTGGAAACTGCATCGGGCGTAATTGGCGGCGTAGGGAAGGTCCATTCACGTGGACCTTTGAGCGTTGTACCCAATAACACCTGGCTGGGTGTGAGACCCGTAGCGGCGTTGCATCTTGTACGCGTGTTGTACAAGATCTGAGGGATATCGAGGTTCCAGTCTTTGTGAGGTCTTACGACGAGACGTAACCTCATTCCTTTTTTAATATCTTCATTCCTCTGTTCCGTTGGGTTAGCTCGGGGGTGATACATAGCAGTCGTCCAAGAAGCTGTTCCCCATCCTTCACATGCTTGTATCCAAGCTTTTTCCGTAAACTGGGTTCCGTTATCCGTTAGCAGCGCACGTGGATACCCATATCGACTGAACACTTCTCAGTCAACGATAGTGATGAGTTGGGGAGCTTTTGCACTTCCGAGGGGGAAGGCCTCCACCTACCTCGAAAAAAGGTCAGTTACAATGAGTAGGAAGGTTTTTCCTCTTGGAGATCTGGGATAAGGTCCCATCAGATCTAGGGCCACTAGCTGAGGTCGTTGCTGATCCCTGTGTGAGGTTCTGATGGGCTTGCAGCATGCACAGAGACGGCAGCTTTGGACATATCTGCGCACATTCTCCCTCATTTTTGGCCAGTGAAAACGTTCCTTGATTACTCGAAGGGTTTCATCCATACCTGGGTGTCTAGTGAGTATTTAGCGTATTTAGAGTATTTAGTATTTAGCGAGGTCAGTCGACATGACTTCAAGTCATGATACTCGTGAAGTACAAGTTCGATCCATCTGTTGGGAAGTAGAAATTTCATCATGCAGGTCGTTT
Organism: Andricus quercusramuli; assembly: GCA_932178445.1. Classification (NCBI taxonomy): domain Eukaryota; kingdom Metazoa; phylum Arthropoda; class Insecta; order Hymenoptera; family Cynipidae; genus Andricus; species Andricus quercusramuli. Next base: position 352,369 of record CAKNXH010001070.1, read on the forward strand.
CTTTTTATGATAGCTAGAAAGGGTCTGTGAACTCTGTCTTGATCGGTTCTTTCGGGTTGTAGCATACGTTCTTGGTATTGGAGATCTTTATTAAAATCTGGACCAGAATGGGTTCCAGATAACACCACAGGGGACTGATTCTGACTAGTCAGTTCAAGACGATGGCAAGTCGAGGTTGTTTGAATAGGGTCCCCAGACGGGTTGGCAGTTTGAGGAAAGCGTTGAAGAATTCCTTGGAATTCGTCTTTATACTGAGTTGGAGCCTGGTTCAAGGCCACGACTATTTCCGGGTCACTGATAGCTGCTGGGGGCGGAGAGTTCGCTAAACAAATGGTGAATCTATCTTTGTTGCCGACGTAGATACATCTTTTTGACTTATCATAAACTCCCCTCTGCTCCTCTGTCCAAGGATCTCTAAGAATCAATGGAACACCAAATTCTTCGCTGACCAGGAAAGAGGTCTTTGTAGATCGTCCATAAAAGCTGATTTCCAATTGCAATTCTCCGGGAATTTGTAAAGTGACTCCAGGCTTTGCTACGTCCACTTGTTCGTGAAAGGGCGTCATTGTCGTGTACTGCCTTTCGGTAAGATATCGTGGGTGCACGAAGTTGTCGGTCAAGGCACTGTCGAAAAGGGCCTGCAATTAATTTTTTGGTTTGAAGATTTCTGAGAAAACCAAAATAAACTTACGGCGGGATCGCCCAACGACACGTCAGAACTATTACCCTCCATTGGGTTCTTGATTATTCACCAAAAAAATTAGTTCGTCCACGCCTAAGTCGGAGTTAATCCTCCGGTTGCAAATCACATTGGGGAAACAGGGCCCCGAGAAAGGTTATGATTATACTGCAACGGGTCTTCATGTGTATTTATATTTCAAAACTCAAGTATTCACAGTGATTAACAATTACGGTTAAGGATTCTAGATCCTGAAAGAACCAGAATATTCGCGGATCTAAGATTCCCGCGGGGTTTTCGAGAGCGACTACCTCGCTGGGGTGCGGCCGGACCCCAGCGTGATGATAGGCGTAAACTGGCCAAACGAACTAAAAACAGCATTATACAAGCTGAATCTACTAAAATCAGAAATTAAGTTCAAACTAAAATTCGCGACTCGTTTCATAGATACAACTGCAATGCAATCAATAATAAAAAACAAAAATGAAAAGTTTTGGCATTTTATGAGACGATTATACATCAAACCTTCTGAATTTAAATTCCCTGATCGTAACTTTCCTCCACATGATTTACTAAACACATCTACCGTTACTCCCACCTCTAGTTTCTCAGTTCAGCCCATTCTGAGTCTGCCTCTGTTCACTTTTAATGACAAAAATTTCTTTTTCTTAGATATTATCCCAGAGGTGCTGCTGGAAAAATTATGAAAATTAAATCAAACGCCATAGGCTCCGATGGTATATCAACTAAAACGGTTAAATTAGCTCTTTCGATAATTTTTCCGATTCTCTTATATACATATATTCATGTATATACAATGCGTTCTTGAAAATTGGGATATTCCCAGATACTTGAAAAAGGGCCATTATTCGCCCAATTCCAGAAATTCTCCTACATGCCCGAAAGATTTTCGCCCCATTTCCATCCTATGCACATTATCTCAATCATTTGAAAAACTTGTTCACAGTGAATTATCTAAATATCTGGATTTCCAAAACTTAATTGATCTAATGCAATCCGGCTTCTGGACAAAACACAGTACACATCAGCAACTCTTAAAGTTATGAATCGTACTTGAATAGTCGGTTCCAACAAGTAAAAAATAGAAGAGGTGAGCAGTCTCACTGGATGGAGGTAGGATGTGAAGTTCCTCAGGATTCTATACTTGTTCCTATCCCTTTTAACCTATATACCTCGGATCTGGGTAGAGAGCTGAAACATTGTTAGCACCACAAGTATGCTGATGACTTCAAACTTTATCTTGCCAGTACTGTTGCCTCCTTAAGAAATCTCATTACTCCCGTACAGGAGGATATCGATAGGGTGGTGCATTAGGCCAGTACTAATCGGCTGTTACTCAATCCTGCTAAAACGAGAGCAACTGTTATCGGGCCATCCTCTTTCCCAACTTCTAAAACGATAATCACTCTCGCCACGACTGATCAGTATGCAAATTGTAGATTTTGTTGAGATTGTAAGAGATCTTGGATATATACTGAACAGAACCCTCTCCTGGAAAGAGCAGGTAATCGACATCTCGAGGAAAACATTCAGAATTCTGCACCAACATAAAAGAAACAAAGGATCCTTGCCGGTTTACATTCGTATACTTCTGACTGAGAGCTTGATTCTGCCACACTTTGATTTTGCTTGCATAGTATATGATGACATAACAGATGAACTTAATTCTAAACATGAAAGATCACTCAATGCCTTTATTCGTTTTATCTATGATTTACCTAAAACTGAGAATGAGAAGACAGTATTCTATGGGTAATTTATTATACGATCTCTTCCACACCGAAACCCCACAATAGCTCTTCAATTAATTTGAATTTGTTGACAAAAATCTGCCTGCCCATTCCAAACTTCGAGAAAGAAGAATGGTAATGATAGCTCCAAAGCACCGAACGTGTAAATTACAACGGTCTTTCACAGTTAGGGGTGCTCGACTCTGGAACAAACTGCTTGTATCAATTAGGGAAGCGCCTTCCTATTTTCACTTCAAGAAAGCTTTTTTTTATATATCTGATTGTTATTGACAAACCCACTCAAGGAATCACTCATTGGTAGCTCTTTTATCTAAGTCAGCGTCTCAATACCTCATACACATGCAACACCTGCACTCATATTTCAATTTATACCACAAAATTACATCTTTCTTTATATATTCGCTCTGGCACTTATTATTATTCTTCGACCGGCGACTGTATTTTTAGTAATAGTATATATATCTCCTGTTCCTAGAGGGCTATTTAGCCCTAGGGACTCATGCTGAATGAATTAATAGATGAACAAAAAACGGACGGCCTGCAGAAATGGAGGAGGGGGTTACTTAGGGGTAAGTATCACCAAACTCACTCTACCCCAGGATGGACATGAAAATGAGGGAGGGTATAACTAAGGGGAGGATGCCGCTGCTCTCAGTGTGCCCCCTAGAAAGAATATAAAAAGCAGGGGGAACCCGTGGAAATAAGGATAGGTGTGGTGTAGGGTGTATTTCGCCGAAATCACTTCAACCCCACGGAAGCGTTACGCTAAGTGGAGCGGTAGAGTGGGTAAGGCTTCTGTCAATAATTTTGTTATGAATGTATCGAAATCTCAAAAATTGTTCGATTTATCAACTTAAAAGTTTTAAATTCGTATATCTCGCAAAGAATTCTATAGAAATCTGCATTAAAACTTTGTCTCTGGGAATATCGTAATAGCTCTCTTTTGTAACGTTTCGACCAAACTTCGCAATATATAACTTCCCAGGAATCCAGAATCGATTGAATGAAAAATATTCTAATCAGACAATTTAAGAATGCCGATTCACGCGAGTTTTAATTAATCCAATAGGCAGCCATACAATCACCATCAATTCAGGCAAATCTCATTCAACTATTTTTCAGGTTTTTCAATCGGAACTGTATTCGTGCTCGATAATATATTTATCTCGCGCTTCGCGCTTGGTCTTTGTATTTTCCCCACATTTCTGCGTAGGCCTTTTGAAATTATAGATCAAAACATCGATCACTGTAATTTGATGATTGTGAATTCTCTTTTTTTAAAGCTCCTTCGGTTTCAACGAATACATTCTCATCACGTATCTCGTGCTTCTCACTCGATTTTCTCGACTTTAAATTCCTGTTGGTAAAAAGTTTTCAGAGACCTGGAAGTTTGAGAATTCGAACTGTTGAAGCACAAATTTCCTTCATTTAAAGTAATGAAAATTGAGCCGTTAAAATGTAAAATTTCAAATCCTAATCTTTCATAAACTTAACAGTTCAAAGATTTCAAGTTTTTTTGAAATATTAATTTTTGAATTGTTATTCTTCCATCAATCTTAAAAACTCCGACAAACTAAAAATGTTTTAAACTGAAGAATTAAATTTTTTATTTCTCAGCGTTTGATTTAATATTTAAGACGGAAATAATATTGGAACAGTACTTTAAATAGAATAAAAGCGTTTTATTATCAATCAGTTTCACAGTAGTCTTGTACAATCAATTATTGTTTAATTTCTGTATTTTAAAATTCATTAAATTGAAAATCTGCGTTTAAAAATGAAGACTTAAATTTAAAATATTGAAACAGGAAGATTTTAAAATTAGGTAGTGTTGCAATGATCATTTCAGAATTGAAGAAAATAACACATGATATGTATGAAATCACTATCATTTTCCGGACCATCGGCCACTATAAAAAATTTTTAATCGAATGTTCGTTGTGAAGAATTGCAGTTTACACAAGAAATACATTAAAATTCTTTTTGATTGAGTATTGGGCACCTACTGGACAATCCTCTATTTCTTCTGAGGTCATTACTCTAGAAGCACCGCTGTCGATGTTAATTTTCGCCCGTGTTCCCGTCGGAATATTATTTAAAAATATTCCACGAAAAATCGTGTGTTGGTTTGATAATTTCTGCAATATTGCACAGACGTCCCCATTGGGTGTTGTCAATACAATTTGTTCGTCGGTTGGCATTGCGACAAAGCGACTATTATGTACTTTCATTCGAATTATTTTATTGTGAGGAAAAGTGTATTTTCGAAGCTCGAATATTCGGTTGCGATTGTTGTAGGGAACGAGTCGAATAAATCTAAGTTTTTCAGGTCTGAATCCAAGTATGACATAAAAAGGATCCCTGGCAGGTGGAGACTCGGACCTTTCACGAACAGGAGGCTCGGCACGTGGAGGAGACCGTGCAGAAGAACGAGGACGGGTTGGACGAAGAGACCACCTAGGAGAGTATCTGTCAGGAGGAGAAGAAGTAGAAGGTCCACAACGATGAACACCGGGAACAGGGTCGCTATGAGGCGAATATTCAAATTGTGAACTTAATTCTGAAACAAGAAAAGGAGGATTAAATTTTTCTCTTAGTTCGAAAATGGATTTCGGTATGCAAAACTTTGATATTGATACGTCCTAAGATGTTGGTAGGGAACAAACATGCAAGAGTGGACAGAGTTTACTTAGCAAATTAAAATGAGAATCAATAATAATCTAATGTATTATTTCAATTAATGTTCTAGGATGGGGAAGATTTAAAAAGATACGGAAGCATCAGGTGAATGATATTTGGAACTAGGAAAAGATGAGAAAAAGAGAATTGAGAGCTTGAAGATTGATTTTGTAGTTACCCGTTGAATGTAGATGAATTTCGTTCTGGAGATTGTTTACGGTTACAATTTAACTTACGAAATACTGGACCCGACAGGCTTAATAAAAATTGGGGTAAATAGAGAGACTGGAGTACTTGATGTAACGAGAGTCACGGCTGGGTTAAAACTATCTCAGTTACTACGAACTGCGGACCGACGAACAACCGACAGAATTTAGAAGAAACACTCTAACTTGGCCCAAAAGGTGCCTCCTTTTATATCCAGGTGGGTGAAGATCCATACCACCCTCATCCACGTGTCTTTCTAGAATTTTCGACCCCCCCCCCTGGGAGGAAGAAAGGCTCATGTCTTCTGTACACGTGAAATCAATAATAAGTTCCCCGTAGTAAAGTTCATCGTTCTCCAGTATATGATTGTACACCTTGCATCCACTGGGAGGAAAGAGGTCAGGTCAGCATCTAAGGCAGGAGTCTCCAAAAGTAGATCCTGTAACTACTAGCGATCCCAGGGCAGTAGGTCGGATCTACCAAGCTCTGGCCCAGAACTGTCAAAATCCTTTGCCTGATTCGAACCGCTTGGAACCCTTTAAAAAAAGGGTCCTCCATGTTCAAATTTCAGAACTGAGCCCTTCCAACAGGGATTTTTTCCCGAGAGGTCATAAATTTTCTCTCAGTTTTCCTTCGAAAAAAAATGGTAGATCTTGACAAAAGTCGTGCGATCCTGGGTCACGCTGCACCTGTCGATTGTGGAGACCCCTGATCTAAGGGGTGGTTCATTCATCCAGTGAAAGTTGTGTTGTCCGTTAATCAATGTTTTTCCCACGAGAAATTTCTTGTAGTAGAAATATGGTGTTCCTCTCTTTTTTTCCGCTCTCATCGTTTTCCTCTATATTTATTGATTCTGATTACTAAAGAGAGCCGATTTCTCGTAAGACAAGTGATTTTATTCCATCAATCCCTTTCCAGATTTATTTATAATTGGTATAGGTCACGCAGTACGTGACAATATAATATCATTATACGAAAATCAACAGAAATCTCGAAATCTCGAAATCTCGACATTTCGTTTATTGCCCTTTTTAACTTACAAGGTTCTTTTTCTCCTCAAAATATAATTCTTAAAAAAACAGTAAGAGATTTCGCCGACAAAAATAATTTCATGAGTAAAGGAATTTCAAACCGTTGATTGTTTATAAGAAGTTTGGCAAACCAGGTGTTTAATAAAAATCCATCACCTTAGGATATTACTATTCCCATAAGAAGTAATGACTGCAGAAGAGAAAAGTTTTCTTTGTTTACAACTGCAATATAAGTATATTTGTTTATAACAATTTTTTTTGACAGACAATATATTGTTGTAAGATATAATTTTTCAGATGAAAATATATGATCCTTGAGTAAATACACTGCCGGCCAGAAAATTCCGGACCTCATATAATTTCAATTATGACTGAGCTAAAAATTCGTGTCGTTAAAGGGTATAATACTCTCAAAATTCTGTATGACAAAAGCCTAGGATGAAGCTAATTCGTCTATTTTTTGAGTAGATATTACAAAAATAATGTGAATTTCAAGGTTTCTTCAATTTTCAATAACTTCCATGATAATCAATATTTTGTTATGTTCTTTGGCTGATTTTGAGGCTATTTTCCTATTTTCTAAACGTGCATGACATTAATAACAATATTAACCATGAAGTTTCTATAAACTTCAACTTCAAGTTCTTGCACTTGAATGAGAAATCGTTTCATATTCATGAAATTTACACTATTTTTGCTATATCTAGTTTAAAAAAAGACAAATTGGCTTCTACACGTGCTCATTTCATACAGAATTCTGAGAGCATTTTACCCTTTGAAGAGAAAATGTTCAGCCCTGACATAATCAAAATTAAGAAAACTTTGTCCGTCATCAAAAGAGAGTTGACCGGAAACTTTTGGCTGGCAGTGTTTATTTTTTTATATCTGTGCCGAACTATGCCTATGCATTGAGCTTATTTTTTTCTGGACACTTAAAGAAATTTTACGCTTCGAAGTCCAAGGGTTTTGCAGCAAAATCATCGTTTCAAAATCTTGCGTTCAACGCATCGTCAAATCTAGTAAATTGTTGCTAATTTTTTATTCACTCGTCAAATAAGAACGACATTATACCTGTTGAATCTGGATTATTTAACAACGTGGATTAATAGAAAAACATTCCACAAAAGTGTTTCTTGATAAAAAGTCGAAATCTCGTTACGGCATACTTTATCGCAAATTTTCTATCAAAATGATGAAACACGTTGCAAAGCGATACAATATGAAACAATACAATAAACATGATACAACATATGATAAAATGTCATATACTATGGTAGAATATGATACAAGGTCATACAATAGGATGCATGCATCATATGAAGTTATCACTTCTGCCTAGTGTCCCACGACGGCTTACGTTTTTTTTTAATGTTGATACAGCCATATTAGTCCGGACACTGGAGTCTGCATGTATGTAGTTGAAAGTTTGCCATAAAGATCGCCGCAGGATTTCGCCGGGAGCGTGTGCTAATCTGAAAAATTGCACCAACTCCCAGCGAAATCGCGGTAAAATTTCAGCTGTAACCACGTCTCTCGACCGTGAGATAGGTGGCTACAGTCTGCGATGAATTCAATACGATGATCCGGCAAAAGTCTCGTGCAGCCTGAGGACACGGAGCGACCTAAGGAAGACCGCCTTCTGCATGTTCCCCGCAAGAGTCTCAGCATTTTGTTGACACACAGGAATGCTTTTCAGGCTATTAACCAGTGAAACTTTGGCACCTTCAAGAGCGACGATGATTAAGACGATTAGCTTAACAGAATATTCCAGGTATAACCGTCGCAACTCCCTTATAAGATCTTCATACCTCTCTTTCTCGTCTTTCTCCTTGGCTGTGACGTTTTTGTTAGCTGGTGCCGAAAATTCGATAACGAACATGGTTTGTTTTTCGAAGTCAAGGAGAACTATGTCAGGCCTTGAGTGCGCAACAGAAACAATTGTCGAGAATATGAAGTACCAGTATATACGGCACTTCTCATTTTCGACAATTGACTCTATTTCCATAGGAGCGTTTAGCGGAGCGGTATTTGGGCCAATACCATAGGAGTAACAGAGATGGTAATAGAGCACTCTTAGTGCCACATCGTGCCTTTGGATGTAGGTCGTTTCCGCATGACGGTGTGTGGTCTCATGTGCTTCCCTAATCCGGGCCTTCAGGGTTGAGTGTTCACGATGGATAAGATTTTATGCATTTTGCTCACCCCGGGTATTCAAGTCAAGGCCTAGTGTCTCAGCAGTCTCCTCCGCTATTTTATACAGAAACGCCCCTTTGCCCGCTTCTTAAGGTTTACTGACAATTTTAAGAAGAGGGTCTTGTCCATTTGCAACTATATGTCCTTTACGCAGAATAATCCTGTTGTGAAGACATTCAAGATTCAGTATTCCGCGACCACCTAGGCGGCGTGAGATGTAAAGTCGCGGAACAGAAGACTTAAGGTGCATGCTTTTGTTCATGTGCAAAACCTTTCGCGTCCCGATATCAAGGGATCTAAGCTCGTCCTTCGTCCACGGAATCACTGCAAATGAATAGAGTACTACCGGGACGGCAAGCATGTTCGATGCAGATACTTTCCTCTTAGCCGACAGTTCGGAAGACCAAATCTGCCGGATCAGACGTTCGTATCTGCTTCGGAGGATATCCTTTATATATGTCACATCCTGAATGCGGCTCTGTGGCATGCCCAGGTTTGTATAGGTCTCTCCAGCGCAAAGGTGTCGCATAGCGCTTCTGTCGACGAGCTCAGGGTCCGAGAGACAGTGGCAATAACCTCTCTGAGAGGTGACACTCTTAGTGATCACACGATGTTTTCCAGATGAGATAGTAAATCCGGTTTTCCAAAGCGGCATTAATTTCTGTAAGCACCTCACGATGTGTGGATGAACCTCTAAGCTTTCCAACAGACCGATTATAATTCTATGGGGGGTTGAATCGAAAGCTTTCCGGTAATCAATCCAGGCCATCGATAGGAATCGTTGATAGGATGCTGCGTCTTTACAAACACATCTATCGATGAGCAGGTTCTCCCGACATCCTGCTACGCCTTTCTTTGAGGCGCGTTGATCATACATATCTCGCCACACAGGTCCAATTATCCGAACAATCCTATCATTTAGGATAGCTGTAAAGATCTTACACAGTGTGTTCAGACAAGTTATTGGCTTGTAATTCTCAGGGTCACCTAAGTTGCCCGTCTTCAGCAGGAGCACTGTGCGCCCTTCCACCAACCACTCTGGAATAGGCTCTCCCGACTTTAGATATAAAGTGAAAATTTCGTCCAGATGCTGGTGGGTTGAAGGAAACTTCTTCCACCAGAAGGTCTTGATACCATCTGGACCCGGAGCGGAATAGTTCTTCATGCCTCTTAATACGGTTTTCACCTCCTCGGTAGTGATAAGTGGGCATTCCTCCTCAGCTTTTATGAGGGCATTGCACAGCTCCTTGAAGCTATTCGTGTTCTTTGAATCTTCTTGAAGTGGATGTTGGACCTCGTAGACTTCTCTCCAAAATTCTTCGACCTCCTCTGGTTTGGGCAGATGGTCTACGGTAACTGGAGGGTCTTGGAAAAGTCAAGATGGGTCAGACAAAAACTGTTGATTTTCTCTGACCCACCTCTCCCTCCACTCTAGACTTCTCCTAGCGTTAGATAGTACTTGTATTCTGTCAACAATGTGGTGCCTAATGGTCATCAGCTTTGACTTGTTGATTGTGTGATGACGGACCCGCAGTTCGTGCGCGAAATTTCGAACCTTGGCAGTGAAGTCCTGCCAGGTGTTATGTAGTCAATCACACATTGAATGCGGGATGCGTAATGTCTTGTCCAGCATATCTTTGTTCTGAGTTGTATTCGTCTTTTGGTCTTATGATCAACCGTTGGTTTTGTTTTACGATTTGCATCTGCCAAAGTTCTCGCTGCATAGTACACCCCACAATTGATAGTCCAGAGGTCGGATTTTCCGGAAAAATCTCCATGAAGCTCATAATCCAGTTTAGTCAGATCTTTGGGCTTGGGAGAAACCTGAATGTTGATGTTTCCCCGAGTCCTGAAGCATCCTTCTTCGTCTATTGGATGCCTGTTCGCGGTTGGTCTCAGTGTCGCCTCTCTTTCTCTGTTACTGGCTTGTTCTGGCTGCGGTAGAGTAGGCGCTCCGCTTACATAGCCCCTTTTTCGGAGTTGTTCGGCATGGTTTCGCAGACGTTCACGCAAAAAGTGCGAGAGCTCTGGGTGCTTCTCGCATCACAGAACTCGCAGTCGTGCCATGTAACCTTGTCGCTTGGGGCCATACCGGGGTCAATCCGTCCACTCAAAAGTATTGAGATTCCGCCGGCCCATCGCATGGACTCCGTCCATTGTTGGGGGCCCTGCGCGTTCGATTGCTTTGAACCGCACTTACTACAACTATGTTTGGTGTGGTCATTGTTGTTTCCACAAGTAGCTAGGGAAAGGGTTCGTCCATGCTTGAGGAGCCCCGCGTGCAAGGATAAGGCTGTTACTCTAAGAGGTCGCCCGGTATCTTAGGTCACCGTTTGAGACACCTCACCCACGTGTCATTCAGCATTCGGCACGGTTGTAACGCCTTCCCTTAAGGAGCGGGTGCAATTTGGATTAGCACCCGCTCCCGGCGAAATCCGGTGGTTGTCCTTATGACAAACTTTTAACTATATATATCTGTTTTTTCGCCAGATGACTCTCACGAAGTGCGCAATATAGTAGTATTACATTAATATGGCAGTGACACAAACCAATACGCAGGGTGACACTTGGCGTTCACGACAATTTGATCTGAGCTCGCCCTGAGCTTGAGGGGGAGCCGAGCCAGTGAAATTCATGAGACCATGGCCTTCAGATTATATTATAAAAAGATACTTACCTTCCCTTCGAGCTCAGAGCGAATTATAGTGAACGCAACCTGCCCAACCAAGGGTGGGCAAATGGCATTCTACATGCCAAAGTTGGAATTCACTGTCCATAATGGTGACACTCATTAGCTGGTGCTCTCAACGAAGGCCTGAACTATCCTTCACCAATGACAAGGCTCTGCTTGATGGAATTTCTTTGTAATCGAAATTTAAAAGAATTTTTCAAACACTTATGCTTTCTCTCTATGTAACAAGTACGGTTGCAATAATTATTAGTTATGAGTCTCGGAAATTCCAGCATCATCCACCCCTCCCCTCCCCCGAAAAAATGGGACGTCAAAAACGGAAAGTTTTCCAACTTCTTCGAATTTTGGATAATTACTTGACCAGTATATTCTATATATACTCTAGATTGGATTTATGCAACAACAAAAAAATTTGTTTTTTGAAATTGTCACACGGGATGACCCTCTTAATGCGTAACGTAATTGTAAATAGTGATTTGAAAAAAGTGACTCACCTAGCGCAGGTCGGTCCGCTGGTCGGCTTCGCTGGCTAGAGGAAGGTTGGCTACGCTGGGGCGCGCGCGAGCGCGGCGGATGAGGTGACTCTTCATCCGAACTTATTTCTGTAAGAACAAATAGAAATTGATAAACTTCTCATTTGGAATACTTACACTGAGAAAGGCATGCTACATAAGTTGCAGTTTTATTGATTCAAGCGATATACTCTTTGAAACCTGATTAATTGTGGAATAAAAAGGGAGGAAGTTTGTTTAAAAACTGTTGGAAGGTTAATAAAATTCCACTTCGAATATCCTTCACAATAGACATTTTTGATATTTTTAATAGAACATACTACGTGGAAAGGTTAAAAATAAAAACCAAGAATTCCTCGAATTTCGTACCTTGACTTCAACTCATGCCATGACCTGGGAAAATGGTAAGAAAAGTCTGAAATGTGTATCACACAGTTTCAAGGTCTTATCTTAATTCAAGCCGATAAAGCTTGAAAAATCGTTATGGGTCTCTAAAATATGAATAAAAATGTCCAAGCGTATCAGCGTCAAATTTTAGTCGGCGATCACGGTTGACATCCGCGAGATCCGTGATCGCTGACAATTTCCAATTTCCGATTTCTAAGAAGACTGTAATTGTCAGGATTATAAACAAATTCTTCTTATAATTTGATATTATTATGACATAAATAATGACAAGTTAAAATCAGCAATCACGAACATAATTCTTCCATTTATCTATATAAAGAAAGTTTATTTATCCAAATCAAGCTCGAAAAAAGTTTGCTCCTAACATTAGATTTTGAAGTTCTTTGGGAATTATCCACATTATTGCCTTTCGATTATGCTATATAAATTTCTAAGCGTTACTGCGTCAGATTTCAGTCGGCGATTAACACTGTTGGCTAGCTTTGCTGCTTAATCAACTGTAACTATGACATGTCAGTGATCTACCTTACCGAAATCATGTCAGGGGAGCGTGGCATACCATAGACCTTTTCATCTTATATAATTGAGACTGTAGGGACCCTAGAAAAGTAGAACATATGCATGTTACGCGTGGAGTTCTCTGACATTTAAGATAAAAAGACCTCTTGCGCTTGAAATAAAGGTCTTGTTTTTCATTTCACTCGCCGCAACTTATCCTTCTTAGCTCTTGACACCTTGGTGTTGTGTCGCGTTCCAAATCAGGAGTTCTACCTCGCAAAATCGCTGATTTCGCTATAGACTGCGTTAAATAAATGGACGAAAAAAGCTGAATTGAATAGTTGAGGTGCACCTTCCTCTTAGAAATCTGATCATATACCATTCGAAAAAATTGTAAATCTGTTGAAAACTCCAGACTGTAGGCCAATTTGAAAAAAAACCATTAAAAAATGGGATGTTGAAAAGCGGTTTTGAAATATGGTCAGGAGTAGATAGTGAATCACATGGTATCAAAGGGTTCGGTTTGATTATGAATGAAAAAGCAAGACAACATCTGAAAGATCATGACTTTGTATCTCCCAGATTATTGAGGGCGAGAATGAAGGTAGGAATCAGGAAATAATTTATCATAGCGTGCTACGCTCCAGTCGACAGCGATCCTAGAGAAGTCCAAGACGCGCTCTGGGACACTCTTAATAATACAATAAGTATTTGCGACCAAGGCGAGAGAATAGGTCTGCTCGGAGATATGAATAGATAGATCGGCGTCCGACATCAGGATACAGATACAGAAAGGGTGCCAGGTATGTTTGGAGATCAAACAAGAAAAAATTATAATGAGGAAAAAGTAGTCAGCTCATGCTTAGAAAAGGGCCTATTCATTTCGGATACTTGGTGTGGACATACAATTATCCACATGTACATCAGGTGTAGAGGAAATAATCGCAGTATAATTGACTTCGTTATTGCGGATAAATGACTGAAAGAACAAGTAAAATATACAGAAGTCATCAATGGTTCTGAATGCAATACCGATCATTACGTTCTAGTCTCCAAAATAAACTCAGGGCGGGGATGGAGAAGAAAGAGAACCAACCAAACGAAACAAACGCGAATCATGATTTAAAATTGGCAGGAACCGGAAGTGCTACGGGATATCATTGTTGAAACGGCGATTGAACTGTGTGGTAGGGCGGTTGTAGGAAGAGGATGGAATGATGAAGTTGAGGCAGCCCGACAAGAAAAGAAAGAAGCGTACGAGAGAACCTTGAGCATGATGAGAGAATTAGGCTCAAAAATGATTACCGACACAAAAATAGGAAAGTCAGACGACTAGTCAAGGCAAGTAAAGATAAAATCAGAACAGACGAAGAGAAGAAAATACATAATGAGTTTCAAGGAAGCAAGAAACTAATATTCAGAAAGATGGAGGAAATTAAAAGTAGAGAGTTTGTCAGCATGAGAAACAGGAAAGGTTAAATGCTATATGATACAGGCGGGATAGTAAACGCTTTAAAATACTATTTTAAAGAATTATAAGGAATTGAAGCTATAGCGTAACAGATCTTCGACATAGAAGATAATGCATTAGAAAACCCAATTGAGGAAGTCTGTTTCACTGAAACGCTGAAATGTTTAAATACGGTGGCCAGTACATACCTCACAGGTTGTGCGAATTGATGAATCTATGTACCGAGATGGGAGAAGTCCCAGACTACAATAATTACAGAGGTATCAGCTTATTAAGTATCGTAAGTAAAATATACTTGAAGATGCTTATGCTTAGGGTAATGAAAGTAACAGAAGAAAAGATATGGGAAGTCCAAAGTGGATTCATGCGAGGATGATCATGTATAGATCAAATATTTTATTTAAGACATATCACAGAAGAAAGTTTGAGAGCAGGCAAGAAAGTTTTTTTGTGCATTTTTTCACCTAGAAAAGGCGTTTCACAAGGTAAATAGAAGTGAACTTTGGGAAGTCCTCAAGATGAACGGACTCAATAGATGGCTCCTACAAGCAACAGAAACAATATATGCAGGTAATGAAGCGAGTGTTAGAGTTAATGGGGAACTGAGTGACTGGTTCGATATTATTCAAGGCATGTAACAAGTATGTGTTATGTCCTCATGGGTGTTAATTATATTTATGGATAAGTGTGTAAGGCTGGCCCTCTTCGACGAAGAAGGTGTGGATCTCGAGACAGTGTGGATACGCGGGTTAGCTTTTGCAGATGACAAGATTGTTATGTCAGAATCGATCGAGGACTTGCAGAGAATGTTGAATAAACTGAATACAAGCATGAAGGAGATTGGCCTCAATAAAAAAAGCTAAATAAAACTGATGGAGGAAGTCCAAAACGAGATAATCCTCAAAGAATGTGGTACGGGAGAGACATTCGTTAAGAGCCATGGTTCAGTTGGGAGTGGCAATAGGACCGATCCGAGGTGACGATTAGGCAATGGCCCAGGACAAATGCGAGAACATCGATTCAAATGCTCGGACCAACTCAGGAGGAACATCCTCACCTCTTGGCAAAGAAGCTCACCGGGGCGAAGACGATTCATGCAGAGGCTAAGTGACCGTTGAGTCAATATGCACCCGGAATATGCCCACAAACCGCTTCAGTATTTGAGAGATATGAAGCCCTTCATCAACACGAAGAAGAGTAACATTCCCCAGCGAACATCCACCCGTTCCATCAAAACCACCTTTGCAGATAACCGATAATACCAACATAAGAAGTAGAAGATCTATCCATCAAAAATTCTTTCCTAGAATGGACAAAATAGCTTGAGCTAATACTGCTCTTCCCGATTTGCTCCCCGAAAATATGAATCTCCGGAATCTGAACTGTGTAGTTTACGAGAAGGCGGTCTCCCTGTTTATCTAAAACAGAAGTAATGATACTTACGTACGTCTGAGTAAGACTCGCAAGGGTATTGCACAGCTTCAGTTTAAAATTGAAACGGCGAGACGGCATGCATCAAATATACAGAGCGTGACTAGATACATAAAATCAAATAAAAAATTCACTCCAAAAGTTAGCGTATTTGCTCGAGACTTAAGAAACGCAAATCACACGCTGAATAAGTGTAAACTGTTGACCATTCAGTAGCGCTGGACGCAAAAAATAAGATCTCTTTCAACAGAGGAACAGCGCCTTGAACGGCGAGTAAAGTGTGTTCAGGAAAATTCCACCTCTTCTACCCATCTTTCCCGCCTGTTCAATTAAATGTCACGTGCCGTCTGAAATCTGCTTAGTCGAGAAGAGATTCAAGTCC
Source organism: Andricus quercusramuli (assembly GCA_932178445.1). Taxonomy (NCBI): domain Eukaryota; kingdom Metazoa; phylum Arthropoda; class Insecta; order Hymenoptera; family Cynipidae; genus Andricus; species Andricus quercusramuli. Next base: position 368,324 of record CAKNXH010001070.1, read on the forward strand.
TCTTGGAGCAAGTATATGGAGATACTTATCAGCTAAATGCAAGGGTTACAAGGTCCAGAGGAAGAGTCTCAACTAATTACTGCTGAAGAAGTGAAGAAGTTTACTTCTACGCACCAACATCGAGCTGGTATATCTACTACTTTCTCAAATAGAGAACAACCCATCCCACAATGGCTAGTGGAAGGACGCACGCTATTGATCCCTAAGACCGGGAATTTGTCAAGTCCAAAGAATTACAGGCGCATAGCTTGTTTAAATACCAGCTACAAGCTATTCACTGGCATCCTCGACGAGAGGATATGTACATCTATCGAGCCGGTATGGAGTCAAATAGTTGAACAACATGGATGCAAGAGAGGGCTGGCAGGTTGCATTGAGAACCTGTTAATAGACAGATGACTCAGGACTCGATCAGGTATCGACGCAATCTGTCCATGGCCTGGATTGACTACCGCGAGGCATTCGACAACACGAGCAATGAGCTACTTATTAAGCTTCTTGTATGCCTCGAGGTGCATCCAAAAATACTTAGAACTGAGCAGGCTGTAGACAGAACCGTTCTCCGATGAAGATACTCCAAGCTTAGCGAGCCTTTACCCCTTTTATCTCGCGGCAGGTATATTAGAGGTACGGAACATCTACGATAATGACTTTGATGGATTGTGATCATCTTGCGTGTGCTTCGGTCAAGTTGCTGCAACACATCCACGTTCCATTTTACTGCACCAAACGTGTAGAGCAGTATAGGACCGTCCAGAATATTGGTCGTCTGGATCTCATTCTTCTCAGATGATTCGGAAGCCCAAATTTTTCTGAGAATTTGACGATACCTTTCTTCAAGAGCGGTTTTTAACACACGCACATTTTGGATTTCGGTTTTCGGTATTCCAGAATATGTATATGTTTCTCCATTACCAAGATGTTGAATGGTATTTCCGCCTATAAGATGAACATCCTGATCGTCACGCGATGATGTAGTTTCTAGTCTTTCTTGGTGTAGGTGAACGCAGGCACACTTGTCCAGTCCAAAGCTCATGTTAATCGCTTCAGAGTACCTAGTTACTGCCTCCACAAGAATATTAAGGTAATCTTCTGAGGAAGCAAAGAGTTCAGGGTCGTCGATGTATAAAAGGTGGTAGACCTTATATTCTCTTCTGTTCGGCGGGCCATATAAAAAATGCAGAGCTTCTGCTTTGGAGCACAATAGATAGAGGCAACAGGGAGATGCAAAAAAAAATTGGGTTAGAGAGTCTCCTTGAAAGACCCCCCCCCCCCCCTACACTGTAGTCACTTGTAATTTTTTAGATGTAATGACAAATCTTGTCCGCCACAAGAGCATAAGCTCTTTTCTGCATCTCACTATTTTTAGATTTTTTTTAGATTTTTAGATGGACAAGGAGCTTAATAAGTAGCTCATGGTTCGTGTTATCGAATGCCCTACGGTAGTCAAATCCAAGCAATGGACAGATTGCGACGATACCTGATCGAGTCCTGGGTAGGCCACCTGTCCATTAACAGGTTCTCCCTGCAACCTGCCAGCCCTCTCTTGCATCCACGTTGTTCAACTATTGCACTCCATACCGACTCGATAGATGTTAATATCCTCTCTTCAAGGATGCCCGTGAATAGCTCGTAGCTGGTGTCTAAACAAGCTATGGGCCTTTAGTTCTTTGGACTTGACAAATTTCCGGTCTCAGGGATCAATAGCGTGCGTCCTTCCACCAGCCACTGCGGGATGGGTTGTTGTCTATTCAAGAAAGTAGTAAATATACCAGCTCGATGTTGGTGCGTAGAAGTAAACTTCTTCTACCAAAAGTTGTTGATCTCATCTGGCCCTGGCGCTGAAAATTTCTTAGTTCTAGCGGTATTTTTCTTCACTTCTTCAGCAGTAATTAGTGGACACTCTTCCTCTGGACATTGTAACCCTTGCCTTTGGCAAAAGTAACGAAACAGTGATATCTCTGAAGCGCCTTAATTTAGTTGATAAGTATCTCCATATACTGGCTCCAAGAGGACTTGAATCTCTTCTCGACAAAGCGGATTTCAAACGGCACGTAACATTTAATTGAATCAGGCGCTGTTTTGCTGTTGAAAGATATATTATTGTTTGCGTCCGGCGCTGCTTAATGGCCAACAGTTTACAGTTGTTCATCGTGTGTTTTGCTTTCCTTAAGTCTCGAGCAAGTACGCTAACTTTTGGAGTGAATTTTTTATTTGATTTGATGTATCTAGTCATGCTCTAAATATTTGATGCATGCCGTCTTGCCGTTTCAATTTTAAACTGAAGCTGTGCAATGCGCTCGCGAGTCTTACTCAGACCTACTGAAGTATCGCTACTTCTGTTTTAGCTAAGCAGGGAGACCGCCTTCTCGTTAACTACACAGTTCAGATTCCGGAGATTAACATCTTTGAGGAGCAAATCGGGAAGAGCAGTATTAGCTTCAGCTCTCTTGTCCATTCTGGGAAAGACTTTTTGATGGATTGATCTTCTACTTCTTATGTTGGCATTATCGGCTATCTGGAAAGGTGGTTTTGATGGAATGGGTGGATGTGAAAAATGGATTTTTTTTTTAAATTATTGATTCATAAAACCAGAACCATCTCAAGTGAAAATATTTGGTCTCGATTTGTCTTGAGTGTCTCTAATATATCTTCTGAACCATGACGTCTGATTCCGTCTCACCAGCTAGAAATTCGAGATATGCAGAATTGTCTTGCATTTATGGCTGTTGTTATGCCAGACCAAGTAAACTTGTTTTGAAACACGACAGTATAATTTATGTACGGGTTTTATTACTATTTGGAACTATTCGGAACCATTACTCTTTGAAACCTGTCAAAGTCAAAGCGGATTCGTGATGACCCTCGAAGGCATTGGCAGCCTTTTGGCTTCTCTTCTAGTTATAAATCTCTTAGGTTCTTTCAAAAACAAATAACTCGAAATTTTCTTGGATCAGTCTTTACCCATACAAAATCAAGACCAAATATTTTTACCCGGGGTTAGTCAAAAATGGCTGGTCAACGAGTTCGTCCTTTCTTTTCATGCCTTAAAATCGTGTATGAAAGCTCACTCCAATCTGATCAGCCTTTCGAAAGTTATCGTGCCTACATACTACAAACAGGTATACAGACAGACAGACTCCTTCGTAAAAATCGGATTGGCTGACTCAAGGTGTCTCAAAAAGTGGAGATTTCATGGAAACCGACTAAGTTGAATTCTATATAACACTGATTATGAGTAATAAAAATATAAACAATTAACACCTTTTCATCAAAAAGATAATCTAAAAATGTTTCTACTCAAGCGATAAGGCTTTTCTCAATCATCATAATTTAATTCAGAAGCCCAAAAAATTGAACTATTCCAGAATTTTGCATATCAATCTGAAACGGCTTTATGTTGAACAGAATTTCATAAGATTTTAACATAACATATGCTAATATAGTGTTACCTTGACATCATATAAATTGCTGCGAGATTATTATAGTTAATAGTGAAAGATCTAAAGTGGAGAAAATTGTAGGCCTTTTGTGTTGATATTGATTCTGTGTAATGAATATGTAACGAGTTGCTTAAAAACCAAAGTTACTTACCCCACACAACTGGTTGGTTTTGGGTGGTCGAAGAAGATTGGCCTGAAGAAGATTGCCACCTCTTCTTAGGAGGAAGTACAGGATTTGAGTCGCCCTGCGAACTCATTTCTAGAACAACGAATAGAAATGGATAAATTTTCAATTTTTAATACTAAAACAGGGAATTATTCGCTACAGAATTTGCAGTTTTATTCATTCAAGCCTGCGTATTGTCACGTTGCAGATTTCGTAATGATTAAAAGTCAATCGTGAACATACATAAAATAAATATATCTCTGGGAATTAAGGGATCGTCCGAAGCTCCCCGTTTCTATTCCTCAATATTATTCCAAGTTAGTTTAAGCTAATCTGTTTTGATACTTATTTTTATTACATGCACCGCCTCCTCGAAATCAGCATCATTGATAGACAGCAAGATGAGCGAAGGCAGGAATCAAATAGTCGTGCCATCTCCTGCTATCCTCCACTGCCACCAGCCCAACTTATACAACCTCTATATATCAGTTATTGCTCAAACAGTTAAAGTCGAGCATTAAAACATTGTATTTGGATATGAATCCGACAGCGATAGTAGCGTTTATAAAATCTACCCTGCAATTATATTCGAACCTTCCACACGTGCTCCTCTGGAAGTAACTAGGACCACGACTAAACAGAACCACGCGTTAGGCCTAAAGAGAGAACCACGACTGGATGCAAAGCTAAAGACTCCCGAGTATTGAAACCCACCCACCTCTCCACAGACAAAACAGTTCCATGATTCTTTGCAGGCTTACAATTCTAAAATGAATAGGTTGAAACTGTGAATTGTAAAACGAATTTTTGTCATTATCAAATAGAGGAACATTTAGGTTATTCGTTATGTTTGTCGTACGATATTCACAATATTTGTCATAGAAAATTTCTAATTTTGTTTCTTTGAGTTTGCTTTAGCAGCTTTAAAACTGCTTAGGAAATCATCTTGTCACCTGTTGTGAAATTTTAGTTGTCCCTGACAGTCAAAGTTATTTATCATATTGTCAGTAGCGCAAGATTCTTGTTATTAGATACCTATGAGCTTGCAAATCCATATTTTGTATGAACCTATTTTTTTGTCAAGTTTAATTCGACCCTGCACGTACATCGCCCTTTTTGTTGTTGCACTTCAATATTGAATAGCGAATATCTTAGTTACCTCCTAAAATTGTCGCAACTCCAGATAGTTGATCCACCAATTATTTCCCGAACATCAATACTTTCGAAAATTATTCTTTTCCCTACTGCGTGAACCCCTAAATAGAAAGTTTCATGACCACCTTAGTGAATAATGTAATTTGCACATCAAATTTAAATCGGCAATCTTGAAACAAGCAGGTACGGAATTTTAATAAAAATTTTTACTCATCGACTGCGATAATTTATCCTCAACATTCGATTTTGCAATTTTGAATTCAGATTCATAATCAGAAACTGCAGAAACTTCTACATGCGAAACTTCATAGATAACAGAAAAATTATTATTGTCATCCACCGTATCGGATCAGAGATATTCGATTTTATAACTTTGTTTCCTCAATGATAATCAGAATTCTTTAAAATCTGCCAGTACAAAGTCTGTTTGCCCTGGTCGATGATCCTTTGCTGTTTACCTCTTCAGATTCTCTACGATATATTTGGCAGTTTCTTTGAAAAAGAAGAAATCCATTAGGCCAGTTTTTTCAAAATTGAGACTCAAGGTGCACGGAATTTGAACAATTAAAAGTGAAAAGTAATTTCCTATGATATTTAATCCTGAATTAATGTAGTGCAAAAAAAATTGAGCATGGTATATCAATCGCTATTGGATTAGCGATATTGGAGCTTGTTCTTTGAATTTCGAATTAGAATCAGAAATTATTAAAGTCCGTCATATAAATGTCCATGGAATTTCAACAAAAATTTCGAATTGTCAATAGCCATATTGGATCTACTATATTAGAATATATAATTTTGAAACGAAAATCGCTGTCCTTCTCTCCTTGGCAAATTATCTGCTAATTTCAATTTCGAAACCCCGGGGGCACGGGTTAATGTTGATCAGTTTGAAAAAACTGGACCAACCTTAGTACATAAACTTTAAAAAACTTTCATTTTGCATCAAGTAAAAAGAGGTTAGTCACCAAGCGGAAAGATAACAATGCAGTTAGGAGGCATTGAAACTATATGGATCTCCTGTTATACAAAAGTTAAGAGAATTACCATTAGTACATGAAGTTATGTACAAATATTTTTTACATTTCAAGAAATTCTATGAGAAAATGATTATATTTTACTATAGCCCAATGTTTTTTATATTCAACAACCGAAGAATTCTATTTCCAACAAATTGCAGAAGGTTAGAGACATCGTAGGACAAAACGCATAAGCCTCAGAACGTGGAAGTAAGTACAAAAATTATTAGTATGGTCAGCCTAATTAAACTTACCAACAAAATCCAGATAAACCGAAAATGTAAGCATCAGAATGTAGCTGGCAATCTCCATTGTTCCACTTGGAATTGAATAGATTTCCTGAATTGCGACTGAGAATTTTATAATATTTGTACTGCTATGTATAATAACCTTCATCAGATTACTATGAGTCAATACGCCTCGTGGAAATTTTTGTCAAAGTAGTACCACGTTTGGTCAATAGGTTTATGTGCGCATGAGTCATAAAGGCATGTAAGTCCTTAGTGACTTACTTAAGGAAATTTCTGTTTTTGATAGGTAAACATCTAGACATGGAAAAATCACGTAATATTCAAGAACAAAGGTAAGGAAAAATATCGTCTATTATTTTGGTGTCAGTAAACATTTCGGTGATTTTTATCACATCATATTTGTTCAAAGTTTCATAATTGCGTGTACTTATATTGCTATAGCATAAAATTACCAAGTTAAAATCTTTGAAAAAAGTATATTTTTACGCACAAGAAAAATGCAAAGATAAGAAACTTCGACCAACAAAATAATTTTGTAACAAAATTGATGCCTCACAGACCAAAACGTGAATTTTTAACAAAGTAATTCAACTTCTAATCAAGCAGTCAAAGAATATCCTTGAAGTTATCACGATTTATCACGTCATCCATTTTAACAAATTATTATATAATAAGGATAAGTGCAAGAGCAAATGTGCTAGCGTAATAGTGTGAGATTGAAAAGGATCAGTATTGAATTAGGATATAGATACATGAAAAAAAAGCTTTTTTCAAGTGAATATCGGGAGGTGCTTTCCTAGTTGATACAGACATTTTGTTCCAGATTTGAGCACCCTTAACTGTCAAAGACGGTTGTAATTTACACGTTCGGTGCTTTGGAACTATTATTACCTTTTTTCTCTCTTGATGTTTGGAATCGATAGGTTGTTAGATGTACATGTTCAAGTAAATCATAGATAAAACGAATACAGTCATTGAGTGCCCCATCAAGTTTAGAATTAAGTGCATCTGTTATGTCATCATATGCTACGCAATTAAAATCAAAGTATAGCAGAATCAAGCTCTTAGAAGTATACGAATGGAAACCGGCGAGGATTCTTTGTTTCTTCTATGTAGGTGCAGAATTCTGAATTTTTTCCACGAGATGCCGATTACCTGCTCTTTCCAGGATAGGGTTCTGTTCAGCATATATCCACGATCTCTTACGACCTCAGCAAAGACTATAATTCGCCCACTGATCAGTAGTGGCTGAAGGGTCATTATCGCTTAAGAAGTTGGAAAGGTGATGGCTTAATCACAATTGCCCTTGTTTTAGAAGAATTAAGTGAAACCGATTATTACTGGCCCAATGCTCCATCCAATCGATAACCTCCTATACTGGAGTAAGAAGATTTCTTAAGCAGGCAACATTACCCTAGAGATAAAGTTTGAAGTCATCAGTATACTTGCATTACTGACAATATTTCAACTCTCTACCTAGATCCATGGTATAAAGGTCAAAAAGAAGAGGAGCAAATATATAACCCTGAGGAACTCTACATCGTACTATAATATAATCGCCTTTACTATTGTTAACTCGTTGAAACCGACTATTCAAGTACGATTCACGCCACCTCATTCCCATGTCTGACAGCCCAAACGACAGGCATGGCAGAGAGAGAGAGAGAGAGAGAGAGTCAAAAGCCTTTGAAAAATCGAGCAACACAACAATCGTGATGTCTTCATTGTCTAGTACCATTTTATAATCATTGATGATTTCAAGAGTTGCAGTTTGTGTACTGTATTTTGCCTGGAATCCGGATTGCATTGAATCGATTAGGTGTCGGGAATCCAGATATTTAGATAATTGACTGTGAACTATTTTTTGAATGGTTTAGATAATGCGCATAGGATGGAAATAATGCGAAAATCTTTCGGGCATGTAGGGGAACTAATTTTTGGAATCGGGAAAATAATGGCCCTTTTCCAAAAGCCTACGGCGTTTGATTTAATTTTCATAACTTTTTCTAGCAGCACATCTGAGGTAATATCTGTGGATGAAGACGGACTTAGAATAGGCCAAGCTAGAGAACTGGAGGTATGGGTAACTGCAAATCTGTTTGATAAATCATTCAAAGGAAGGTTACTATCAGGGCATTTAAATTTAGGAGGTATGACGTTCAATCGTTTTGGAAGATGTCAAATGTTTTCATTTTTGTTTTTATTTTTAATTGCATTGTAGTTAAATCTAGTAAACGCGTCTCTACTTTTAGTTTGAACGAAATTTCTGAGAGAGACATGTCCATTAAAAAAGTGTCGGCACTGGACCGATAATGCAACAATTTAGAGCAAGCGGCGCTAAATTCCGCTTTGAAATTACACGGACTGCCGCATGATCAGTCTAAAGATCTGTCTACCACCTTCTGAAAGATAGCTACCGGTCTTAGGGTATTATACAACAAAGATGACCTTGTCTCTATTTACAGAATCCATCCTGCAGATCCTTCCCATCACAGCTACCTCCCATTATTGTGGCAAAATTGATCCACGAGATTATGTGCGCTAACATAATTAGGAACAGCAAACAAAAGAGGGGCTTATCCATCAAAGGCTTTGGTGGGAAGGTGCATCACCCTATCTACATTAGATGATCCTGGTCTAAATTCTGCAGGAAAATTTACGGTGCTCTGCTGGAGCTTAGGAGAGCTAAAAAGATAAAATTTTTATGGATTGTGGATGACAAAATTTATCTCTAGAGATAAGAGGGGGCCCCAAGCAATCTGCTTTCCCACCCGCGCGATATCGACCTCCTCCGCTAGAAACTACTGGATTGCTTATGCACTTTCAGGAAGTGGACTGGTGGCTCGCTTCTATATCCTTTTCAATTTTTTTATTTTCTATTTATTTTTTTTTATTTATTTATTTTTTTTTGTTTGAGAAGTTGTAGGCTCCGGAAGCTTCGATCATGATTCCTTAAAGAAACCAATCCCAAAGCTACTGGAACGTGTACGTCATCCGCTTCTGCTCCTTCTGTCCTAGAAGGTAAGCAAGAGCGGGAAATTTACGCGTGATAACATCGGGCAACACTGTTCCCTGGAGTCAGGTCTCTAGCCGCGGATGACCTTACGCGGCAGACAAGACAGTTGGAGATGAAGGTTTCACCTCTGGATACTTTTTTAGAGCTACCAATCTTTTCAGAATTTAAGAGGAACAGTGTTGACGGACCAGATGGAGTGATCCCAGGAGAACAGCCTTTTGCATCCGGTTCGTGATGAAATGAGCGTGACGCTGGCAAGCCGGAATCTTGTTGAGTTGACTAATGAATGAAGCTTTCATACCTTCAAGGCAGCCGATTATGAGAATTATAAGATGGACTTTGTAGCCTTGGTACAGCCTACTCAGCTCGAAAAGAAGTGCTTGATATTTCGCCCGTTTTTCTCCCTCCTTTGCCGTGATATTACCATCGGCTGGTGCCGAGAATTCAATCACGTAAATGATCTTGTTCTTCAGATCTTGGAGGACAATGTCAGGCTTCGTAGCACTGATACGTTGAGTGGTGGAGAATGAGAAATTCCAGTAGATCTTACACTGACCATTCTCCACAACTGACTCGAGCTCCCCCTAGGCGTATGGCAAGACGGGCAACAGATCAACACCATAGAAATGCCAAAGATGGTAATATAAAACTTTTAGAGCTGCATTGTGTCTCTCTATGTACGCGTAGCATGCATATTTAGAGCATCCACTGAGAACATGTCCAAGTGTTTCGGGCTCTTGCTTGCACGCTCGGCAGTTGGTATCGCGTACAGGTACATTCATTATGCGCTCGCGGTAAACTAAGGTGTCTATGACGCCGTCTTGACAGGCAAAAAGAAATCCCTCGGTCTCCGATCTCAATCCAGCAGACTTGAGAAACATGTTGGACAGACCCATTGAGAGCTCTTCTCTACGTATGATGCCGTAGAACTTACCATGAAGGGGTTTGTCAGCATGTTCTCTTAGCAGGAGCGTATGTTCTGCTTCCTGTATACGACTTTTGAGCACCAGAGGTGTTAGTGATGCTAGCCCTTGTGTAGTGTCGCTGGAATTAAATGGGAGGTCAAGCTCCTCTGCGGCCCTATCTGCGGCATGGTATAAAAACACAGCAGCATTGGCGATTTCATGTTGATGTACAAGTCGCATCAGGAAATCCGTGCTTTTTAGAACTGAGCAGGCAGTAGCCAGAACCGTTCTTCGATGAAGACACTCTAAGCTTAGCAAGCCTCTACCCCCTTTATCGCGAGTGAGATATATCCGAGGTACGGAAGATCTAGGATGAAGACTTCGATGTATTGTCATCATCTTGCGTGTGCTTCGATCAAGTTGCTTCAACTCATCGAGGTTCCATTTTACTGCACCAAACGTGTAGAGCAGTATAGGAACGGCCAGCATATTGGTCGCCTGGATCTTATTCTTTCCAGATAATTCGGAAGCACATTTTGGGTTTTCGCTTGCGGTATTCCAAGATGTGTATATGTTTGACCAATACCAAGATGTTGAATGGTATTTCCGCCTATGAGTTGAACATCCTGATCGTCACGGGATGATGTAGTTTCTAGTCTTCCTTGGTGTAGGTGGACGCAGGCACACTTGTCCAGTCCGAAGCTCATGCCAATCGCTTTAGAATACCTATTTACCGCATCTACAAGGATGTTAAGGTCCTTTTTTGAGGAAGCAAAGACTTTAAGGTCGTCCATGTATAAAAGGTGGTTGACCTTATATTCTCTTCTATTCGGCGGGCCACATAGGTATCCAGAGCTTTTGCCTCGGAGCACAATAGATAGAGGCAAGAGGGAGATGCAGAAAAGTATCAGACTTAGAGAGTCTCCTTGAAAGACCCCCCTCTTATATGTGACAAAGCTTGTAGTCACTTGTCTTTTGTCAGATGTTATGACAAATCTTGTCCTCCACAAGAGCATAAGCTCTTTTATGCATCTCACTATTTTTGGATGCACCTCCATGCACTCAAGGAGCTTAATAAGTAACTCATGGTTCGTGTCATCGAATGCCTTACGGTAATCAATCCAAGCCATGGACAGATTGCGTCGATACCTGATCGAGTCCTGAGTAATACACCTGTCTATTAACAGGTTCTCCCTGCAACCTGCCAGCCCTCTCTTGCATCCACGTTGTTTGACTATTGCACTCCATACCTGCTCGATAGATGTCAATATCCTCTCCTTGAGGATGCCAGTGAATAGCTTGTAGCTGGTGTTTAAACAAGCTATGGGCCTGTAGTTCTTTGGACATGACAAATCTCCGGCCTTAGGTATTAATACCGTGCGTCTTCCACTAGCCACTGCGGCACGGGTTGTTCTCCGTTTAAGAAAGTAGTAAATATACGAGCTAGATGATGGTGCGTAGAAGTAAACTTCTTCCACCAAAAGTTGTTGATTTTATCTGGCCCTGGCGCCGAAAAGTTCTTAGTTCTAGCGATAACTTTCTTCACTTCTTCAGCAGTAGTTAGTGGACACTCTTCCTCTGAACCTTGTAACCTTTGCCTTTGGTAAAAGTTACGAAAGAGTGATATATCAGAAGCGTCTTCATTTAGCTGATAAGTATCTCCATATACTTGCTCACAGAAGACTTGAATCTCTTCTCGACTAGGCGGATTTTTAACTACACATGACGCTTTATTGAACAGACGGGAAGGATTAGTAGAAAAGGTGGAATTTTCCTGAATCCACTTAACTCGCCGTTCAAGGCGCTGTTTCGCTGTTGAAAGAGATCTTACTTTTTGCGTCCAGTGCTGCTTGATGGTCAACAGTTTACACTTGTTCAGGGTGTGATTTGCTTTCCTCAAGTTTCGAGCAAGTGCCCTAACTTTTGGAGTGAACTTTTTATTTGATGTTATGTAGCTAATCACGCACTGAACATTTGATGCATGCCGTCTCGCCGTTTCAATTTTGAACTGAAGCTGTGCAATACGCTCGCGTGTCTTACTCAGACGTACCGAAGTTTCGTTACTTCTATCGTCGCTAAGCAGGGAGACCGCCTTCTCGTAAACTACACAGTTCAGATTCCAGAGATTAACATCTTCGGGGAGAAAATCGGGAAGAGCAGTATTAGCTTCAGCTAATTTGTCCATCCTGAGGAAGACTTTTTGGTGGATAGATCTCCTACTTCTCATGTTGGCATTATCGGCTATCTGCAAAGGTGGTCTTTCTGGAACGGGTGGAATGTTCGCTGGAGGATGTTGCTCCTCTTCCTGTTGATAAAGAGCTTCATATCCGTTTTTTCGCAAGAAGGATACCTGATATCTTAAATACTAAGGCGTTTTATGAGCATATTCCGGTTGCATATTGCCCCAACGGTCATGTAACCTCCTCATAAATCCTCTCCGCGCCGGTGAGCTTCTTTGCCAACAGGTAAGAAGGTCCCTCCTGAGTTGGTCCGACCATTTAAATCGATGTTCTCGCGTTTGTCCGGGGTCATTGCCTGGTCGTCGCCTCGGTTCGTTCCTATTGCCACTCCCAACTGAACCATGGCCTCCATCCGAGAGAGGCCTATTGTGGGTGGCACTGCGCGATACTTGTGTCGTAACCGCATAATTAGTTGCATTGGGGAATTAGCCCAAAGCAACGCGACTGACTGCAAGAGCCGGAGCTCATCATAGTTTATTCGCTAAAGATATTATTATTAATTTTGAACTTGCTGTCATTTGACAGTCCTAAATTTAAACTTATCCTACTGTCGCGCATTCTATCCGTAAAACCTACGCGTGGATATAACATTCTCCATTCTGTATGGTTTAGCGATACCACCAGCATGGCTTTACCATGTTACATTTTGATTTTTATTCATACCTTTGATAAGAAGCTCGTCTATTGTATACATATTGCTTAATATTGTTACAATTCTCATGCTAGATCATACAGTAATTATTTTGTAACCTCTCTTATATTGACGAGGTTTAGTTCGCGGTGGCTTATAACTTGGGATATGTTCACTTTAACTTGCCTCACCTGTCTCAACATGAATTGCACCTATAAACGTTCTCGATGGCTTACTCAAATATATGTCACGTGAATGCCCAATCTCTCTTGGCTCATTATCAGGAATTTAAATACTGTTATCAGGCTTGCTTTTATCACCTTATCGCGGTTTCGGAGATTTTATTAACTCCTAATCATCCTTTCAGTATGGTGGCCCCTTATAATTACGTGCTCTTCCGCCAGGATAGGGATAAAAGAAGGGGGTTTCGGATCTGTCTCTATGTGCATGGAAGTCTTGGAGGTATCATCAGGGGTTCAACCCAGAGGCGAGTTATCCTATACTGGAGTTTCTTCTAGTAGAGTTTTGTACAGGTAACAACGGAATCTTAGTTGGCGTTCCATGTGAACCTCTCAATGAATCCTTTGGCACTGAATTTGAATCGGAGATTACAATGCACGTCCCAAATTTCAATAATATTATTGTTGCCCGGGATTTGAATACAAATTCAAATGCAAGTAGTAACCAAATCAACTATACCTTACAACCTTGGTACAATCTACTGGACTCTCAATTGTCCCTCATAATTCTATACACCACACTGATTGTACCAGTACACGTATCGATTTAATGATTGTCCACGAGCTGGAAAAACTTGATTAATATTCACAGTACTCTATACCGTTCCTGTCTAATCATGACCTTGTGAAGATTAATTACAAAATCCGATGTCCTCAATTCACTAGTCACATGCAAACACAGACGCGTAACTCTGGCTCTAGTGACGAAACTAAATTTCAGGAGCACCTTATAACCTATGACTGAGAGAGTTTACTACGAGCTGAAGATCTCAATACGAAATTTGAGAAGCTGTCTTCTAATCTGATATTGGCCTTTGACCTATATGCGCCTCTGCATACTCCTCACAAGTATAAAAAACCTGCAAATTAAAGAACCCTTGAAATAAAACATCTTATGGAGGAGCGTGATAATAGGCATAGACTGCGACTAAAAACAGCATTATACATGCTGAATTTCGCAAAATCAGAAATGGAGTTGAAACGAAAATTAGGGACACGGTTAATATATACAACTGCAGTGCAATTAGGAATAAAAAGAAAAATGAAAACATTTGGCATCTTCCGAGACGATTATATATCAAACCTTATAATTTTGAAAGTCTTGATATTAAATTTCCTTCAAATGATTTATTGAACACATTTACAGTTACTCCTACTTCCAATTCTGTAGCTCAGCCTATTCTGAGTCCGCCCTTATCCACTTCCAATGACAACGATTTCTTTTTCTTACATATTACCCCAGATGTGCTGCTAGAAAAAGTTATGGAAATTAAATTAAACGCCATAGGTTTTTGGAAAGGGCCATCATTCATCCAATTGCAAAAATTTGTTCGCCCGCTTGCCCGAAAGATTTTCGCCTGATTTCCATCCTATGCGCATTATCTAAATTATTTAAAAACAGTTCACAGTCAATTATCTAAATATCTGGATTCTCAAAGCTTAATTGATTCAATGCAATCCGGCTTCCGGGCAAAACACAGTACACAAACTCCTCTTGCTTCAGTTGAAGTCCTTTAGAGAGGGTAGAGAGTTGAAACACGGTAAGTACCACAAGTATGCTGATGACTTCAAACTTTATATTTCCAGTCCTGTTGCAAGTACTAATCGGCTCTCACTAAATCCTGCTAGAACGAAGGCAATTGTGATTGGGCCATCCCCTTTTCCATCTTCTGAAATGAAAATGAATCTCTCGCCGTTACTGATCATTGGGGGATTATAGATTTTGTTGAGGTTGTAAGAGATTTCGAATACATACTGTATTCGTTTTATCTATGAATCACATAAATATGTACACCTAACAACCTATATAAGCAAGCAGGGCTTCTGAATGTAGCCGAAAGAAGATAGTATTCTATGGGTAATTTCTTATACAATCTCTTTCACACCGGGACCCCGCAATATCTCTTCAATTTTCTTGAATTTTTGACAGAAATCTGCCTGCCCATTCCAAAGTTCGATAAAAATTGGTAATGATAGTTCCAAAGCACCAAACGTCTAAATTACAACGGTCTTTCACAGTTAGGGGGCCTCGTCTCTGGATAAAAATGACATCTTTCGGTTTATAGGTTTGCGACAATATATCTAATACTTTGTTATAACTCTGCATCCCAATTCAATATTGATTCACTTTAATCTCACACAATGACACTAGCAGATTCGCTCTCGCCCTTATTATTGTTCTTTGACCAGCGACTGTATTTTTAGTAGTAGTACATGTAACTTCTGTTCCTAGAGGGCTATTTAGCCCTAGGGACTTATGCTAAATAAATAAATAAGAAACGGGGAAACCTGCAGAAATGGAGGAGGGGGTAACTTAGGGGTAAGTATCACCAATATTACTTAACCCCAGGAAAGGACATATAAATGAGAGAGGGTGTAACTAAGGGTTGGAAGTGGGAAGATGGTCGTGGGGGTTAAGGCGTAGGCTTTGGACCCACTCCGTCGGCTTGCAGGTTCAATTCCCGCCTTGAACTCTGGAAGAGCCTCGGTGGCCCATGCGGCGAACACTTGCCTAGCAAGGGAGTTGTTCATCTCAAGAGAGTCGTGGGACCGGTACCTCTAGAGAAAAAGGTTCTCCAAGTACTTAAGGCTGTTGCTCTTGGTGGTTCGGAACCCACCTTAAACTGTAGGTCCCCCTCCCACCACCAAGTAAGTGGGTGGGGTGTGTGTAAAGTAATAGGAAAAGATACAAGAAAAATGTAAACCCTTAGGGGACACATTAGAAGCTTCCATTCGAACTACAGGTTGGATGCCATTGCACTCGGTCTACCCCCAAGAAAAAATATAAAGAATCGAGGGAACCCGTGGAAATAGTTCTGAGCAAAATTTGCAATGTCTCTAGTGTACCGCTTACAAAATTTCCTAATCAATATCGTATACGATCACATTTTATCAATCAAAATTTGTTCCTAACTTTGCACCTGCACGGAAAATGTTTTTCAGTTCAAACAGAAAAATACTGAAAAGTGAACTCAATAAGACGATAAGATTTTCGGATGAGGTATTTTTCGTTTTTAAAATCGTCAACTGTAACTTTGATTCATGGATTCTCATATATTTCAATTAGCTTTGAGAAGTAATATATATGGGTAAGAAATATGGGGAAATTAAATGTTTTAATTCAAATTTCAAAAACTTACAAAAGTTTAAAAACTATTTCATCTGCGAATGACACTTATTTTCGCTTTAAATATACCCTTATATTCTGTTTTTTTTTTATACCAGTAAGCCATTTCCCTTTCGGGGTAGGCGTGAAACTAGCCGATTCGGGTAGTATTTCTAGGTGGATTATTTATTACTAGTACTACTAGTGTGGGCTCACCACACCCATACTGGTGGTTCGGATCCCACCTTAAACTGTAGGTCCCCTCATAAGAGTTTAGTTTACATTTTAATTTTAAATTAATTATGAATGTTAAGCCTTGGTCGAAATTGATCCTATTACATTAGCGTCATTTTCAAAGTTCTAACATTCTCAATTCAGTCTTGTAATATTTTTGCTTCAACGATATATTTTTGTGATTCAATTATTAATAGTACTTCATAAAAATTCTACTGAAAATTGCTGCTTTCGTAATTTTACCAATATCGTTGGTTACTTTCTAACATTGTTTGTAGCTAAATAAAGGATAAATATCGCTGGTTCAGCGATACAATTTTTTCCGTGTAGAGCAATTTTTATATTTTAATTTCATTCTGATATTATCACAGTAATATAATATTCTCAAACTGAAATGATCTTTACATTAAAAATATCTAAACATTAATGATTAATCACTGAAATGCTCCCTATGAACTTTATTTTGTATTTATGTATAATGTGCACAGTTTGAAAGGTTACATCTGTAAACGTCTGAGTTTTGACGTGGCAGTTGGCAGTCAATCGAAGAAACTGATTTGTGTGAGGCTTTAGAAAAATTTACTTTGAATCATAGATATATTATTATATTTACCAATAGAATTGAGGATAAACCAGGGACTCAATTGGTCCAATAAGGTTTCGATACGGACCCGAAATCTTAAAAGCCTTAAGGGTCTAGTTCGGTCCTGGATACTTAGGAATTTGAAAGCTCTGTGTACAGACACGAACCTCTATGACACTGCAGGGCTGAGACTGGAAGACTCGTTACTTTCGAAATATGCTTATTGGCCAAATGAGAACAAAGCGGTCAAGGTCAACAATAAATGGAACAAACTTTTGGTGGCAGATATTGCTACTAATCAGCCAAGAATCAATTCTGGCATCAAACATCTTTAAAAGCGACATAAATGCGTATGCACTTAAATAAAAAGCGATAGAGATAAGGAAGACAGAACAAGTATTAGCCAATCGTTTGACTAATACCCAACATTTACACAGATTTTATGAACCAGATCAAAGATTTGAAAACACCGAGTCAAGCTTGTACCGATCTTAGTAGAAAAATAGGAGAAACTATTCAATCTGATAGCAATAATCGGGCTAGTAGCAATAGCAACGATAGATCAGAGCGAAATAGTAAAAATATAAAATGTTTCAACTGCCCTAAGTTAGGCCATGTCTTCCGATTCTGTAAACAAAAATGTTTGTTCTGCTTTGGTTGCGGACCCGACGTAGTTCTAAATCGGGAGTGCCCTAAAGTTAAGGCTAAGGAAAATGAGGAGGGAAGAAAAAATCAAGAGCCCTAGTTCCGCCTTGTCTTTCTCTAAAACTTATAACCACGTGGTCGTTTAGGGTGATCAATTCATCCAGAAAGGCGAAGTCTCGAGATTGGAGCACGTTCTAGGGTTGATACGAAGACCGAGGAACTGGTGGACATAGGGCGAGCAAAATGATTGTCCAAATGATTGTTGACGATATGGAAATTGTAGCTGGATAAATATCTCTTGAACTTGGTACTGAATAACAAATACCAGAAAGAATATGATTTTTCGAGCCAAACTCAAATGAAAACAATACGAAATTGGCCAGTCAAAAAAAGACAATATCGAGTGCCACGTATGGTACTGGAGGCAATATAATATGAGGTAGATCTTCTCTTCGTAGAAGTCTTTATCGACCAGACGAACTTAGATTGTCCAAGTCGTTCATCAAAAAGCGCAAGGGAGCTTACCGAATGTGTGTCAATTACCGAAAAGTCAACGAGGTTGCCAAGAGTGACGAATATCATCTCCCGTTATTGCAAGACATCCTCGGCAAATTGAAGCAGGAGCTTTTCCAGTACAATAGAATTATGTTCGGGTTATCCGGTATGTTAGCGACCTTTGAGCGATTGATCGACAAGATAATCAGTCCAAAAATGCTTTCATATTATTTTGCATACCTGGATGATATCGCCATAGCATCGAAAAGCTTCAAGGAGGATTTGTACTAGCTGAGAAGGGTGCTAGACAACATTTATGGCGCTGGATTAAGGAGAAATCTTGAGAAGAGTGACTTTTGCAGATCTGAAGTTCTCTATCTGGGTTATCGAGTTAATGAGCGTGGCCGCCAATCAGATGCAATGCCCGTAGCGCTCCTACTGAATCGTCCCGTACCACGCAATATTTAACAATTGCAGAGATTTTTTGGTATGGCTAAGTTGGCACCAAAGATTCATTTATGGGTTGGCCACTCTTTTGGAACTCTTTACTAGGCTTTTGAAAAAGGATTGCCTTTGGGATTGGGCCGATGATCAAGTGGTAACATTTGCAGCTATAAATTAGGTTCTAGCCACTGCCCTGGTCCTAGCATGTCCTGATTTTGAAATTCCGTTTGTCTCACAGACAGGCACAAGCAGTTACGGCCTTGATGCAGTACACACGCAGGTTAATAAAGGTGAGAAATGCGTAACGCGTTCGACTCTGAAATTCTGAAAATATTTAGAGTGATTGGATTTCACGGTGATTACGGACCAATCTGATTTATGGTGGGTCCACAATTTACATCAACCGCCAGGTCGTCTGGGTCGCTGATCGTTTGAGGTTCTCGAGAGCCGGTTTAATATACTACATTGTAAAGGTGTGCTGCACCATGTTCTTGTTGCGCTCTCTCACATGTACGAAGACGATCCGATCATCATGG
The DNA here is from genome assembly GCA_932178445.1 of Andricus quercusramuli. Lineage (NCBI taxonomy): Eukaryota > Metazoa > Arthropoda > Insecta > Hymenoptera > Cynipidae > Andricus > Andricus quercusramuli. Next base: position 387,432 of record CAKNXH010001070.1, read on the forward strand.
TTTGTGCAGCCGCGAAAGTGAAAGACTCATGGTACCACCAATGGATAGAAGATGTGTGGAAATATCCAACGAAGTATTGCAGCTGGGAAATCGCTGAAGGCTGTCTGTACTTCTTTAGACTAAATCCAGTGACAGGTTCAATCGTTAAAGATCATCAAGCTCGGAAATTGGTGGTTTCCCTCGAAAACATGTATCGAGTTCTCGTAAAAGTTTACAAGGAACCGCATTCAGGGCATCTCGGCGTTGCGAAAACTTATGCTTGGGAGGCAACCTCGTATTATAAATATGTTATATTTTGCGATGTCATGCAGTATGTTAGGGCGTGCGATACGTGTCAGCGTACGAAAGTATCTCAACAAGCCCATGCCTGGTTGACGGGGAAGAGAATCGGTAACCATCCACAGGCTTTGGTATCCCTGAATTATATGGGGTCATATACACAAAGTAGAGCGGGTAATAAATAATAATCTTTCAGTAGAGTAGGCCCAAGGTTATCCATACGGATCACGGAACCGCGATTGTCAATAAGATAGTAACGTTTGTAACGTTCGCTGATAGAAATGCAGGTTCGCGTATAGCTCTAAGGTTGATAACAAGACAAAAGTGAGTCCGGCGTTTTTCAATTTTGGTAGGGGATTGCGGCCAATGAGCAGTTTTCGAAGTCTAGATGATGGTCCTATGGAGATCCGTAAGCCAGATGACAAACGTTGGGTTCAACATATGGTGCGTTTACTGGAGGTACAAGATTTAGTGACTTTACATCTGGATTGTGAACACGAAAAACAAACCAAATACTACAATGAACCACGTAGAGATATTAAGCACCCGATAGGCGATTGGATTCTTAAGCGTTGGGTATATCTTCCCTCTGAAGACAAGGACATTACGGCCAAACTTGTGAGCAGTTTCACGGTTCGCTCCGTGTTATTGATGTGCGATCTCCTTTGGTATACGAATGAGCTAATATAGTGCCCGAGGCCTAGGGGCGTTTAACTTGAAGGACCTCAAACTATACCACTGACCAATTGATAGGGAATCCTAGTTTTGTACAATGTCGTGTCGGATGTTCCTATTTATGTTGAATGATTTTGCATGAGTTTCGCAAGTTCTCAATTTTTTATAGGTTTAAGGAGTCCTTCATCTGCAAATCAGTTGGACTTCGTCGTCCGGTTCAAATCGAGAGGAACTCCTATCGGGAGAAAGAGACCAGACACCATCTCTAAGGGCTCAGGTGGAAGGGAGGCATGATATCTGCGTATGCGTTAAATTTATATTGCCCGGGACCATGAGTCGCTTAAACGCAGTGCGCCGTCACTTCAATACTAGTGAAATGCAGCACATTATCATCTGGGACAAATAAACTGGAGATAGGATCGTAGAGCACACTATCACCTTTTCCGCTATCACGGTCAATCGACCCTTCAACACCATGGGCTGAGGAGTCAAAACCAGGACAGAGAGGTACGGTGCCACTTCCGCCACTGGCACGGCCTACCTTTGATTAAGTAGGAGTGTCAGCGGAGGAAGAGGAAGTGACAGGAGTCTCGTCAAGGTGGTTGTGGGTTTGTCGCTCCTTGTTCCTCTCAAGGAACGTCCTTTTAGGTACAGACGACCGTTGCCCAGCAGGAAGCCCCAGTTTGAACTGTGGCTAGGCAGGCAATTTCTGGAAGGGGTGCCCAACCGAAAAGAAGCCTTGGATGACACTGAGACAGTACCAGGAGAACCGTGCCTATGTCTCCTGCTACAATTGTGGGAAAAGAGGTCACATGTGGCTATGATGTCTGACAAAGCTTCAGCTCTTCCGCAGTGGGTGCGGTAAATCTGAAATTCACCAAAGGGGCTGCTTGCTCTGTGAAAGGGGACCAAGGAGGTCCAAAGTTCGTTACTGAGCAGCATTGTTGTACAATTGATTTTTCCTTTTCATGTGTTTGGAATGCAGGAATGCAGTAAATGTTTACGTAGTTTCGTCAAAATGTCATCGGCTTGATTCAACCATTTAGAATTTAAGCTTATTCTATTATGGGTGAACTCTATTTTTTTATACAATCGATAACCGTCTTGTGACAATTTTGCAACTTTCTTTGTTTGTCTGTTTCGAGAGAATTTGGCCACACTTTGGCCATTATTGTTATATATATATATATATATATATATATATATATATATAAATAATAAACAATTTGGCCATTAAACATCACTAAAGATTCTAATGATGAAGTAGCTAATCAAGTGTTGCCTGATACAAAGGCTGAAATATATGACAGATTATTCGTACAATACAGTATGTCTTTTTTTCATTTTACGCCATCAGATGCCTCAGTTTTGGATGCGTAAGGTTTTCAGGATATTTCCCCACGTCACTCTGCTAGTTTTTGACGTTTGTGCTCAAGCTGGTCCTTGCTTTCTTTCTTTTTGTTTGATAAATTACGTTTCCTGGTCGTTCCTAAAAGAAGCCATGGATCATTTCCTTTTATCGTTATTATCGGGGTAAAATTACTTTTTTTCAAAAAATATCTATTTTCCTGGTAGTTTTCCTGAATGGAGAAAAGGAAAAATACTTGATTAGGGTCTGAAAGGAGTAACTAGATCGTGAGAAAAAATGTATTTTTTTGGTGTTCACTTTTTATTTTCGATACTTTTAGATACCTTGCCTCTTTTTAAAAATGTTCAACAAAATAATGGAGCTAGACAATTACAAAAATGTTTGGTCATGAAGGACTAACCAGCACCTTATTACGCCCTGAATTAATTTTCAACCAAAAAAAAAACAACAAAAAAACGAATTTTCAAGCAAATGTTCCAATTTCTCACAAAAATAGTTCAATTTTCAACCAATGAGTTGAATTTTCATGCAAGAATCTTAATCTTCTACCAAAATGACGAATTTGTAACAAAATAAATGAATTTTCAATTAAATAGCTGAGAGTTCAGAATTCATCTTCCTATTATTTTATTCCTCTTGGTTCGAGGGCATTTCTGGGTTTAGATCTTTTAAAATATCCTGTTTGTATGACTTTGAAAACAATAAATTTGAAGCGTTAAATAAATATGAATAAAAGCTTATCAAAAAATCGCTTTCTGCAAACTAAATTTTAAATAAACAACTTTTAAACTTATTTCAACCACTGTTCATCGAGGTTCAAATATGGATAAAACTTTGATTATATTGATAACTTTAAAGTAGAAATTTTGTTTAAAATAAAATTTTCAGAGTATCTTCAGAAGACCCTCAAGAACAGTTACATATGGTGCAAAAACACTGAGTACATTTACTGATTTTTGACGCAGCACGATCTGAATAATTCAGGAATTTCTATCCATAATTACACCAGTTGACCGTATGTACAAAAAGGTAAGAAGGAAATTTCTTTCATCATCTGAAAGAATCGCTCATATACATTTCTATCACTGTGACTAAAATAAAATAATCATAAAGAATCAAATTTTTATTTTTTGTACCATTTTTTACAATATATTAATAAGCAGACCCGGCATGAGGTATATAAGTTAATAACACATACATTCAGTACAATGGTTTTCAAGATAATATAGGAAACTTCGAATTTTTAAACCACTTTAATCGAGCATGAAGACCAAGCGTGAAGCGCGAGATCCGATAAACGGGAAAAAGTTTACTGTCTTACCGAATTTCTTGTTTAAACTATAAAAAGGGATTCGATGTGAAGGCATCATGGAACCAAAAATTTGAATTGTTACACTATTTAGATAGTTTGAAAAAATTCTTTACTTTAGTTATTTTTTGTCAATGATTGAAGTAATCTGCGCGTATCGATACACATGTGAAAAATTATGGTTTAAACACGTACTAAATTAAAATTCTGTGAGATTGGGTTATGGTTGCCCGCTGGACATTCTGCGATTTCTTCTAGGGTCAATACTTTAACTGCGCTGCTGTACATATTTATTTTTGCCCGCTTTCCCGTTTTAAACAGAGGTTTGTATAATGCACGAAGAGTCGTATAATTGTATTTTTTATCCAATATTGCAAAAACGTCACCATTGGAAGTTGATAACACAATTTGTTCTCCGGTTGGCATGTTCTGAAGAACATTATTTTTTGTTCTCAACTGAATTGATTCATTGGGAGGAAAGGCGTACATTCGAAATTCAAAAATTTTATTTGTATTCATGATGGAAATAAGTCGAATAGATGGAAGTTCTTCAAGTTTATATTCAAATATGCGATGAGGAGGACGTCTTTTTTGGCGAGAGCTGGACCTGGCACGAATAGTAGGTAAAAAAGGTCCGTAACTAGGAACATCAGAAATAGGATCGTCATTAGGCGAACGGTCCGACTGTGAACCTGATTCTGTAACAAGAAATGAAGGACTAGATTTCTCTTGAAGTACGTAATCGTATGTTGGTATATCATAATTTTTGAATGAGGTTGAAATTATTAGTGTAGTTGTCGAATATTTTCATTGTTCTTAGACAATACTGCATGCCATAAATCTATTGACGTCATGTACTCTTTCATATATTATTATCAGAATTCTATTATGTTTGTTACCATAATATTTACATACACATAAACAGGAAATGCCAGTTGTGCAATGTGATCGCGAAATTCGATGAAAATGATATGCAGCACCCTTAGATGGATTTCAAATTTTTTATTTTATCAGCAAATGGCGAATCAGGATGACTCGTTTCTCAAGATATAATTGACAGAACTGGGTATTCTTTTTCGAAAAAATAACCCTGTGAGTGGTCGCAGAAATAATGTTGTTCAAACCTCTACCCTTTCTCAACGTCACATGGGGGGGGGCGAGAAGGCACCCCTGTGATTGGTCACAGAGATAATGCAGTGTGGTGGGGACGGAAAGCATCAGCGTGACTGGTCACACAAATAATCTATGTCACATACTTTTCCCTTTAAAACTCCTCGTGGTGGATAGGAATATCACAATTCCCATTCCAAGCAATTCCACACTTTACAGCAACATTTTCCTTTTTTACATTCCCATCACTTATAATTGAGAAAGCTGTAAAATTTTCAGAAATTTCAAACCTCAATTTTTCAACGGATCTCCACGTTTTGAGACCCCCTGAAGCCGAAAATCAAGTTTTGGCGATTATGTCTGTCTGTCTGTTCGTCCGTAAAGACGATAACTCTCAAAGAAATGAACGGATCAAATTGAGCTTTAGCACACTTTTTCAGGTCCTAAAAGAAAGAACAAGTTCGTTAACCAGACATTTTGGATAGAAATTCAGAAAGTTAGAGCATTTTCTAAACTCTTGAGGCTTTTTTTTAAGATTTGAGAATTTCATGTACGGCTATTTGTAGTGCTCAGATGGCTGAAAAATTTATTCTCATGACTTTTTTCGATATAAAGAAAAATATCAGAGTTATAGTATTTACGATATTTGAAAAATCAATCGCAAATTAAAATTTCAAGTCAAAAACGCACGATCTCAAAAATAATCTGGAAAAGAAAAATTTTGCTTTTTGAAAATCTCTCCAAGATAGCAATAACAAAATTTTGAATTTTCTTGAAGAATCGAAAACTCAAATTTTGTTCGCACAGAAAATAATGAAAAATGAATAATTCCATTTTGAGGTCGGACTCAAGTCAGGTCGGCTCAGAAAAAGGATCTACGTGGATCTCAAACACTAAAACACATTGGAAAAGGTCAGAGGAAGCGGGTAGGGGTATGACCAACATTATTTCTGTGACCAGTGACAGGGATGCCTTTTTGCGCATTCACAAGGCGTTGAAAAAGGTTAGGGGTGTTACGTTTATTATTTTTTTGACTAGTCACAGAAGTGCCTTCCCACTCCACCCGCTATATTGGAAATGGGTATGGGTTCGACCAACATTATATCTGTGACCAATAAACACTTACTGGACTCAAGCCTGTTGCACTTACCAAATTCCAATAGAGATTTTCTGAAAAGCTATTAATCCTAGAGGAAAAGTGTTCAGGATAGAATATGTATATTTTCATTGGACCTGCCAATTTGTGAAAAAACTTTTGCAAAATTTTTTGTATTTACTTAGCGATTTTTAAACGACCATGAATTTCATGGGTAGCCAAAGCAGTTTATCAATACTGCTTGAGATGCAGTCACATCAACATAGATATTACCAAGAAAAAGAATGTTATACGTCGAATTATGGAAAACAGCCATGCTAAAACCATTACAGAGCCTATTAAACATCACAAAATATTCTAATGATGAAGCAGTTAGTCCAGTGTTGCTTGATACAAAGGCTGAAATTGAGAAACCATCACCTAAACTAAAAGACGACACCCCACAATCACTACGTGGAGAAATTGAACCAAAGGATGATGATGCGTCATTTATGACTGCTGATGACGATGATGAAGAGGCTTTAGGACAGTCAGATAAAACAATGGTTGATGAAGACACTGGAACAGGTATTTCTCAAGTTTTTCTCAAATTTCGTAAATTTTACATATTAATTTGGTAGATTTCCATCAAAATTAAAAAATTTTGCTCAAATATTGAATTCTTGATCAACTTCGCAGATTTCCGGGGCACAGGAAAGAAATTGTTGGTCTTGATTCAGAGATTCAAACAAGCGACATAAGCTTCTCAAATTTTTATTACAGCCAGTACCAGGGGATTTTTCAAGTAAAATAACACGAATTCAGGGTGAAAATTCAAAAATTTTACTAAAAGTGTGAAATCTTTGTCAAGATGTCAATACGAGGGGCTTTTTTGAGTTTAAGAATACAAATTTAGGGTAGAAATTCGTATTTTGAGGCTCAAAAAATTTCTTCGTTATGGAATTCTCAGAAATCTACCAATTGATTACAATTTTCCAAATTTCAAGTCAATTTTTTTTCCTTTTACTCGATAAACTGCCTCGTACTCGATTTTCATGGAAATCTACTAATTTAGTCACATTTTCCAAAATTAAGTCCGCTTTCAGAATTTTGACCCCTAATTTAATCAAATTTAAAAAATTGAATTTGCTCTTTTTAACTTTGAATCCAAATTCATGTTCTGTGATCCGAAAACGCCCCTTGTGCTGTCTTCCACGGAAACATACCAATTTAATAAAATTTTCATAAAATGAGACAAATTTTTTAATTGTCCAATTTTGACCTCAAGTTTTCTTTCAGTGACTTCAACACTTGCTGTCGTTCATGTGAATCTACCAATTACATATAATTTTCAAAATTTAGGTTGCATTTTTAAATTTATGGTTTTTACTTCAAATTGGTATTCTACTATTAAAAAAACCCTTGTACTGACTCTAATAAAAATCTGCCAAATTAATAGAATTTCTAAAATTTATGTCAAATTCTTCATTCAAATAATTTTGAACGGATAATTTTATTCGACAATCGATGAATTAATCAATTCATAAAGTAATTCTAATTTAATTTAACATTGCATTGCGAAAAAATACTGCGCAGCCATGAGTGTCATATAACTACTGCACATCCGCAAGTGCCATGGAACTATACTGCGCATCTATGAGTGACCCTAACCCTACTGCGCTGCCATAAACGCCGCATAACTGTACTGCGTATCGGCATGTGTCATAGAAATCTACTAAGCAGATGTATGTCCTATGTAACTCTACAGCGCATCTGAAAGTCACCCCTAACGTTATTGCGCATCCATGAGTTTCGTGTAACTATTCTGCGTATCACTAAGTGCCATGTAACTGCACTGCGCAGCTGTATGTGCAATGTGACTCTCCTGTGCAGCAATGAGTGCCATGAAAGTTCACTGCGCAGCCATATGTGACATTGAACTCTGATGACTAACCGCAAGTACCGTACAACTTTACTGCGCAGAGCAAATGTACAGTGCATCCTTAGGTCCCGTCGAAATCTTTTGCGAAATCTCAAGTCAACTCAATAATGTCAATACCTACAACTGAACTGCTCCGTCCTCTCTCTCGCAAATCGCCTTTGTAAATTTCTCAAACATAATTCAAGGAACCTCTTAGGTTGGACACTATATTGAAGGGTTCCTCAATTATTCGGTCCGGACCCGGACCCGAACCCTTTAGAACTTAAAAGGTCTGGTCTCGGACCCGAACCCTCAAAGAATTGAAGTGTCCAGTTCGGAACTGGACCCTTAAGAATGTAAAAGGTTCGGGTCCCGAACCGAACCCCCAACAAATAAAAGGGACCAGTCCAGACCCGAACCCTTAAGCAACTTGCAGGTTAGGTTTTACCTCGGGTCCAACCTAAAAGTTTCAGTTGCAAAAAATTAATTTTCAACCGAAATAGTTACATTTTCAACCAAAGATATGAGTTTGGAACCAAAATGATGAATGTACAACTAAAAACATTAGTTTTTAATGAAGTAGCTTATCATCCAAAAATGATTAATTTTGATACCAAACAAGACAAGTTTCTAATAAAATACATACATTTCGACCAAATAGTTGCAAGGAAACAACTTCATGTTGAAGAGAATTTTATAAGATTTTAAACTGATGTATACTGAAAAAGTGCCACATTGACTTACCTAACGCAGATTGGTCAGCTGGTCGGCTTCGTTGGCTAGAAGAAGGTTGGCCACGCTGGGGCGAGCGCGAGCGCGGGGGATGAGGTGACTCTTCATCCGAACTTATTTCTGTAAGAACAAATAGAAATGGATAAACTTTTAATTTGGAATACTGGTCAGTTTTTCTTGCGTCGTTCTGCATTTCACCAATATGACATTATTACACTGAAAGAACGTTCTAAAGTAGATGTTTTCATAGTTTCATTCTATTACTGACAAAAGATATTATAACAAAACAACAAAACAGATGAATTTTTTAAAGAAAAAAAAAATTTTTGAACTAAAAAGGATTGCTTTTCAACCAAAAATGAAATTTCAATAAAATGCACCAATATAAACCAAAAGATTGCAGTTTCAACAAAAAATACGCTGTTCAAGCTACCATGCTCTTGCAACACTCATAATAAGACTGAAAATTATATGAGCATTTAAGTATTATTTATGTTCTATAGGAAACTCATAAAATCAATTTACAAGTCCAAGGACTGATTCGAGAGTGAGAGACTGATAATTGTGATCAAATTTAACGAATTGCTGTTGATTTATATTCTAAAATTAGTACGACTTGTCAAACCTGTTATATGATATTCTATTTGTAAAATAATTGCGGATCTAATAAATAAGTTTTCTTATTTCGAAAATTTGTCTTATTTAATCTGTTTGCATGTCCTGGGTCCATAATTGACCAACTATTCACTTTAAATCGAAACATTGAACTCTAACAAAACAACTTTATGTTGAAGAGAATTTTATGAGACTTTAAACTGATGATTGATTATTGTAGTAAACTAAAGATGAAACTGCAAGGAGTTAATTTTTTTGCTGCTTAACGTAAGTGTAGCAAGTTACTTATAAAAAAAGTGGCTTACCTAATGCAGATAGGTCAACTGGTCGGCTTCGTTGGCTCCAAGAAGGTTGGCCACGCTGAGGCGAGCGCGAGCGCGGGGGATGAGGTGACTCTTCATCCGAATTTATTTCTATAAGAACAAATAGAAATTGATAAACTTTTAATTTGGAATACTGGTCAGTTCTTTTTTTGCGTCGTTCTGCATTTCACAAATATGACATTATTACACTGAAACAACGTTTTAAATTACATGTTTTCATATATTCTTTCTATTATTGACAAAATATATTATAACAAAACAAAGAAACAGATGAATTTTTAACAGAAAAAAATAGATTTTCAACTTTAATTATCAACTAATGATCACCTTTAACTATATCATACTATTATGCATAGAAATTTTTGTTATTATTAATTTAATATTTCTTCCTACTTTGGCATCAATCTATATTTGCAGCTTTGATTTGAAACAGACGTAAATTCATCGTCACGTTTTAAAAATTTTTAAAAATGCGCATCCTATAAGAAAAATGTTCAAAGCAAATTTGTAGATATAATTTAGGCGGACGATTGTGTTCATTAACATTTTATTGTAGCATAAGTCGTTTTTCTAAAAAAAAAAAAATATTTTTCATTTTATAATCTTATTTTTTACGATTAAAATGAAAACTACGCTATTGATTTTTTAAGCACTTGAATATCAAAAATCAAAATCAATATCCTATCAAAAAATAATTCATAACAAATGTGTAGATTTTTTTGAGTGAAAACATTTTGTGTTTTCATTTCTTTCGTATTTCGCGAGGTTTTTCCACAAGTTTTATATTTGAGATTTTTAATTTATTTTGTTGCGATTATTGAAAAAACTGCGCGTCATCACAAAGAATGATATGCAACAAACTTTAAGACCTTTTCAGATGAATAATGTCGGTCGGTGAGTTTTTTCCGTCTCTTACATAGTTTGTAACAGTTGCAAATTACGAAACACCGAGTATGGGTTGACAGTTGATACGTGCGAGGATCAAGGATCAGTCGTCACTATATCTATTGTGATAGGGTATTTGATACCCGCATCAAATCATGATTAAGAATTGATAACTTAACCTGAATTAAAACGGGGCAATTAACTTAAAGCAACGAATCGAAATTTTCTATTAATTTAATAAATTTTGGTAAGCTTATATTATGTCAAATTATAAGCTAACTAATACTTGCCAGACAACAGAGTTACACTTTGATGATTTTAATTTCGAACATTCAGTCTGTTTTGTTCTTGTATTTTTATATTCTTTCATCTGGCGAGCTGGAATGGGGTAGCACTCTACCCTCGCCTTTACTTCGGAGACAGCCAGGGAAAATCAGGACTTGGATACGACGGTGGAAACCACTTTTGACAGTTTGCCAACAACCTCGGTGGGTACGACGAGCGGACCGAAAGATATCGGGCACTGAAGCGAAAATCGGGCATCGTGGCGACATCTGGCGGTGCGCCAAAGCACCGACTGAGGGACTCTCACTCCCTCCCAAGAACCATGCGCACGGCCACGTTCCGACCCCCTTCCGGCAAGACGGAAGTAACCGCTCCTTGGAGCATTCGTTGTGTTACGTTCCAACCGAACGGCGGTTTGTTTTTCCGCTCACGGACTATTTGATTTTGAGAGAGAGGAGAGACCAAATTTGGACTGACTTAAAATGTCGACTGGCGGCTGAGGTTCTTGGCGGGGACGAAGGAGACTCCCAGGTTGGTAATATTTTTCTCACCCAGTTTGCGTGACGTTGATAAAAATTGTAATCTTATTGAAAATGCCGAAGTTGTAGGCATGCTGCGGGAGGTTTGGTAATTGCCTCGCCCTTACCTATAGTGTTTCATGTTGGGTCGCGAATTAACTTCAGTGTTTCTTTTTATTGTGTCTCGCTCGGAACAATGGGAAGTGGGATTTTCGGTCGAATAACCAAGCTAAAACTCGGAATGGTCATTCTGACCATGCCGCGTTGAGCGTTGGCGTTCGATTCCACACCTTTTATACGGGACGTAAAAATTAAAATGGCGGGCATCCGACCGCATGTTTGAATAAAGACTGGTACTCTGTTTCTCGCACTACGACCCGCGCTACTGGTTTTATTAATCAATGGGATTTGGAGTACGGAGCTATATGTCACTCAACCCCCTACCTCCGCGTTGCATCGTTTGAATTAACTTTGCGGTGAGAATGCTCTCAGAAAAATTGTAAAATTACCGTTGATGATTGTTTAAATTACACTATTCTCCTTAAAAAAATTGGATTAATTCATGACTTGTCCTCATACCAGCGTCATTCCTTACCACCCCACTCTATCGAGCAAGCTAGCCACTCTGAATTAATGTTGTTCTAACGACTTTAAAATTCAGGCAAATAGTTTTGGGATACTTAGTCCCAAAATAATAGCCGGTGGATTTCGAATATTCCGAAAGTTGAAATTAGGCTTACACTATATACATAGCAATGGGAGGCAGGCAAAGGCTGACTAGTTCAGACGGCTAACACTAGAAAGTGCAGGAGGTTTTTCTTCGAAACTATGCTCGTTCGTAACAGCTTTAAGAAGGCGACCGAGTAGTGGATCTCCACCAGCTGGTGAACGGCCCATCAACCGTTCAAGTGGTCTCTCGCCAGGTCCGACTTCTAGTAGTGCTGCTGTGCTACAGGAAAGCGCTGCACACCTTCCGACAAGAAACCAAGGTATTTTTTTGTTATTACACACGGTGCACGCTATTTCAGCTGCCGTAATTAAAAATCTAGGTGCGCCATCTCGGCTCTAGAAACAAATTTTTTGTTATTTTCTGGTACGCCACCTCGGCTCTGAAAAGCTTTAATTTTTTTTTCGGGTACGCCATCTCGGCTCGGAAAGAATATTTTTTATTTAAAATTTCCGGGTACGCCATCTCGGCTCTGGAAAATGATTGATTCTATTTTTCGGGTACGCCACCTCGGCTCTGAAAAATACAGTCCAACATTCATGACTGGGTACGCTATTTCGGCTCCAGATTACTTGATATTGATTTGTGCTCCTTGGTATTCTGATATTTTTTGAATTGTATTTGAAATGTATTCCTCCAACTGAATCCTAGTTCGCCGTCCAGGCATAGCTTCAGTTTTCCACTCCCTGGCAAAAATGTACGCTATCCAAGCTGTTTTCGCCAACCTACCTCGGTGCACGCTGTCTAGGCTGCCGAGTTTGAACCTCGTTTCCTGGCGAACATGATTTAAACTGCCAAAACTAACCACGATCCTCTAACGGTGTACGCTATTCAAGCTACCATGCTCTTGCAATACTCATAATAAGACTGAAAATTATATGAGCATTTAAGTATTATTTACGTTCTCTAGGAAACTCATAAAATCAATTTACAAGTCAAGGACTGATTCGAGAGTGAGAGACTGATAATTGTGATCAAATTCAAAGAACGGCTGTTGATTTATATTCTAATAAATTAGTACGACTTTTGAAACCTGTTATATGATATTCTATTTGTAAAATAATTGCGGATCTAATAAATAAGTTTTCTCATTTCGAAAATTTGTCTCATTTTATCTGTGTGCATGTCCTGGGTCCATAATTTACAAATTATTCACTTTAAATCGAAACATTGAACTCTAACAAAACAACTTTATGTTGAAGAGAATTTTATGAGATCTTAAACTGATGTATAACGAAAGAGTGCCACATTGACGTAATATGAATTGTTGTGTGATTATTGTAGTAAATTAATAAAGATGCAACTGTACCGAGATAATTTTTTGCTGCTCAACGTAACTGTAGCGATACACTTATAAAAAAAGTGGCTTACCTAACGCAGATAGGTCAGCTGGTCGGCTTCGTTGGCTCCAAGACGGTTGGCCACGCTGGGGCGAGCGCGAGCGCGGGGGATGATGTGACTCTTCATCCGAACTTATTTCTATAAGAACAAATAGAAATTGATAAACTTTTAATTTGGAATAGTGGTCAGTTTTTCTTGCGTCGTTCTGAATTTCACAAATATGACATTATTACCCTGAAAGAACGTTTTAAAGTACATGTTTTCTTATTTTCTTTCTATTATTGACAAAAGATATTATGACAAAAGAAAGAAAAAGATGAATTTTTAGTAGAAAAATAAAATATTATTATAGAAATTTTTTTTATTATCAATTCAATATTTCTTCCTTCTTTGGCATTAATCTCTATTCGCAGCATTGATTTGAAACAGACGTATATTCATTGTCATGTTTTTATATAAAAATTGCGCATGGTACAAGAAAAATGTTCAAAGCAAATTTGTGGATATAATTTAGGGGAACAATTCTGTTAATTAACATTTCATTGTAGCGTAAGTCGTTTTTCTAAAAAAAATATTTGTCATTTTATAATCTTATTTTTTGCGATTAAAATGAAAACTGCGTCTTCTGTCAAAAAATGATTCATGACAGATTCGTTGATCTTGTTTTAGTCGAAAACTTTCGTCTATTGATTTTTTTCGCACTTTTTTCCAAAAATTTTATTTTTTTCAATTGTATTGTTTACTGCTAAAAGAAAAACTACGCGTCCTATCAAAACATAATTCATAATAAATGTGTAGATTGTTTTTTTATGAAAAAATTTGGGTGTTCATTTTTTTTTTGTATTTCGTGAGGTTTTTACACAAGTTTTATATTTGAGATTTTGAACTTATGTTATTATTTATTGAAAAACTGTTATTGAAAAAACTGCGCGTCATCTCTAAGAATGATAAACAAGAAACTTGTAGATCTTTTTAGATGAATAATGTTTGTATGTTAGTTTCTTCCATATCTTGCACAGTTTGACCGAAAAATATTTTATTTAAAATTTTTAATAGCATTTGTCACGATTGAAAGAACAAATATGCGGCTTATGAAAAAATTATTCGAGCAAAGTTTTTTTATCTTTTTGAGATGCTCAATTTTGTTTGTGAACATTTCTTTCATATCTCGTATAATCCCAGTGCATAATGGATGTTTTTAAAAACATTTTCGATGGATAAAACCAGAACCGTCCCGGGCAAGAATATTTGGTCTTGATTTTGGCTAGAATGTCTTTATTATGTCTTCTGGACCATAATTTATGATTTCTTCTCACCAGATAGAAATTGTTGATATGCAGACTTGTATTTATGGCTGTATCTGTGCCAAGACAAGGCCGGGTAAACTCTCAGGCTTTTTCCAAAACAAATAATGTTGTCTCAAGACATCAATTATTGTCTCCAAGTCGAAAAAATTCGTCTTAAGACATCATTAATAGTCTGAACCGTGTCACGAGCTAGACATACAGAATAACTTGAAATTGTTTCGGATCAGTCTCTACCCACACAAAATCAAGAACAAATATTTTTACCCAGGGTTGATAAAAAATGGCTTGTCATCGGTTTTTCTGGCTAAGGGTGTCTTAAAACGTAGAGGTTTGATGAAAACCGACGAAGTTGAATTTGATATGAAACTAATTATAAATAATAAAGATACAAATAATCAATACATTCTCGTAAGGATGATTATCTAGAAATGTTTCCACTAAAAGTACGATAAGACTTTTCTTAGTTTTCACAATTCAATTTAGAATCCTAAAAAATTGAAGTATTTCAGAATTTTGTATATAAAACTGTCATTTTCCATGACAGTTTTTGAAATTCAGTCCTTTCAATGAAATCTGTGAAATTATTATCCTAGAAATCAATGGTAAATATTGCCATGCAAGGGAACGACTTTATTTTGAAAAAAATTCAATTTAATTAAAAAATATAGCGTATTCTTTGTAATTTTATGAAATTAAGTGATTGGGTTGCAAAATTCATAGTAAATTTTAGACAAATTGAAGTTCATTATTTAAGTGAATTAACTGCAACGAGTTACTTTAAAAACGAAGTTACTTACCCCACACAACTGGTTGGCTTTGGTGGCTCGAAGAAGATCGGCCTGAAGAAGATTGCCACCTCTTCTTAGGAGGAAGTACAGGATGTGAGTCGCCCTGCGAACTTAATTCTGTAAGAACAAATAAAAATGAATAAATTTTTCAATTTAAATACTAAAACAGGGAATTACTTGCTACAGAATTTGCAGTTTCATTTATTCAAGCCTACGTATTGTGACGTTGCAGATTTTGCAATGAACAAAAGTCAATCGTGAATATAAAATAAATGGATATGTGGCATTTCGGGGATCGCACGATGCTCCCCGGTTCTATTTGTCAATATTTTTCTAACTTGATTCAGGCTGATTTGTTTTGATGTTTATTTTCATTATATGTACCACCTCATAAAAAAGTCATAAACGGAATATATACGAATATTCCAGAAACCTCTTATATTTAAAGCACTAATAGAGTAATCCTTCACCGTGTTTATTTTGGTAGAGAGACTTCATTATCAGTTTGGATTTTGTACCATGTTATTTACCCTGCTTATAAATGATATAATGATACTCTCTATATAATAATTGTAACCAAAGAAAAGAATAATCAATACAATATGAAACCCGCACATACTACGCATCTGCTCATGTTCTTCTTGACAAGTCACGTGGTCTCTATGACTAGTTGAAAGTTTTAGAAACGCAGATCGATACTGTACTTCATGACTCGCCTGCTAGGGTCGCTTCTCTAGTCTCGTTAGGACTACAGTCTCGCAACGACGTCAGTTCTCGTCACTCGCTCGTCCTACACTTATCATAGTTCGCATGAAAAAAAAATAACTATATGAAGTGAATAGTTCATCTGGCGCTCTAGACCTTCCACGTATAAATGACATTTTAGCGATCCTGCTTGACTCAAACGACCGGATTCTACGGAATCTGTATTAAACTGAGCGAACTTTGAAGTGAACTTGTAGGAAGGGAATGAATAATTTCATGGAATTCACTTTGACTAGAAAACTCAACGTCAAGACGTACTGATCCACGCACAAAGGAGTTAACGGTCTCTCTTGCAAAGGAAGTGCCAACATCCAGAAAGTATTGATCAACACCCCAGCCGTGAGTCTACGCTTAAAGAAAGAAGTTTCGCGTAAAGAAGAGTAGATTATAAGAAGTGTCGCCGACCGACTGACCGTACGCCGAGTGGGCACAAACGTTGAAGAAAGTTATCAGAACGGCTCAAAACTGTCATATGTCAGTCCAAATAGCGTACCTTAAAAATGCAATGTTCCAGAGACGTTTTAAGGACGTATTTGGATCATGAAACTTTTTTAGAACCTTATTTGGTCTGACATATGACAGTTTTTGAAACGTTCAAATAACATCTTTTGATTTGTACGTCCAAGAAACGTTTATAGGATGATTCAATTACGATCTTAAATTTCGTGCCCAGCACTGGACAGATATCTCACTGTCTGTCCCTCACATGTATGCTTTCTATAGCCTATACCTTCTCTCTCTATTCGCTTATCCCTCTTCTGCAGCGATTCACAATTCTTCTGAGAATCCCTCTTAGATATCCCCAATACTGACAGGCTAAGCAACACCTGTATAATACCTCTCTCTCTCCCTCTTCCCTCTCTCTCTCTCTCTCTTTCTGCACTGTCTCACCATGCGACCTTCTCAAAACTCATGATGATTCGAGGAGCTACTCATAACGAAACCTAAAAAGCTGAAAACTGTGAATGCAGCAATCTGTATTGAATGATTATCGAGACTTCCAAGATTTCGTTGAGATTGCCGGGAGTTCCGAGATGTGCGACACTGCTCGCAATCAGAAATCACGTGGGTGATTCTACAGACTCTGCCAAACTCAGCGGCTTTCGGATTCAGTCGGTTGTTTGTTCCACGCATAGGGAGAGAAAGAAGAAAAATTGCATTAAAAATGGGAGAGAAAACTGCAGTGAAAAAGTATATTATGGAATAACGCGGCGAAATTTCAGGGCAAGTAAAGCCGATGAAATCAACAAATCTGGATATAGCTTTGCAAGAAGCATTAGAGGCGGAAACACAAATTAAAGAGGAAAACATAAATAAAATAATGAATCCTATTATGAATAAACCTATATCTCAGTTTTTACGACCACAAACGTTAACATCAATACCCAGGCCTAAGGCGAATACAATTCCCTTATCATTTAAAACCCCGATTCAAAATATTCTACTAGGGGATCAATCACAAATAGTGTGCAATAAATGCGAAAAAATGGGATACTTCGCAGCCCAATGCTACGTTGAGCCACAAAACTTTCAGAACACCCAAAATCACAAAAGAATACCTCAAACTTAAACCGGGACAAGGAGGGAACAAGAAGAAGAGGAAAATTACTTAGAGAATGAGGAAATGACGCAAGAGGACATTCCAGAACAGTTAGATTACGAAGGCATGACCGAGTATCAGCAACATATGCACAATTGCAATCCATACACGGAAGAAGAGCACATGGTAAATACAGATTACTCGTAGATTCTGAATCTTCACTTCATAGGATACAAGAATCAGCTCTACCATTAAATCAACCGACTTTTCGATTTATAAAAAACTTTGTGATAGGCATTGACAATTATAAACAGAACACTGCAACATATCTAAATTATCTTGAGAGGAAACACCTTTTATATATTATCGATGAAAAATTTTCCTCCACCAGAAGAAGGTATAATTGGTTCACAATTCTTCAAATAACTTTCTTGTAAATTCTCGTATATTCGGTATCTTACCAATCCGAACTGAGGATCATCGCGAGGATGACAAATCTCATTTGATTCTTAATGTCTAACAAATCCGCCCGGTATGTTCAATCTTACTTAATTTGTGTGTACCTTCTGGCATTCTATCAACCCGATCCTCGAAAGTGCAAACCCAATTTTAGTTGGCTCTGACATTCAAATTTATTGACAGTGCACTATAACAAATTGTTACAAGAGCAAAGTACTTGTCAATAGCTACCAATAAGCCTACTGATCAGTGTTGCCTGTGCATCTAGTCACATCAGCTTGCTAATCCATATTTTGTATAAATCTAATTAAATGTTGTGAAGTTTGAGTGGACCCTGTATGTATACCGCCCTTTTTCTTGTTGCACTTCAAAATTGAATCACGAATATCTTAGTTACCTCCTAAAATTGTCGCAACCCCAATCAGTTGATTCACTAATTATTTCCCAAATATCATTACTTCCGAAAATTATTCTCGTCCCCAGTACACAAACCCCTGTATAGAAAGTTTCATGGCCGCCTTAGCAAATAATGTAATTTTGACATCAAATTCAAAATCGGCAATCTTGAAACAACTAGAAACGAAATTTCAAATAGAAATTTTCAATCATCAACTGGGATAATGTATCCTCAACATTTATTTTCACAATTTTGAATTCATAATCAGAAACTGCAAAACACCATAAGTAAGAAATTTCATGAATTAAAAAAAAATTATAATTTTCAACCGCCATATCGGATCAGAGATATTCGGTTTTATAACTTTGACTCCTCAATTATAATCAGATCGAATTCTTGGAAACCCGTCTCTACAAAGATTCGTTAAATTTGAACAGAAATGTCGGTTTGACCAGGCCGATGATCCTTTGTTGTTTACCTTTCTAGATCCTCTACGATAGATTGGACAGTCTTTTGGAAAAAAGGGAAATCTATTAAGTCAGTCTGTTCAAAATTGGCACTCAAGTCGCACGGAATTTGAGCAAATGAAATTGAGAATTAGAATCAGAAATTTTTAAAAGTCGCTATATAAATTTTCATGAAATTTCAACAAAAATTTCGAATTTTCAATTGTCATATTGGATCCACCATATTAGAATATATAATTTTGAAACAAAAATCGCTGTTCTTCTCCCCTTGGCACATAATCTACTATTTATAAAATATTCGGTAACGCTCCTGGTTAATTTTTCATACTAAAAATGAGAGGATGCTTTGAAGCGATGAAGTGTAAGTCAAGTTAATCGTGAAAATAGTTATTTTCCTCATATTTTGAAATACTTTTATTTGTTCTGCATATATTTTTAAATTTTTTTTCATTATGTTTAGCATTAAAACATGAAGTTATGTACGCATATTTTTTTTGTGGTAAGAAATTTGATAGGAAAACGATTAGATTTTACTATATCCAACAACTCTTTGGGGGTAAAGACAGTGTAGAATGAAATTCATAACCCTCAGAAAGTGGATATAAGTATAAAAATTATTAGTAGGTTCAACTTAATTAAACTTACCTACAAAATCCAGATGAAGCGAAAATGTAAGAATTAGGATGTAGCTGACAATCTTCATTTTTCCTCTTGAAATTTAATAGATTTCCTCAATTTCGACGGAGAATTTTTGAACATCTGTACTGCTAAGTATACTAACCTTCATCAGATTACTCTGTGTCAATTCGCATCGTGGAAATTTTCTCTGTGGAACTGCCACGTTTTGTAAATAGCCTTTATGTGCGCATGAGTGATAGAGGCATGTAAGTCCTTAGTGACTCACTTGCAGCAATTTCTGTTTCCATCAGGTAAACATCTACACCTAGAAGAATCACGTAATAGTCAAGAGCTAAAGCTAAGAAAAAATATCATATATTATTTTGTTGTCAGTAAACATTTAGGTGATTATTATCACATGATATTAGCTTAGAGTTTTACAATTGCGTGTACTTTTATCGGTATGGCATAAAATGTCTAAGTTGAACGCTTTTCAAAGAAAGTATATTTTTAAGCACAAAAAATGCACAGACAAGAAACTTTGACAATAAATTCAGATTGACTGAGATTCCCTCAGATTACTTTGGAATACATCATATAACTCTGGATTACACAAAATAAAATTTAAGAATTTTTTAACGTACTAGTTGAATTTTGAAATAAAAAATACATACTGTTTTTACTACAATGAAAAAATTAAGTTATTTTCAAATTAACAAGATAAATTTGTAACAAAATTGATGCCTCACTGACCAAAGAATGAATTTTTAATGCAGCAATTCAACTTTTAACCATGCAGTTAACCTTTCAACAAACAATATGAATTTTCAAGCTAGAATCTTGATTCTGAACTCAAAAAGAATTCAACAAAATAAATGTATTTTCAACCAAAAAAGTCAAATCTTCGACTAAAAATGGAATAGTTAGATTTTTCAGTTAGAAAATTAGTCTTGAACAAAAAAAAATTTTCAACGATATATTTGTAAACTATTTGGGTTAGCAATGTAACTTACTCCTGATTATCTGTATTGCTCTTGATTTTAAGCTAATTACTTGTAATATCTAAACCACTTCGACTTAACTGGATTAAAAATGCATTACCCTGAATACTCTGAATGCATTTTTAGACAACAGGTTGAAGTTCAAACTAGAAAAGATCAATTTTAATTTCAAAAATCAATTTCGAACCAAAAATAAAATAGTTACAAGTTTTATAACAGAAAGTAATTCTAAAGAAAAATTTAAACAATATGAGAGTTGAGTCTTCAACCAAAGAATTTATAACAAATTGAATGCTTTGACGTTGATTCATTGAAATAAAAGGAGGCGTTTTGGGCTTCAATCGTGTGCAAAACTACGGAACTTGCCGACGTGCTAGCGTAATTGTGTGCCATTGAAAAGGATCAATATAGAATTAGAATAGCAGAGTTACAACAAAGTATCAGACATCTTGTCACAAACTTGTAAACCGAGGGATGTAATTGAGTTGCACAAAACAAAATATGAGTGCAGGTGTTGCAAGTGTATGCGGTATTGAGACGCTGACTTAGATAAAATAGTTACCAATGAGTGATTTCTAGAGTGGTATTGTAAATATCAATCAGATACATGAAAAAAACCTCTTTTGAAGTGAAAATAGGAAGCCGCTTCCCTAATTGATACAGAGATGTTGTTCCAGAGCAGAGCACCTCTAACTGTCAAAGATCGTTGCAATTTATACATTCGGTGCTTTGGAACCCTCATTTCTTTTTTCCTCTCTCGCAGTTTGGAATCGGCAGGCAGGTTTTTGTCATAAAATTGAGATTAATTGAAGAGATATTGCGGGGCTTTGATGCGAAAGAGATTGTATAAAAAATCACCCATAAAATACTGTCTTCTCTTGGGTACATTCAGAAACCCTGCTTGCTGTCGATAAGTTGTGAGATGTACATGTTTAGGTAAATCATAGATCAAACAAATACAGGCATTGAGTGATCTTTCATGTGTAGAATTAAGTTCATCTGTTATGTCATAATATACTATGCAAGCAAAATCAAAGTGTGGCTGAATCAAGCTCTTAGTCAGAAGTATACGAATGGGAACCGGCAAGGATTCTTTGTTTCTTTTAGGTTGGTGCAGAATTCTGAATGTTTTTCTCGAGATGTCGATTACCTGCTCTTTTCAGGAAAGGATTCTGTTCAGTATGTATCCAAGATCTCTTACAACCTTACCAAAATCTCTAATTCGCCCACTGATCAGTAGTGGCGAGAGAGTGATTATTGCTTCAGAAGTTGGGAATGGGGATGGCCCAATCACAATTGCCCTCGTTTTAGCAGGACTGAGTGACAGCCGATTAGTACTGGCCCAATACACCACCCTATTGATATCCTCCTGTACAAGAGTAAGCAGATTTCTTAAGGAGGCAACAGGACTGGCAAGATAAAGATTGAAGTCATCAGCATACAATGTTCCAACTCTCTACCCATATCCGAGGTATACAGGTTGAAAAGGAGAGGAGTAAGTCTGGAACCCTGAGGAACTCCACATTTTATGTCCAGCCAGTCAGACTGCTCCCCTGAACTATTTTTTACTGGTTGAAACCGACTATTCGAGTACGATTCAATTCACCTAATTGTCATTTCTGACAGCCTAAAGGACTGGTGCGGTGTGGCACTGCATTGTTGACAGTGAGTACAGTTCCAGCGACCAAGCTTCGGCGGCGTGGCGTCGCTTATACGTAAGCGGCGAGGCGTATCGAGTGGGTCAGAGGTGGAGGGAATACATAGGTTAGAAAGAGAAGGCGGATACCACTCACGGAGTCCGCGCTCACTCCTGTGTACCCCTCCACCTCCAAGGCGCAATATAGGCTGCGCCACTCACGTATAAGCGACGCCACGCCGTTGAAGCTTGGTCGGTGGAACTCTGCTCACTGCTTGTGCGCTCGGAAACTGCATGGGCCAGCAGTTCTAGGAATAACTAAATCAGGGGGCCCTATATTGGAGTTCTTGTGTATTTAAAAATACACCAAATGATCAAAAATCAACTATAACATCGGAATCATTATCTAAATACTTCGAAAAATAACAAAAAAGCATTATAATTGAATATTCTCATAAGTTCTTGATAAATTATCGAAGCTTCAGTAACATACTGGTATGTTACCGGTAATATTACCTAATTCCATTTTATCGTACATGAAAAATAAAAAAAAAATACAAAATAGGAGTTTCCTGTCAAGTTCATGTTAAATACGGTATTTTTTTGCATTTTTTCTGCATGAATAACTTTAGACCGACAAGTGAAGAGTTTCCAAGTATTTTTTTAAGTTGTACTTTTTTTAAACGTATTTGGTAATTACTCAAACAATTTTAATTTGTTTAAACAGTTTTCTCTCCTTGAAATCGTGAAAAGCCATTTTTCTCTATAATAAGTGACACCATAAACGAATGTTAAGAATTATAATGTTTGTTTAAACTTATTTGCAAATATTTATACAATTAATATTCATTCTGTGAACAAAAAAAAACGTTTGCTGTGCTTTGGTTGCAGAGCCGACGGAGTTCAAAATCGGGAATGCCCTAAATGTAAGGCTAAGGGAAATCTGGAGGGGGGGGGCAATCAAGAGCCTAGGTGCTCCTTTTCTTTTTCTAAAACTTATAACCACGTTATCGTTCAGGGTGGTCAATTCATCCAGAAAAGCGAAGTCTCAATTACTCCAATTCACCCCCGGTGATGTTTAGGAGGAGGAGAAACGTTGCTGACAGTAGCAGAGAGATCGATTTCTTAGAAATGTAGGAAGCGGAGACAGCTCGAGACAACACCCTGTCAATTGATGCGGCCGCTGAAGAAATTCCGTTGTGCGGCGAGATCGAAATAGAAGATAAGTTTATGCGAATATTTGCCAGAATTAAAATTGGGTCGGAAGAATTTACCACACTCATCGATAAGTGGTTATCTCGTTCATCTTTGAAAGATGCTTCGGGTGAACGGCTAATGATAGTTAGTGAGATTGAACCAGATTGCATTTTGGCGTGGAAAGCTGAAGAGGATCCACTTAAAGAATTTTTAGCGGATACTATATCCTCGGAAGCGCCTCAAATTGGGGAACGATTCTCGTCACACATATGATTGATGTCCAGGGAAATCGGCCAGTCGAACAGAGACAATATCGAGTGTCACTTGTGGTACTGAAGCCAATATAAGACGAGGTAGATCTTCTCTTCGTAGAAGTCTTAATCGAGCAGTTGAACTCAGATTGGCCAAGTTTTGTGCCAAAAAGGCCAAGGAAACTTACTGAATTGTGTGTTGACTACCGAAAAGTCAACAAGGTTTCCAAAGGTGATGGATATCATTTCCCGTTATTGAAAGATATTCCGACGAATTGTAGCGGGAGCATTTTCAGTACAAGAGAATGCCGTTCGGGTTATCCCGTGCGTTAGCGATCTTTGAGCGATTAATCGACAAGATAACCGGTCAGAAAATGCATTCATATTGTTTTGCATATTTGGATGATATTGTCATAGTATCGAAAAGCTTTGAGGAGAATGTTTACTGGCTGAAAAGAGTCCTATGCAACATTTATGGCACCGGATTAACAATCAATCTTGAGAAGAGTGTCTTTTGTGTATCTGAAGTTCGCTATCTGGGGTATCGAGCTAGTAAGCGAGGCTGTTAACCAGATGCAGAGCTCGCAATGAATTATTCCGTACCACGCAATATTTAACAATCGCGAAAAAATTTCAGGTATTCAAGGTACCCTTGACTAGGCTTTTGAAAAAGGGTTGCGTTTGGGATTGGGCCGATGATAAAGAGGTAACATTTGCAGCTATCAATTAGGTTCTAGCCACTGCCCCGGTACTAGCATATCCTGATTTTGGAATTCCGTTCGTCTTACAGACAGGTGCAAGTAGTTACGGCCTTGATGCAATACACATACAGGTTAATAAAAATGAAAAACGTGTGATGCGGTCGATTCTGAAATTCTGCGTCGCTGATCGTTTGAGCTTCTCGAGTGCTGGTTTAATATACTACATCGTAAAGGTGTGCTGCACCATGTTCTTGTTGCGCTCTCTCACATGTATGGAGACGATGCGATCATCACGGTTTGAGCACCAAGGAAGTGGAGGACTCGTGGTACTATCAACGGATAGAAGATGTGTGCAAATATCCAACTAAGTATTGCTGATGAAAAATCGTTGAAGGCCGGCTGTACTTCTTGAGATGAATCCAGTGATAGATTCAAGCATTATAGATCACCAAGCTCGAAAATTGGTGGTTTCCCTCGAAAACAGATACCGAGTTTTCGTGAAAGTCCACTATGAACCGCATTCAATGCGTTTCGGCGTTGAGAAAACTTATGCTAGGGAGGTAACCTCGTATTATAGATCTGGTGTTTTTCGCGATGTCGTGCGGTAGGTGAGGGCGTGCGATAAGTGTCAGCGTACGAAAGTTTCTCAATAAGTCCCTCCGTGGTTGATGGGGAAGAGAATCGGTAACCATCCCCGGGCTTTGGTATCCCTGAATTGCACGGGGTCGTATACGCGAAGTGAAGCGGGTAATAAATATATTAGCATCTCCCGCGCCTACTTTTCGAAGTGGATCACGTATAAGGCACTTCTTGCGGGCAATGCCAATTATGTGGGAGCGGCCCTTGAAGATCTGACAATCTTTCGGTACGGTGAGCCCAATCTATATGAATAACGGAACCGAGTTTGTCAATAAGATCGTGACAGAAATAACTTAGTTTCATCGCATCCACCATTTCAAGAGTTTGGGATACCACCCCCAAGCCAATCCGACCAAATCCGATTCAAGCGTGCATTCGTAGATAAGAATCAACGTGACTGGGACGTTCACTGACACTTATTCAGGTTCGCATATAGCTCACAGGTTAATGACAAGGCAAAACTGAGTCGAGTAACGTTCGCTTATAGTAATGCAAGTTCGCGTATAGCTCTGATGTTGATAACAAGACAAAAGTGAGTCTGGCGTTTTCCAATTGTGGTAGGGGATTGCGGCCGATGAGGAGTTTTCAAGGAGTAGATGAGGGTCCTATGGAGATCCCTGTACCAGATGACAAACTTTGAGTTCAGCATATGGTGCGTTTACTGCAAGTACAAGATATAGTGACTTTACATCTGGAGGATGCACACGAAAAACAAACCAGATACTATAATAAATCATGTAGGGATATTACGCACGATATAGGCGATCGGATTCTTAAGCGTTGGGTGTATCTTCCCTCTAAAGACAAGGGTATTACGGCAAAACTTTGTAAGCAGTGTCACGGTCCGCTTCGTGTTATTAAGTTGCGGTCTCCTTTGGTGTACGAATTAGCTAATGACAGTTCCCGAGCCCCAGGGGCATTTCACTGAAGGGACCTTAAACCAAACCACTAACCAATTGACAGTGAAGCCTAGATTCATACAATGTCATGTCGGATGTTCCTATTTATGTTGGATGATTTTGCATGAGTCTCGCACGTTCTCAATTTTTTTTTGGGTAGTTTTGAGGAGTCCTTCATCCGAAAATCAGTTGGACGTCATCGTTCGGTTCGGGCCGACAGGCACTTCTATCGGGAGAAAGAGACCAGATACCACCTATAAGTGCTCAAGTGAAAGAATGGCATGTGACCACTGAAGAGCTAACGATCGATCAGCGTGATATCTGCGTGATCGTTAGATCTATATTGCATGGGTCCATAGTCACTCAAAGGTCTGGGGCAAAGGAGCCAAGAGCTGGACCAAGAACAAGGCCTAGTGAAATGCAGCCCTTCTTGAAATGAACAAGGGCCTAATACCCCATCAACACACCAATGTCAAGGATCAAAGGCAGGACAAGAAGGTACGGTGCTACTAACGCCACTGGCACGGCCTACCTTTGATTAAGAAGTAGGAGTGTCAGTGGAGGAAGAGGAAGTGACAGGAGTCTCGTCAAGATGGTTGTAGCTTTGTCGCTCCTTGTTCCTCTCAAGGAACGTCCTTTTAGGTACAGACGACCGTTGGCCCAGCAGGGAGCCCGAGATTCAACTGTGACTAGGCAGGCCATTTCTGGAAGGTGTGCCCTTGAGGTTTCAAGCTTTTCTTCATCAGATATGGAAGAGAAGGCATCTGCGAACGAGATTACTGCTAAGGAAAGTCTAAGCCAAACAGAGGAGAAGCCTTATGTAACACTGGAATCGTAATAGAATAATCGTGCCCAAGCCCCCTGCTTCAATTGCGGGCAAAGGGATCACATGTGGCCATTATGTCTGGAAGAGCTCCAGCTGTTCCGTGGTGGGTGAAGTGAATTTGAAATCCACCGTGGGGGCTGCCTGCTCTGTGAAAGGAGACCAAGGAGGTCCAAAGTTCGCTACTGAGCAGCATTGTTGTACGATTTATTCACCTTTCCCTTTTTCATGTATTCGGACTGCTTTTTTGTTCCTTTTATTCACTTTTTTAGTGAGTTTTTGAACTATTTTTATCCATTTGTGGGTGTTAATCCTTTAACGAGCCCTGTTGCAGTTGGGCAACTTCCTCTATTTTCGATTTTCCTTGTTTTTAGGTAACAAGCTTAGAATTCTGCAAAATGAGTACGTGAATTAGATGAAAGTGGAATATTCCGCATCTCTTGAGGTTGTCCAGAGGTAGCTTATTCTCAACAGAAACTGAGAAAATTATGAAAACCATAGAAATGTTTTTTTTTTTTACAAAAATCGATTAGAAAATGACTACATCATTTTATTACTGTGACTCTTGCAGAATTTTTATAAAACGGAATCAGGGTTTGTCCGTTGAAGGGTTCAGCTCTAATTCCTGCTACTAATTCAAGATTGAACTCTGGATCCTATTATTTGACCGTTTTACTTTTCCGGTTTTTTCTTCTGGACGTTAGACCGCCTATTGTGATTTTCTTTCGTGATAATTGTAAGCTAAGTCTTATTCATTATGTATTCACTATTTTGCATGATTATATTTTGAAGAAATTAGTCTTTTAACTTTGTTTTGCAATTCGTTGCATCGTTCTCGAAAAGAATGTGACCTAGTCCGCTATGGGGTGGTGTGATTTTCAATCTCGAGTCAAGAACATCGCTTCGATTGTCCGTTTTCGAAACGAAATTTAGTTGTAATTATTTTTCTCCCTTGACTGAGAAATGTATTATAGTTGAAAATTCACCTCTTTTTTGAAAAAATCGTTTTATTGGTTTTAAAATTTATCTCTGTTCTGTTTTAGCGGAAAATTTATATATTTGGGTTAACATTCATCTAGTTTGGTAGAAAATATATTTTGACTGGAAATCTTGATTGTTTCATATTGAATCTAATATGGCACTTGTGCATAAATCTATTTGAAAGAATTTATTCCCTATCATTTTATTCCTCTTGTCTCGAGAGCATTTTACGGTTTAAATCTGTCAAAATATTCTGTTTGTATGTTTTGTGGTTCATTCTAGGCCCTTATGTGAAATACGAGTTTCAGGAACTATACGATACATTTTTAGGAAAAGTAACATTTGAGTCTGAAAACAATAAATTAGACGCGTTGCATAAATGTGAATAAAACCTAATTGAAAAATCGCTTTCCGCAAACCAAATTTTAAATAAACTACTTTTAAACTGATTTCAACCACTGTTAGTCGAGGGTCAAATATGGATTTAACTCAGATTATATTAATAACTTCAAAAAAGAAAATTTGTTTAAAATAAAATTTGCAGAATATCCTCAGAAAACTCTCAAGAACAGTTATGTATGGTGCGAAAACGGTGAGTACATTTACGGATTTTTGACGCAGCACGATCTGAATAAGTCAGAAATTTTTATCCATAATTACACCAGTTGACCATATGTACAAAAAGGTAAGAAGGAAATTTGTTCAATCATCTAAAAGAATTGTTCATATACATTTCTATCCCGGTGACTAAAACAAAATAATCATAAAGAACCAAATTTTTATTTTTTGTACCATGTTTGCAATATCTCAATAAGCAGACACGGCATGAGGTATGAAAGTTGATAACACATACATTCAGTGATATTGATTTCAAGATAATATAGAAAATTTCGCATTTTGAAATCACTTCAATATAATTCAATTTTCAGTGAATTTATTTATTTAGCCATCACCAAATAAATTCACTTCGGTTTTTAACATGCCAATAATTGGGCTAAGGTGCTAAAAATTGGTGCTCTTATCCTTTGATGTGAAACTGCTTCAAATGAAAGTGCGATAAAATTCTTTACTTTATTCAAGTTTGGTCAATGAGTTAAGTAATCTGCGGGTATCGATACACATCTCATATATTATCTTCTTTCTGTGCGGATACGCGGATTTTCTTGACTTGAATTAACATTGTGAAAAATTATGGTTTACACATGTACTACATCAAAATTCTTTGCGATTGGGTTATGGTTGCCCGCTGGACATTCAGCGATTTCTTCTAGGGTCAATTCTTCAACTGCACTGCTGTACATATTTATTTTTGCCCGCTTTCCCGCTTTAGACACAGGTGTATATAATGCACGAAGAATTGTATATGGCTTTGTTTTTTCCAACATTGCAAAGACGTCACCATTGGAAGTTGATAACACAATTTGTTTTCCGGTTGGCATGTGCTGAAGGACATTATGTTTTGTTCTCAACTGAATTGTTTCATTGTGAGGAAAGGCGTACATTCGAAATTCAAAAATCTTATTTGTATTCTTGTGAGAAATAAGTCGAATAAATCTGAGTTCTTCAAGTCCAAATCCAAGTACTTGTGAAATACCATGCGTGGCAGAAGGAGACCTGGACCTGGCACGATGAGTAGGCACGCCAGGAGGAGGAGACTTGGCAGAAGAATAAACTCTGGCAAGAGGAAGAGTTTTCTCTCGAGATTGAATTTTTGCAATAGGTGTAGGCCTTCCGGGCGAATGTTTGTCAGGAAAGAAAGAAGGTCCGTGACTAGGAACAACAGGAATAGGATCGTCATTAAGCGAACGGTCGGACCGTGAACCTAGTTCTGAAACAAGAAATAGAGGACTACATTTTTCTTGAAATACGTAATCGTTTGTTGGAATATCATCATTTGTGAATGAGGTTGGAATTTTCAGTGTAGTTGTCAAATATTTGCATTGTCCTTAGTCAATACTGCATGCCATAAAACGATGGACTTCATGTAATCTTTTATATGGTATTATTATTAGAATTATGTTATGTTTATTACCATATTATTTACATACACATGAACAGAAAATGCCAGTTGTTCAATTTGATCCGGAAATTTCATCAACGTGATGTTCAACGCCCTTAGATAGATTTAGAATTTTTCATTTCATCTGCAAATTGCCCATGAGAATGATTCATTTCTAAAGATCTAATTTACAGAATTGAATTTTTTTTCCGAAAAAATAAGCCAGTGACTAGTCACAGAAATAACGTGTATGGCCAACGGCCATACCACGCTGAAAAAACCAGTTCTCGTTAGATCACTGACGTTAAGCATTGTTGGGTGCGGTTAGTACTTGGATGGGTGACCGTTCGTTAATACTACTAACTGCGTGCTGTTGGCGTGTTATGGGTGTGGTGAGCCCACACTTGTAGTTATTGACTACAAGAAACTATCCACCTAGAAACACTACCCGAATCGGGTAGTGTCACGCCTACCCCGAAAGGGAAATGGCTTAATGGTATACATAATGGTATACATACCTTCCTCTTCCCAACTTTTCGTGGGGAAAAGAATTTTATGAACCTCCGTTTGTAGTACTCAGAGAGCCGAACACTTTATTTTCATGAATTTTTTCCATAGAAAGAAAATTATCAGAGTCGTAGCATTTACAAAATTTAAAAAATCATCCGAAAATGAAAATTTTAAGCCAAACAACGCACGATATGAAAAAATAATCAGAATGAGGTAAACGTAGCTTTAGGAAAGCTCTGGAAGATAGCCATAACAAAATTTGGAATTTACTTCAAGAATCGAAAACTCAAATTTTGATCGCACAAAAAATAATGAAAAATCGAAAATTCCATTTTCTGATCAAACTATGCAAGATACGAAAAAAGATGGATAGAGAAAATTTGTGTTCCGAAAAAGGATATAGAAATTTGTTACGAGTTATTACTTGATAGTACATGTAGTTTTTGGTTTATTCGTAAAAAGCAATAATGAAAATTTTCAAAAAAGTAAGTATCACCCTCCATATTTAAGTTGAATAGTAGGTTTTTTGTCGAACAAAATTGTGAATTTTATTGAAATTCCCCCCCTGTGATCCACAAAAAACCTATTATTCAATAATGAAAATTGTTGGATGTATGAATATTCCAATATTCAGAAATCTTATTTGATTTTGATATCCGTGTCGCTGTCTTTCAGCATTTACATTCGCACCTACTGAAATACATTCTACGTGGTTGAATGTATAGATATAGATATATGTAGTGTGACGGGGTAATTCGTACCCCGCACAAATACAGTAAAAATTTTAAAATTTAGTTCTGAGATTTTACTAGTGAAATAAGTTCAGAATCACGAATCACAAATGAAATAAACACAAGAAACTCACTACCTGTAAAAATTGGAAGGTTAGGTCGCCAGACCGAATCTAACATACTTGTCGGACCACGGGGTTCCAATTTATAAAAAGTTCATGATTTCTTCTAATTTTTGGTTTGTATTATTTTCATTCGTTTCATATTTCTACTCGAGTGGCAAGGGTGGATCAACCACCCCACACAACAATAACAACAACT
Organism: Andricus quercusramuli; assembly: GCA_932178445.1. Taxonomy (NCBI): domain Eukaryota; kingdom Metazoa; phylum Arthropoda; class Insecta; order Hymenoptera; family Cynipidae; genus Andricus; species Andricus quercusramuli. The sequence continues at coordinate 418,626 of CAKNXH010001070.1, forward strand.
GTTAGCTCATACGAGGGTGCGTGCAATGGAGATCTGCTGTCGCCAGGGACTAAGAAGTGGAGATTTTCCTGGCGCATGCGTAGTGGACGGGATTCCCGCACGTACAAGAGCGCTCGGGAAAACTAGGATAAAGCTGGCGCAGAAAATCTGCGCGGTGAACCGAGCCAACCACCCCTGGACCATCGGCCAGCGGGAGACCTCGAAGTTCTGCGTGGCCCAGAACGCAATTCGACTATATGCCACCACGCTGCGATTTACGGAACCTGGCGGTTGTCGTCTTCCTTCGCTCGTCCTCTTGCTCTGTAGTTCGACGCTCGTACTTGAGTGGCGCTCCGACTCTTATGAGAGGGAGAACGGAGACGCCACTCTGAAATTCATTCGTGATTCTAGACTGGCACGGAGTGCGTCTCCCGGTACAAGTTTGTCGAAGATGTCAGGATAATAATTTTAAAGGACAAAATAATCATGAGAAGACGATCACGTGGAGGCAGGCTGTTGCCAGGTAGGTTTCCTTACATTCCTCTCTGTTAAATCTTCATAAATTCATGTTCGAGTTTCAGCGTCGTGTGTCGAATTGGTAGACACACGCCGTTAAAATTTGTTAGTTGCTGACCTCGGTAAAGGTCAATAGTTGAGTAATTTTGCTTACTAGTAGAGTCAGTGGAATTTAAAGTAATTCCAAAGAATTATATCAGGGTTAAATAACAGACTCGAGTCGTAATTGTCCGATTGGTCACTTGGACCACTCTCTGATAAAAAGAAATCGCGCAGTAAAGATGGCGCGTACTCTTGACTCGGTAGGAACGGTCGTCGTTCCAAACGATAGCTTCATTTTGAGTGAGGCGAAGGCCCACTCGCTATAATTCTTCTTCTTTATCCAAGTGTAATCCAATTCATGAACTCTCTTAGTTAATTATATCAGTGATTAATATTAAAATGTTGATTTTTCTCTGACTTCACCTCCCACTGCGTCCCCCTAAATTATTATTTATTTTCAACCTGTGTATAATATGATACCTGTTTCGATTGTGTAAATAATTGAAAATTAATAAATTATTGTTAATAGATATTCCAGTAGACCAATAGTAATAATTTTTAGGAAAAAAACAGTTATATAAACTAATTCCATTTGTTTGAATAGTTGAAAATTAATTAAGCAATGTTAATAAATATTCCAATAGACCAACATAAATGATTTTAGGTGAAGAACAAACGAGAATACAGTGCCCAAAAGTCGTTTTTATGGAGAATTGATATTTCTGGTTTTAAGGGTAGTTTTCATGAGCTTCGTGGGGGTGTGTTACGGGTGTCAAACCCATATGTCCGATACATGAAATTCTTCGCTGGATAATTCTCTACAAGCCTCTATACTTTCCCGTCACATTTTTTCAAACCCTAAAAAATTATCTCAAAACCTGAAAAAAATGATTTTTCCCCATGCATTTGACATGGGAAACTTCATGTCAAAACCGGCAGCAGTTGAAATAAAAAAAAACGAAAAAGCAAAAATCAGGTGAATGAGGAAAATAAAGTAAAAATCAAAGAGTGTAAACATATAAGTGCCGTGAACATAAAAATTTAGTGAAAGAAAATACGTGCAAACACCCGATGCACGTGGATTTGATTCGAGAACACGTGGCCAGCAAAATAGTCACTGACCGTGCACGAGGAGATTGTAGGTTAGGCGCATATACGCCAAGTTAAAAATGACCCTACAGAGCCTCATTGTGGAAGGAAATAGTAAGCGTGACTTACACTTAAAACGTGAATTAATAGAAATTTTCAGAGGAAAGGTTTCCTCCAACAATTTGAAGAGAACACTGATTGTGATACGTGAGGTTGAAGAAAATATAAAAAATATAAAATCAGAAGGAATAGCCAGGCAAACGAGGATCGACGACTTCACCATTCCAGTTTTTAATGGATCATGTTTTTCGAGATAGAAGTTCAGACTCTTGAACATTTTGGAATATAATCAAGATAAAAACAATATTAATCAGTGCGTTATCGGACAAGAAACCGGAATTCATCAGCAAATTTAAAACAACTTTTGAGATAATGTTCAAGTTAGAGAAAATGTATTGAACCCAATCTACATCTCTGCAGATTGTGAACAGAGGTAAATTGCAGGAGATTAAGCTGAAGAATTACAGCAACACGAGATAATTTTTCGTCGAGTTCAACAGAGCATGCAATTAATTAAAATCATCTGATGAAACTGTACAGGAAGAAGACAAATGCGATACTTGATAATAGCACCATCACCAAGCTTTTGCTATATTGGGGAATTTATCGCTTTGGTGCTGAAGGAGTGAAGAACAGTTGAGTATGTAAAGACAAAGATTAAAGTAGTTAATCTTAACAAAAGTTAAAGTGAGAAGAAAAGTAGTCGGAGCACTTTCACAGCCAAGACAAAAGGAAATTGTTACCACTTTGGACATACTGGTCACTATCAAAGTAACTGCTGGCAAAGATAGCACGTTCATCACGGCAGAGGAACTCAACACACCCAGGACAGAGGATTTCTCTACAACCAAGGACGAGGAACTCACTACAGCCAGAGCAGAGGAGTAGTGTAGGTTTTTAAGAACATATCGATGTACAAATGCCAGCTGGCAACAAGTTGAAACCGGCAAAGATGGGTACTGTTAAAACAATTTCCAAAACATATTAAAATGAAGTAGAAGTAACTTTCAAAATTTTTTATTTTGTTGAAGGAGTCTAAGAGAATTTGTAAACGTGAAAGTCGAGTTCCAGGCGATGATTGAATACTGGGTGTTTGGAGTGCTAGAGGATGGAAATGTAATCTTACATTATTTTACATTATTAATTAATTAAAACATTATTAATTCATTAAAATTAAACATTATTAACTAGTTAATTTTACATTATGGAAAACGTAGAGGAGTGAATGACCTTAAGGTAAGAGAACTACCAGAGACTATGCACGTAAGGAAATAGGATATTCTATGTGTACCTGAGAAGAAGAAAAAGCATTGCGAAAGTAGAAACATAGAAAATGGGGTGTTGGAAGGTGATTTCGAAATATGCTCAGGAGTAGATAGTGAATCACATGCTAGTCAAGGGGTCGGTTTAATTATGAATGAAAAAGCAAGACAGCATCTCAAACATCAAGGATATGTATCGCCGAGATTGCTGTGGGTTAGAATGAAGGTAGGAATCCGAAGATTATTTATTATAGCGTGCTACCCCCCAGTTGATAGTATCTGAGAGAAGTCAAAGACGCCTTCTGGGACACATCAAATGATACAATAAGTACTTGCGATCAAGTTGAAAGAATAATTCTGCTAGGAGATATGAACGGATGGGTCGGCGTCCAAAGTCAGGATACAGATACAGGAAGGGTGCTAGGTAATTTTGGGGACTCAACAAGAAAAAATCATGACGGGGGAAAATTAGTCAGCTTATGCTTAGAAAAGGGCCTATTTATTACCAATACTTGGTTTCGACATCAAATGATCCACAATGACACCTGATGTAAAGAAAATAACCACAGTATGAGTGACTTCGCTATAGCGGATAAAGAGTAAGGGAACTAGTCAAAGATACAAGAGTCATGAGGGGTCCCGAATGCAATACTGATTATTACCTTTTAGTCTCCAAAATAAACTTAGTGCGAATTTATGCGCAGTGACTCAACAAACATTATTCGCTTCTTTGAGTTTTTGTATTTTTACATTAAATTCGTATTCTGTGACTAGAAACCCGTCTCGTACTGACTCCCATATATCCACTGATTTAATCAAATTTAAAACATTGGAGTTTGCTTTTTTTAATTTTGAATCCAAATTCATGTTTTGTAAGTTGAAAAACCTCCTCATAGTGAAAAAAATCGTATTATAAGACGCAACTCTGTTTCACATTCATGGAAATCAACCAATTTGGTCTAATTTTCCAAATCTTGAGTTAAATTTAGAAATTTTTCACTTTTGTCCCCTAATTTGTATTCTAAGACTCGAATATTCTCCTCATTATGACTTCATGAGAATGAGCCAATTAATTGAAATCTTTAAAATTTTAATCAACTTCTGAAATTTCTAAATTTTGAAACCAGATTTATGTTCTGTGCTCAGAAAACGCCCCTTGCACTGACTTACACGGAAACATACCAATTTAATAGAATTTTCATAATATGAGGAACATGTTAGGTTAGACCCGATATCAAACGGTTCCTGGATGATTCGGTCCGGACCCGGACCCATATGAAATTAAAGGTTCCGGGTATAGACCCGAACCCTTCAGAACTTAAAACGTCCAGTTCAGAGCTGGACCTCTGAGAATGTAAAAGGTTTGGGTTCCGATCCGAACCTTTCAGGAACCTGCAGGTTAGGTTTTACCTCGGGTCCAACCGGCAATTTTTAGTTGAAAAAATTAATGTTCAATCAAAATAGTTACATTTTCAACCAAAGATATGAGTTTGGATCTGAAATGATGAATTTACTATTAAAAACATAAGTTTCCAATGAAGTAGCTTATAATCCAAAAAGGAATAATTTTGATACCAAAGAAGACAATTTTTTGAAAAGTACATGAATTTCAACCAAATAGTTGCGAGAAAACAACTTCATGTTCAAGGAAATTTTATGAGATTTTAAACTGATGTATACTGAAAAAGTGAGTGGGACGATGTTCGTGGGGGTTAAGGCGTAGGTGAGCACTTGCCTAACAAGGGAGTTGTTCATTTCCGGAGAGTCGTGGGTCCGGTACCTCAAGAGAAAAAGATGCTCTAGGTACTTGAAGCTATTGCTCTTGGTGGTTCGGAACCCACCTGAAACTGTAGGTCCCCCTTTCACCACCAAGTAAGTGTATGGGGGTTGTGTAAAGGAATAGGGAAGAGATACAAGAAAAATGTAAACCATTAGGGGACACATTAGAAGCTTTCGTTCCATAAGATACTGAAAAACTGTCACATCGACGTGATATAAATTGTTGCGAGATCATTGTAATAAATTACTAAAGATGTAACTGTAGCGATTCATCCAAGAAAAGTGACTTACTTAACGCAGATTGGTCAGCAGGTCGGCTTCGTTTGCTCGAAGGAGGTTGGCTACGCTGGGGCAAGCGCGAGCGCCGGTGATGCAGTGCGTCATCATCCGAACTAATTTCTGTAAGTACAAATAGAAATTGCAGTTTTATTTATCTAAGCCTATGTACACTTTGAAACCTGATTAGTTTTTAAAATAAAAGGGGAGAAACTTTGTAAACTGTTGGAAAGTTTATGAAATTCCCAACACATAGGTTCAGCTCAATAATTTAATTTGGCTTTTTTTGTTTATTTAATTAACGCAGTCTGTAGCAAAATCAGAAAGTAGAGTATCTATTTCAATAACAAATGGAAAAGCGGACAAAATCTGAGTTTATACGAACGACTATTGTAGAAAATTCACCGTTGAAAGGTACAATAGCGACCTATATTTCGGATTTTGAATTCAATCCAACAATGTTTGTAGACATCCAACGCTGAAAGGAAGTATACTTCATGTAAAACTTGAATTTAATCTACCCAGTGGGCAGGAAATTTAAGAACGTAATTGGAACATCCTAAAAATGTTTCTTGGATGTACAAATCATAAGACATTATTTGAACGATTTTAAAACTGTCCTAGTTCTGACCAAATAATGTTCTGAAAACTTTTCATGTTCCAAATGTGTCCTTGAGTCGTCTCTGGAACATTGTGTGTTGAAGGAACGTTACACGAACTGACATAGGACATATTTGAGCCGTTATAATAACGTTCTTTAACGTTTGTGCCCACTTGGTAGCCGTGTCTGTGAATTAGATTACGCATATCCTTACCCTAAAATAAAAATGGCCGAAAATGATTGTTATCCGGAACATACCGAAGTATCGGAAACAGGAGCAAGTGTCAACCTCATTTTTCTGTTGGCACATACGACTAAAAGGATACTCATGGATTTTGACGATGACGAACTTGAGAAATGACAGACACAAAAGTTCCTGCTGATTGGGGAATGGGGGATGCCTGGAGCTTCTGCACAACAAATAACTAGACAAGAGTGGTCCACCAAGGTAAGTGTTCCTACGCTTTCTGATTCGGGCCATGATAACGATACTGAAACTGAGTTGAATGATGATGATTGTAATGATGGGGGTAAAAGTGGAGATAAGATTAAAGAGAAAGATATGTTCAATGATAATGAAGAAAGCAACTACTTGCTGTAATATTTGTCAAGTCAGTCGATTCATGGATTTTAAGAAGAGGTGTGCAAGAAAGCCTGCAGAAAAGCAAATGAACAAATCTAGAAAAAATGAGATTCAAAAATTGTGGAAATCAGAATTGTCATTACCAGTGGACGTAGTAAAGCAAGAGAGTGAAACAACAAAGACGGGCAATGTTGCCTGATGTTTCTTCGCGCACGCTGAAGTTGTATCGAAAATTACTAGTCTGGACCCGAATCTCATCAAAAGATGTCATGACATTCTGCAAGTCCTGTCGCGCGGTAAAATGATCGATTCTGAGAAATTCAAAAAATGTGCCTCAGATACAGCAATTTACTTGAAACTGTATCCTTGGTACAAACTGCCACCAACTGTGTATGAGGTTCTGATACACGGAATTTAGATCATCCGATCCTCCAAACCGATTAAACGTTTCTCAGAAGAAGCCCAAAAGACGAGCAATAAAGTTTTTAGTAAAGCTCGATCAGGGAACAGCAGAATGTCCAACAGAATATCAACAAATTTAAATATTATGTACTACCTCATGATTTCAACGGATTCGTGAATAACTTTTTTGAGGATCAGAGAAATGAAAAAAATGGTTCAGAGCTGATCATCGTTCAATTAAACAGTTAAATTTTGGACCAAAAAGATGAATTTTTAAACTAGACATTCGAATTTCTAGCATCAAATCCTCATCAAGGAAATCGACCTTTCTTTTTGTACTTCAAAAACGTGTACCAAAGCTCAATGGAAACTAACCAGCCTTTCGAAAGTTATCGCGCCTACAGACTACAGACTACAGACAGACTTACAGACAGACAGCTTCTTAAGAATCTGTTTCCCTGAAGCAGTGTGTCTCGAAACTTGGAGATTTTATAAAAGCCGACAAAGTTCAATTTTACATGAAACTCATTCTAAATAATGAAAATATAAATAATCAATACCTTCCTATTAAGATGATAATCTAAACATGTTTTCACTAAAGGTGCGTTAAGGCTTTTCTTAGTCTTCAAAATTCGATTTAGAAGCCGGAAAAATTGAACTGTTTCAGAATTTTGCATATCAAACTGTTATTTTACATGACGATTTTTGAAATTCAGTCCTCTTAATTGTTGCTGTGATTAAGTGTTGCTGTGAAACGTATCTGTAGAGAGGTACTTCATAAACAAAGTTACTTACCCAGCACAACTTGTTGGCTTTGGTGGCTCGAAGAAGATCGGCCTGAAGAAGATTGCCACCTCTTCTTAGGGGGAAGTACAGGATGTGAGTCGCCCTGCGAACTCAATTCTGTAAGAGAAAATAGAAATGGATGAATTAAAAATTTTAAATACTAAAACTGGGAACCAATTGCTACAAAACTTGCAGTTTCATTCATTCAAGCCTATGTATTGTGACGTTGCAGTTTTTGCAATGAACAAAAGTCAATCGTGAACATAAAATACATGGATCTCTGGCATTTCAGGAAACGCACGATGTTCCCCTGTTCTATTCGTCAATATAGTTTCAAATTAATTTAGGCTGATTTCTCTTGATGTTAATTTTCACTATATGTACCGCCTCATCGGAATCAACATCATTGATGGACAGCAAGGGCATCTCGAATTGGAGAACTTTAATACATTCAAGTTTGACCATTACTTCAAGATGAGCAAAGGCTGGATTCAAATATTCGTGCCGCCTCCCGCTGTCTTCAACTGCCGCAAACCTAAGATTTACAACCTATATATATCAGTCATTGCTTAAATGGTAGCATCCCTTTTAAAAATGGCGGCATCCGGCTAGGTTGTCAAACTGTCTCTGTACCCTCTGTAGAAAGTAACTAGGACCACGACCAAACAGAACCACGCATTTGGCTTAAGGTGCTTCCTCAGGCTCGATTTTTAGCCCATGTATTACAAATGACATGTTTTCTCCTACAAGAATGCATTGTTTGATGTACTATTTTGATCACATAATCGCAATGGTATAGTACACAAGATATTATTCCCTTTTTTTGAAAAATGGTCTTGTTTTTTTTTAAATTAATCGAAAATGTGCTTTATCTATGCACCTGGAAGCGAGCAATCCGCCACCGGAAATATCCATGATGAACCGAAAACAGGCGCTCCCAATTTGAAGAGCACAGCAGGATTTTGGAGCGTGGAAATTTTTATAGATTCTGGCATCTAGACGGTTAGTCATGACTCACCCGACCTTCCTATTGTTAAAGCGTTACATGATTTGAGCCGGTTGAACGAAATCAATAATTACTAAAATACTGCCATGTTTTGTGTGATTTTAGACCGATTGTAACAGCATTCATTGTCGGCGGGTGATTTACTTTGGTCTTTATCGAAAGACCAAAGTTTTGGTAACTTTGCATTCTCTTTAAGATTACCTTCAATATTAAGAATATTGACCGATTTTTCTAATACTTTCTTCCATTTTTTTCAGATTATATCAAATTATCTCATTAATACGGAGGCAATGGAATATTTCGCTTTCTTCTGAAACAACCGATTTTCAATATATTGAATATCTATCATTACAAGTGAAAACCCCTTTTTCATTCCAAATGTAACTATTTTGTTCAAAATTTTATTTCCTTATGCTTTGGTTGGAGAATTATCTCCTGCAGTTAAAAATTCATTTGAGATGAATTTCCAACTGACATACATTATTTTGAACTAGAATAGAAAAACTTTAAACGAAACACATTAATTTTTAGCCCACAAGCACAACATTCCTCCAAGTAGTTTGATTTTCAACAAAAAACATGAATTCTCAACTAAAACTTTCTGTCCAAATAGGTGAATGTTCAACAAAACAGTTGAATTTGCAACCAAAACTTTAACCAAAAATAGTTGAATTTTCAATACGAAAATTAGAATGTTCGACAAAAAGACGAATTCTCGACGAAAAATTAAATAATTGGTATTTCAACAACAACAAAATAACGAATTTTCAATGAAATAGTTGAATTGTCAACGAAAGAGTTGAATTAAAAAACAATTCAAGAAAATAGTTACATTTTTAACCAAATAAATTAACTTTTAACCTACAAAGATGAATTCTTAACCAAAACGATGGATTTTCAACAAAGGAAATTAATTTTCTACCAAAAAATGACAAATTTTCAACAAAATAAACCAATTTGCAAACAAATAATAACATAAATTTTCAACTGAATAGTTGAATTTTCTACTTAAAACGATAGATTTCCATTTAAAAATGGTATAGTTAAATTTTCAGTTAAAAAAAAATAATTTTCGTCGAAAAAAAAGTATTTTCAACAAAATATTGAAGTCTTCAACCAAATATAATACATTTGAAGAAAAGTAGTTTAATTTTCAATGGAGTAGTGGAATTTTCAATTCAGAAGATTTCTAATTTCTACCAAAAATGATCAATTTACTGAAAAAAACATGAATTTTCAACAAAAACTGGAATAGTTGAATTTCCAGCAAAGAAAAAAATATTAATTTTAAAGCACAAACAAATTATTTTTGACAGAATAGTTCAATTTTCATGCAATAAGATGATTTTTTATTAAAGTTTTTCTTAGATTACAATCAAGTAATTGAATTTTTAATAAAGAAAAATCAATTTTCCAATAAACAAATATGAATTTACAACGACAAAAAAAACGTAATTTAAATAAAATAGTTAAATTTTTAACGTTCAACCAAATGGTTTAACTTTTAACCTACAAAGATGAATTCTTAATGAAAAAGACGAATTTTCAAAATAAAAATTATTTTCTACCAAAAAAGACAAATTCTCAACAAAATACACCAATTTATAGACAAATAATTTAATTTTTAACTAAAAATTGTTAATTTTCAGTAAAATAGATTTTAACAAAAAAACTGAATTCTGAACCGAAGAGAGAAATTATCAACTGAAATGATGAATCTGCCATTCTGCAACCAAAGAATGAATGTTTAATATAGTAGGTCAACTTATAACGAACAACAATTTTTTTTTCTACAAAACAGTTGATTTTCCAATACGAAATAATTAATTTTCTACCAAAGAGACGAATTTTCTAATCAAAAAGACGAATTTTCAACAAATGAGCCAAAAGACAGCATTTTCAACCAGAAAATATAATTTTCAACAAAAATTTTCATTTTCAACCAAAAATTGCAGTTTTAATCGAAAGAGAGAAAATTTTCACCAACAGGGTTAGTTTTCTACCTATAAGGACCAATTTTCGACTTGACAAAGACATTAAATATCAGCAAAAAAACAAAATAACAAAGTTACATTTGCAGGTTAACAAATTAATTTTAAATGAAAAAAAGAATTTTCAGCAAAATATTTGAATTTTCAGTCAAAGAGATCAACCCTCGAACAAATAAATTTTTAACAAAAGTATTTTATATTTTTATTTTATTTTTCATGTGGTATGAAATTTGATAAGAAAACGATCAGATTTCACTATAAACCAAAGCTTTTTATATTTAACAACCAAAGAATTCCACTTTCAACAACTTGCAGAAGGTTAACGTGATCGTAGGGCCAAATCCATAAGTCTTAGAAAGTGGATATAAGTATAAACATTATTAGCATGGTCAGCCTAATTAAACTTACCAACAAAATCCAGATGAACCGAAAATGTAAGAATTAGAATGTAGCTGGCGGTCTTCATTTTTCTGCTTGGTATTGAATAGATTTCCTCAGTTTCGACTGACAATTTTGCAATATTTGTGCTGCTATGTAGACTTACCTTCACTATGTGCTAAGAAAAAATATTATCTATTATCTTGGTGCAATAAACATTTCGGTGATTATCATGACATCATATTTTTCAAAGTTCTATAATTGCGTGTAATTTTATTGGTATGGCATAAATTGACTAAGTTAAACGCTTTTTTAAAAAAGTATATTTTTAAGCACAAAAAAATGGAAAGACAAGAAACTTTGACAATGAATTGAGGTGGACTAATATTACTTTTAACCAAGCAGTTAACCTTTTAAAAAAACGATGAATTTTCAAGTTAGAATCTTAATTCTCAACCAAAAAAATGCAATAAAATAAATGTATTTTTTATTAAAAAAGACAACTCTTCGACTAAAAATGGAATAGTTAGATTTTCCAGTTACAAAATTAGTCTTAAACAAACAAAAAAATTTAACGATATATTTGTAAACTATTTGGGTTAGCAATGTAAGTTACTCCTAATTATTTGTATTGCTCACAATATTCGATGATTTCATATCACTTTTTGCAAAAATGTCATATACATGGAAATAATATTTTATCCTTGTTCATACTTCTGTCATTGCTCTTGTCTTATTTTTAGTATGAACAAGTCGTAATGTTTCAACATTTTGGCCTCAAATGTCAGCTTTAATTTACATTTTTCTTCTCAGAAAAAATGATTGTGGGAATGAGTACCAGCTTGAGTGAGTTTTTATGCTTTTTTGTCCCTAAGTCATAATTGATCAAATTAACTTCTGGTGGAATTTCGCAGATTCTATTAGCGAAACGTGAGCCATAAAAAATGATTAGAAAATTACTTATTCGATTATTCGAGATATTTCCTAATTCAAAGGTTCTGAAAAAAATGAATACATCCGTAAAAAAATTCTGATCGTGGATAGTTTTTATTCATAACAATTGTTATGAACAATGAAGGAAGAGAGTTTATAGAGCATAAACAATGTTATTGATGATACGTATAGGTTTTGCAACAGTTTCAGGGACAATTTTGACAATGGTTGACCTAGATTATTTCCTACTAACAAACGAAAAGTCTTGATGATTTTCGCTTAGAAATAACAATTCTTCTACAAGATTTTATCCTACGGAAAAATTGTTTGAAGAAAAAAATGTTATTAAAAAAACATTGTTGTTTAAACAAATCTTTTCCGGTGACAACATTTTAAACTTTTCATCACATGACTAATATAGTTTTTTCCTATTGTATGCGGGACGTTCCAAAATTTTGGTAATCTTTAAAAAATGTTTCAGGACACAATTATGCCCTTATATCTCGCTGTTTCTAAGAAATCGTACTTTTTATGACTTTTACCGGCGCTAAATAATTTTTTTTGTTATCGGACACTGAATGAGTTCATTTAAAAAAAATCACAAACTATCAAAACTTCCATTTTTACGTAAGGAGCCATGCACAGAATACGCGATACATATACACACGTGATACCCTTGACATTATTTGTTGAAAATTCGTTTTTGGTTCTAAATTTCATTTTGAAAACAAAATTTCATCTGCTTTGATTGCAATATTAACAATTAAAGGGTTGCAGTACAGAATTAGATAACCAACATTTTTTTCGAAAATGGGCTTCTTGCATAAAAATATTCTTAAAAAATCAAACACATGTTTTGTTAAAAGGATTTGCTCAAAAGCTCATTTTTAATATAGTAATAAAAAGATTGGTAATTCAAAACCAGATAACTAACACTTTTTACTTGTCTCCCATCTTTTTTTTTAATTGCATGACGGGTTACGAGTAAATCAGTGATCGCTAAGGAAGCGCGACTTTTTCAACTGAGTATGTACCGAGAAGAATTAATATTGATAGTATGTATTGATTTCAAATCGACCGCGTTTTTCGGCATATGCGCAGTATGTTTCTTAGCGCAAGCGCAGCATTACACGGCCGGGGTAGCCAATGAACGTCGTTAATAAAAATAAACTGCCGAATCGAGGTAGAGGTTGGGGCCCCTCCAGCCTTAAAATAATTGGTCGGGTACATTCCAAGGACCTCAAAATAAAAGAAAGTTTACTGTACATTAAATTGACGCAAGTCGATAACACGAATACAAACCTCATTATACAAAATTACAGCAAGTTCAAAATTAATAATAATAATCTCAACAAATAAACTATGATAGGGTATATAGTAATATTATCTCTCTGGATATAATATCTCTCTGGAGGCACCACTAGTCGTAGGGATGTGGCGACCCCATCGCCCGAGACCTCCTTCTGTCCCAAAAGGAAAGCAAGAGCGGGAAATTTGCGCAAGATAACATCGTGCAACACTGTTCCTTGAAGTAAGGTCTCTAGCCGCGGATGACCTCACGTGGCAGACAAGACAGTTGGAGGGTAAGGTTCCACCCCAGATGTCTGATGTCATGACATATCTTGTCCAGCACAAGAGCGTGAGCTCTTTTACGCATCTTACAATTTTTGGATGCACCTCCAGGCACTCGAGGAGCTTAATAAGTAGGTCATGGTTCGTCTTATATAATGCCCCACGGTAGTCAATCCAAGCCATGGACAGATTGCGTAGATACCTGATTGAGTCCTTTGTCATACACCTGTCTATTAACAGGTTTAGCCTGCAACCTGCCAGCCCTCTCTTGCATCCACGTTGTTCAACTATTGCACTCCATACCGGCTCGATAGATGTTAATATCCACTCTTCGAGGATGCCAGTGAATAGCTTGTAGCTGGTATTTTAACAAGCTATGCGCCTGTAATTTTTGGAATTGACAAATCTCCGGTCTGAGGGGTCAATACGTTACGTACTCCCACTGGCCACTGCGGGACGGGTTGTTCTCCGTTTAAGAAGTTATTAAATATACTAGCTAGATGTTGGTGCGTGGAAGCAAACTTCTTCCACCAAAAGTTGTTGATTTCATCTGGCCCTGGCGTTGAAAAGTTCTTAGTTCTAGTGATAACTTTCTTCACTTCTTCAGCAAAAATTATTGGATAGTCTTCCTCTGGACCTCGTAACCTTTTCCGTTACGAGAATATCTATCTGCTAATCTGATATCAGCATTTGACCAATTTGCGCGTTTGTATACTCGTCGACCTGCACATTTAAACCATACATTTAAACCTGCACGTTAGATTGCCCCTGAAATACAACATCTTATGAAGTAGCGTAATAATGGGAGTAGACTGGCCAAACCAACTAAAGACAGCATTACACAAAAGTGAATTTCGAAATATCAGGAATTTACTTTAAACTGAAAGTCGAGACTCATTCAATAGATACAACTACAATGCAATTAAGATCAAATACAAAAATGTGAACATTTGGCTTCTCCGGAGACGATTATACACCATACATATACAGTTATTCCTACCCCTAGTACCATTTATTGCAATATCCTAATGAGCACCAAGCGCAAATAGCGAGATCCGACACACGGGAAAAAGTTTACTGTTCACCGAATTTCTTATTTGAACTATAAAAACGGATTCGATGTGAAGGCATGATGGAACCAAAAATTTGAATTGTTACACTGTTAAGATGGGTTTACAAGTTTAATTATCGCGGTTGTCTAAAGTTTTATACGAATAGTTTCTCAATTTTAAGCAACCAAAAGTTCATGAATTTAAGGAAATGGAATATCCATGTTATCGTATCATACAATTAATGTATCATTTATCCAGTGCAATCAAATATTTAGCCAAAATCAAATAAATTCACTTCTGTTTTCAACACGCCAATAATTGGGCTGAGGTGCTCATAATTGGTGCTCTTATCCTATGATCTGAAACTGTCTCAAGTGAAAATGCGATAAAATTCTTCACTTTAGTTATGTTTTGTCAATAAGTGAAGTGATCTCAGGGTATCGATACACGTCTCATATACTATTTTTTCTGTGCGGAAGCGCGCATTTTCTTGAATAGAATTAACAGTTTGAAAAATTATGGTTTACACACGTACTAAATTAAAATTCTTTATGATTGGGGAATGGATGCCCGCTGGACATTCTGCGATTTCTTCTTGGGTCAATTCTTCAACTGCGTTGCTGTACATATTGATTTTTGCCCGTTTTCCTACATAAACAAGAGGTGCATATAATGCACGAAGAATCGTATGTTTGCGTGTTCTTTCCAACATTGCAAAGACGTCACCATTGGAAGTTGATAACACCATTTGTTTTCCGGTTGGCATGTGCTGAAGGACATTATTTCTGGTTCTCAACTGAATTGATTCGTTGGGAGGAAAAGCGTACAATCGAAATTCAAAAACCTTATTTGTATTCTTGTTGGAAATAAGTCGAATAAATCTAAGTTCTTCAAGTTCAAATCCAAGTACCCGTGAAAAACCATGCAAGGCAGAAGGAGACCTGGACCTGGCACGATGAGTAGGCACACCAGGAGGAGAAGACCTAGAAAAAGAATGATCTCTGGCAAGAGGAACAGTCTTCTCTGGAGAAAAAGTTTTCACATGAGATGTAGGCCTTCCGGGAGAATGTGTGGCAGGAAAAAAAGAAGGTCCATAACAAGGAACAACAGCAATAGGATCGTCATTAGGCGAACTGTCGGACTGCGAACTTAGTTCTGAAACAAGAAATAGAGGAGCACATTTTTCTTGAAATACGTAATCGTATGTTGGTATATCATAATTTGTGAATGAGGTTGAAATTTACAATTTAGTTGTCAATACCGCGTGCCATACAACAATTGACGTCATATGATCTTTTATATAGTATTATTAGATTTATGTTATGTTTATTACCAAATAATTTAAATACACATAAACAGAAAATGCGAGTTGTTTAATTTGATCCCGAAATTTTATGGAAATTATACGCGGCGCCCTTAGATAGATTTCCAATTTTTTATTTTATCAGCAAATTGCGCATCAGAATGATTCGTTTGTCATGATTTAATTTACGAGAAGTGCACGTCTGCCACGAAGTTTTTCTGTCATTTTTTTCTTCGGTTTCCAAGACTCCTGAAAAGGGATAGGGCCGTTTCGGTCACGGCCCGTTGCGGTCACGGCCCGTTGCTGCTCATTGTTCACACAGAAGGGTCTGATTTCTCTCTGCTTGAATTCAATATACATCGCATTTTTTCATTTTGAACTGTAATTTACCGTAAAGGATTAGGGATGAGTCGAAGGAGAAGTTCGAAGAAAATTTATGAGGGCCTGTTTGACCTAGTCTCGCGGCGGCCACTGGCAGTCTTTTCAGCCACTGGCTGCCTCCTGGAGAGCCCTGATGTAATGTCGTGGAGACGAAAAGCGCCACCGTGACTGGTCACACAAATGACCTATTCCACATAATTTCCCTTGACAATGTCTCGTGGCGGACAGGAGTATCACAAGTCCCATTCCAAGCAATTCTGTCTGTCCGCCCGTAAACATGATAACTCTCAACCATGATAAACACACGGAAATCATGGTTTCTTATGTTTCTCTCAGCCATAATGCAAAATTTTGGAAAATGTTTCGAATAAATCTGTGGATCTTATCGAGATAAATATTTCTTGTAGCACGCTTTTTTCAAGTAATAGTTTCTGAGAAAGTAAGTCATAAATTTGATGGAGTGTAGCAGATTTCCATCCTGCCATCCTGCTAGTTAACGTGGAAGACTAAAACACATTGAAAAAGGTTAGATGTGTGACCTTAATTTTTCTGTGAATAGTCACAGGGGTGACTTCCCGCTCATCACGAGATATTGGAAAGGGGTAGAGGTTTGACCAACATTATATCTGTGACCACTAAACATTTACTGGCCTCAAGCCTGTTGCACTTACTAAATTTCAATAGCGATTTTCTGAGAAGCTATCAATCCTAGAGGAAAAGTTTTCATGGTAGAATATGTGTATTTTCATTGGGAAGCAAAAGCAGTTTATCAGTACTGATTGAGATGCAGTCATATCAACATGGATTTTACCAAGAAGAAGAATGTTATACATCGAATTGTGAAAAAGAGCAATGCGAAAACCATTACAGAACCTAGTAAGCATCACTAAGGATTCTACTAATGAAGAAGCTAATCAAGTGTTGTCTGATGCAAAGGCTGTCATTGAGAAGCCATCGCCTGAAGTACAAGACGAAACCCAACAATGACTACCTGAAGAAATTGAATCAAAAGATGATGATGAGTCGTTTCTGACTTTTGATGAAGATGAAAAAGAGGCTTTGGGCCAGTCAGATAAAACAATGGTTGACGAAGATACTGCAACAGATCTTACTCAAATTTTACTCATATTTCATAAATTTCACATATTAATTTGATAGATTTCCAGGAAACTCACTACCAGGATTAAATTAGTGGGTTTCCATTACAATCAGTGCCAGGGGAGTTTTCAAGTAAAATAACACGAATTAAACGCGAGAATTCCAAAATTTTACTGAAACTGGAAATTTAGTCAAGATAGTCAGTACGAGGGTTGCTTTTGAGTTTCAGAATACAAATTCAGGGTAGGCATTCGTATTTTCGGACTCAAAAAATTACCTGGTCATGGACTTTTCAGAAATCTGCCAATTTAATGCAATTTTCCAAATGTTTAGCCAACTTTTTTTCTTCTGTTACTTGATAAGCACCCTCGTACTAAATTTTCAACGAAATCTACTAATTCAAGAACATTTTCCAAAATTAAGTCCACTTTTAGAATAATAATTTACATAAATTGTCAAAATTCAAGTCGCTTCTTCGAGGTTTTGTATTTTTACATCGAATTCGTGTTCTGTGACTTGGAAACTCCACCGTACTGACGTTCATGAAAATCTATCAATTAGATATAATTTCCAAAACTTATGATGCTTTTTAAAATTTTGGAATTTTCACACAAAATTTGTATTTTGAGAAGTTTTTAATAAAGCACATAAATTTCAACCAAATAGTTGCAAGGAAAAGCCTTCTTTTTAAGAGAATTTTATGAGATTTTAAACTTACGTATACTGAAAAATTGTCACATTGACGTGAAATAAACTGCTGCGAGATCATTGCAAAAAATTATTCATGATGTAACTGTAACGATTTAATTTGTTGGCTGTGTAACGTAACTATAACGAGTCACTAAAAAAAGAGTAACTTACCTAACGCAGATTGGCCAGCTGGTCGGCTTCGTTGGCTCGAAGAAGGTTGGCTACGCTGGGGCAAGCGCGAGCCCGGGTGATGAGGTGAGTCCTCATCCGAACTAATTTCTGTAAGAACAAATAGAAATTGATAAACTTTTTATTTGGAATACTTACAATGAGGAAAGCATGTTACAGCGGTTGCAGTTTTATTTATCCAAGCTTATACACACTTTGAAACCTGATTAATTGTTAACATAAAAGGGGAGAAACTTTGTTTGTAAACTGTTGGAAAGTTTATGAAATTCCACTACGAGTAACCTCTAAAATAGAAATTTTTGATATTTTAAACAGAATATACCGCATGAGATGGTTGAAAACAAAAACCAAGAGTTTCTCGAATTTTGTACCTTGACTCCAACTCATGCTATGACCAAGGAAAATGGTAGCAAAAGTCTAAAATTCATACCACATTGTTTCAAGGTCTTATCTTCAATTCAAGCCAATAAAGCTTGAAGAATCTTTATGGGTTTCTGAAATATGTCTCAAAATGCCCAAGCGATCTGGTGTTCGAATCACGGCGGAGTGAAAGGAAATCTTTTTTCCTGAACAAATTGAATTTAATAAATTTTAATTTATTTCTCCATCTAGTCTGTGGTGATGAAAATAATTTTGTGTGATTGAATTTATCTTGAGATCGATTCAGATCGATTCGTCTTAGGATATCAAAAATAGTCTGGTTCCGTCTCACGACCTAGACATACATAATAACTTGAAATTTTCTTGGAACAGTCTCTACCGACACAAAATCAAGACCAAACATTTTACTCTTAGTTAGTCAAAAATGACTCGTCAACGAAATCGTCCTTTCTTTTCATGCCTTGAAAACGTATGGCAAAGCTCAATTCGATCTGATCAGCCTTACAAAAATTATCTTGCATACTGACTACAGACAGACATACAGACAGACAGCTTCATAGAAATCGGGTTTGCTGACTCAGGGTATCTCAAAACGTTTTGTTAATTATATTCAAACGAATTCTTCTGCAGATCTAAAAATGTCGCATATTTGTGTGTGAATTTCCAAAATTAGGTGATTGGGTTGCAATAGTAAATTTGAGACAAATTGAAGTTAATTATTTCAGTGAAGTAACTGCCATGAGTTGATATTGTTGCTTTGTAACGTATCTGTAACAAGTTACTCTGAAAACAAAGTTACTTACCCCACACAACTTGTTGGCTTTGGCGGCTCGAAGTAGATCTGCCTGAAGAAGATTGCCACCTCTTCTTGGGAGGAAGTACGGGATGCGAGTCACCCTGCAAACCTAATTCTGTAAGAACAAATAGAAATGGATAAATTTTTAATTTCAAATACTAGAACTGGGAATAACTTGCTACAGGATTTGCAGTGTCATTCATTCAAGCCTATGTATTGTGACGTTGCAGATTTTTCAATGAACAAAAATCAATCGTGAAGATAAAATAAATGGATATCTGGCATTTCAGGGTTTGCACGTTGTCCCCTGGTTATATTCGTCAATATTTTCTTACCTTAATTTGAACTGTTTTGTTTTGATGTTCATCTTTATGATATGTACCACCTCCTCGGAATCAACATCTTTGATGGAAAACAAAGGACATCGGTAATTTTAAGGTAAAAATGGTAACATACCATAAATTACTCAAAATTAATTTTTTTTCAATTTCCATACATTTCCAGAAATTTATTAAAATTAAAAAAAAAAATGAATTTTGGTTATGTTACCATATTTACCTGTATATGACGTAACTTCCCATGGATTACCCAAAACTCATTTTTAAAAATGTCCATAAATTTCCGGAAATTTATTAAAAATTCCGGTCATTTAGTGTAATTTTACCGTTATATATGGTAACCTTTCATAAATGACCGCAAAATTCTATTATCTGCAACCAAAATTTCCTCACAGTTTTTACGGTGAGTGGGCTGATAATCATAAAATGCAAGCTCATAGGTGAATCATTTTCATTATTCATCTCCGACGTCACTTTTCAGTCCCTGAGGAGTAAAAAGAAGAGCTTTAGCCCCGCTTCATAGGCGTCGAAAAGGGCTGAAATCGTGCATGTCTCCTAAAAAGATTATATTATGTTTTTTCTGTGATGATTACACAAGTGGAAGGGGATAGGCTGGACCCCCTCGCGCCGTCGTATGAGGGAAAATTCTCGGTCCAGAGCTCGTCGTCTGAGAGCGTGGAGTGTACTAGGTGATCGATCACAAATAAAGTGCAACAAATGCGGGAAAATGGAATACTTCGCAGTCCAATGCTACGTTGAGCCCCAAAACTTTCAGAACACCCAAAAGCACAAACGACCACCTCAAACTCAAATCCAGACAAGGAGGGAACAAGAAGAAGAGCAAAATTATTCAGAAAATGAGAAAATGACGCAAGAGGAGATTTAAGAACAGATAAACTACGAAGAAATGACCAAATATCACCAAAATATGGACAATTGCAATTCATACAAGGAAGAAGAGCACATGGAAAAAATACAGATTACTCGTAGATTCTGGATCTTCACTTAATTCGATAAAAAAATCAGCTCTACCATAAAGCCAATTGTCTTATCGATTTATAAAAAGCTTTGTGATAGGCTTTGAGAACTATTCATCGAACAGAGCAACCTATCTAAATTATCTTAGAAGCAAACACCCCTTATATATTATTGAGGAAAACTTTCTTCTACCAGAAAAGGTATAATTGGTTTACAATTATTCAAATAACTTTCTTGTAAATGCTGCCTAATTAAACTCACCAACAAAATCCAGATGAACCGTACATGTAAGAATTAGAATGTAGCTGACGATCTTCATTTTTCTGCTTGGTATTGAATAGATTTCCTCAATTTCGCTGAGAATTTTGGAATATTGGTACTGCTATGTATACTAACCTTCATCAGATTACTATGAGTCAATTCGCATCGTGGAAATTTTTGCCATCTAACTGCCACGTTTTGTAAATAAGCTTTATGTGCGCATGAGTGATAGAGGTTTGTAAGTCCTTAGTGACTCACTTGTAGAAATTTCTGTTTTTAATAGTCAAGAACTAAAGCTAAGAAGGAGTATCATATATTATTTTGTTGTTAGTAAACAGTTCGGTGATTATTATCGCATCATATTTGTTTAAAGTTTTATAATTGCGTGTACTTTTATTGGTATGGCATAAAATGATCAAGTTGAAAGCTTTTTTACTTAGATACAAGAGTTCCCAATAAGTGGTTTCTAGAGTGTGATTGTTAATATTAAAGGTGCATTAATGTATCTGCAAGCATGCAGGCTGCCTGCTTGCACAAGCAAGCAACCGGTCACTCGGTTTTTCCGCCTGCGGAAAATTGTGAGAAATGATATTAATGGCGGGACTTTTTAAATCTGAAAAAGCTTGATAATTAAAAAATGAATTGTATTATGAGATAAACTATCGATAAATGTCAGATTAATTGTTAATTGTAATTTATAGAAAACTTGGTTATTTTATAATAAAATTATGTGATTGAGATGTCATATGCACATGGACTGTGTGAAACGGGCTCTTGTGGGTAGAGGTGACGTGAAAGATTCAGGAAAATCAATTAAATTGTTTTTATCAGTTATTCGCAGTAATAGTGTAAGTATTCTGATATTGCTAAGTGTCCTTCGGATTTCTTTCTCTATTCAATGGTCATATTAAAGTGAGCGAGCTTTATGTCTGGATTCAATCCGTTTGACTTTAACCTAACCTAAAATTTACACTTAACATCTATTTACTTCTACATATTACTTATATTTTTTAATATTTGACAATATTTATAAAAATTGCAAATACCAAAGCCTGTCAGAGCGTATAAAAATCTCATTTGCTCAACAAAACATTACCTTTGAAGAGAAAATTTCTAAATGTAGTTTTGAATACTTGAGCCGGCTTGAATAAATTTATGTTTTATTTCAGAGTGTGAAATTGATTCATCTGATGTCAGTGATGCCGAAGTAACTGCAGTAGTGCTTCTAAAGCTTAGAAGGAAACGCAAAATGGTTAGGAGCTTTTTAGTTCATCCTCTTTGGAAGGGCAGGAGAGAGCAGGGTAAGATATTGTTTTTACACTATTTATGAGCAAACTATCAATTAAAAACTTTAAATAATTCATAGTCGTAGAGTATATAATAAACTATAATTGTATTTCCTGTTAGTAGCTCATGATAATCTGGTGAAAGAAATTGCAATATTCGACAGTGTCATGTTTAGAGAATATACTCGTATGAAAGTTGAGCAATATGAAGATCTTCTTCATCAAATCGGTCCACTACTTGCTAGTGCTCCAACCAGGAAAGATACTATCAGTCCTTCGGAAAAGCTGATGATTACAATAAGGTATGGTTGATCATATATTACAATTACAAATGTTTATTTATAAACTGTTGAAACTCCAGAATATTTTCAGAGCTGACAATTGTATTATTCATAAGCATACAAGAATATTGCACATAGGAAAGAATAAATAAAAGTTTCTAAAATCTTTTCAACATAAATGCAAAACTTAGAACCGATTTTTTCAACTCTTGAGGTTCAAATTTTTAACTTTTTATTTTCATTGTTAACTTTATCAACTCAATATAAGTGATTGCTTATATTGAACAAAGTTGTGTAGAACTTTCAAAGTTTACTGAAATGTGCTGGGAATTTAAATTGTTAACTTTTTGGCAATCACCCATATATATAATTTAATTGCAAATTTCATATATATTTCATTATAAGGTATCTGGCGATCGGAGAAAGCATCCAATCTCTTTTCTTTCAATTTCGTATAGGACTGTCTACAATAGATACCTTTCTTCCTACTCTGTTAGGAACTATAAACTGATGAAGAATGGCTACAAATTATTCGTGATTTTGAAATAAAATAGCAATTTCCACACTGTTGCGGGGCCGTGGATGGAAAACAAGTTTCAATGCAGGTAAATTTGTAATAGGAATTTAAAAGTATTAGAAGAAGCTTCCCGGATGAAAAAAATGTTTACGAAGAACTGTCGTAAAAAAGAATTGGAAAAATGAATTGTAATAACACGCATAAACAATAATTATGTATTTTTTTCTCTATTTCTAGGCATCAGCGCATAGTGGTTCCGAATACTTCAATTATAAACATGCTAACGGCGTAAATTTATTGGCAGTATGTGATGCAAACTACAATTTTATAGTAGTAGACGTTGGTGCCAGAGATCGACAGAGTGATGGGGCAGTATTAGAAGTAGTAATTTTGGCAGAAGACTTTTCCCTCGCTCTTTAAATCTTCCTCTACCAACAAAATTAAATCCTGGAGGCCCACTAATGCCACACTTTCTTGTAGCCGATGAAGCCTTCCGTTTAGATGAAAATGTTATGCGTCCATATCCAGGACGTGCAGCTGGACATTTGTCAAATGAAGAAAAGATTTTCAACTATCGACTTAGTCGAGCAAGACGTACAATAAAGAATACTTTTGGAATCATGGACTGCCTATGAATGTACATGTGAATGACATAAATCTCATTATTCTTGGAGCAGTTTGCCTGCACAATTTTGTAAAGCATTCAGAAAAAAATTTAACAGAGGACATGCAGTACTACTGTCCTTCAAATTTAGTTGATAAAATTGAAAATGGACTTGAAGTAGACGGCGAATGGCGTAGAGACGTAGGAATGGACGCTTTTCAATCACTTGCAGTTAACGTTACTCAAAATCTTTCTGCAGTTCTTATAAGGAACAATTTGAAACAGTACTTCATGAATGAAGGGAAAATCTCCTGGCAACAAGAGAAAGTGGGGAAGGGATCAATTTAAGACCACGTATTACTTATCCGATCTCTATACCCAATCTATGTTTCAAAATGACATAAAATAATTATAAATATGTTACTTTTCTTTTATAAATACTTTAATTTTTGGTAAGAAACGAATATAACCATCAGTTTTATATTTAAATTTTTTAATATTTCTTATATAAACCTTTCTTATATTACGTGTTAAGGCACATCTTACTTTTTATCGGTTCGACAAATAATATAGGTATTAATAAACATAGCAAGCAATCACAGTAAACATATTTGTACTTTGCTTGTAGAATCACATGAAAACTTGTATCATATTGTGAAAAGCTAGAAGCTTATAAATAAGAGGAAATAGAAATTCTGAATAAAGAACGGTAATAAAAAGGATACGTCAACTTTGAAAGTTTAACACTTTGACTTGGACTTATAATCTATCAGTCTTTTCAATAAATTATTCATTTCTCCTCCCATACACTTGACTCTTCTTATCTGCAAGGTAAGAACTTATGTAGGCTTGAATTTGTAATCTGTCTGTGTTGTCTGGAAATTCTTCAATTTCTTTGGCAAGCCACAATCCCCACTGTTGAATATGGATTAAGTTAGGACGCGTCTGTTTGTTGGAGAGCGTTTCCAAGATTGCTTGGTCGACAGGATTTAACGACTTTCGTTCCTTGCCTATGTGGAATAAAAATTTGTTATAACCAGAATAAACGTAATTTATGGTACTTTTATTAACAAAAAAAATATACCATATTCTGCTGACTTGCTCCTTATGAACCACGGCTTTTTTCTGTGTGCACCTGAACCACTTGGTAGTGATAATTGTTGACGATCGTACGTGCTTTTCAATTTAGCAAATTTTTGTCTAACAAACTGTATAGTCCAACCTGTCAAAGGAATAAGTACACTTTAAGTACATCACAATAATAAATATTCATTTACAAAAAATTAATACAGAAAAATCACTATATGGGTAATTTTCAAATTGAAGGCAAAGTTGAAGTCCCAGTAATATAACATTAACTTAGAAACTCGAGCTGATTTTTTTATTTTATTTAATAAACACTCATTATCATCCTCTACCAAATGGTCAGTTCTTTTCTTCATTTCTTTTCCTATTTACTTTAATTTAATATAAGACCACCCGAAACGTCATTACCGTATGGCGTCCCAACCTCGCTTTGCACAGGACAAACGTATTTTATCCTTTTTTTAGACAGCTACCCCAAAAATGCTAACCGTATCAAGTTTGTAAACTTCCCACGAACATAAATTTGATGTATGCACATGTTTAAGTTGAATAAATAATATTGTAGAAGCCTTGAAGTCTGTCCCTCAATTTTTGCCATTTCGGACGTCATTACCGTACGTCTTTTTTCGAGTAAAATATTTTAGTTACAGTTGAGTAATAAATACAGAAATATCAGGTGTATCGTTTAATATAAGATTTCATAACATTGAGCTTAAAATATTGACTTTCTTTTTTGTGAATCTGATATTAAAACTGAAAAGTGCAACTTGACAATAGAAACGTCATTCCCGTACGTGCGTTAAAAACCATTTTCGGGGTGAAAAAAATGATAAAACCCATTCCGTTAATTGCTCGGCGGTGTTTTCTTTCATAAGTAGGTGACCTTTTATAATTAAAATCTGTTATGTTTGTATAAACATTGAAGAAGGTTAAACTTTAACATTGTTCTCGCATCATTACCGTACGGTACAATAGAACAGCGTACGACTGATTATATGCGCGTGCGCATGGATTAATTATTATTTCTCATTTTCATAACTGCCCCTATTGGGTTTAAAATTTTTACATGTGATAAGATCAATTTTCGTTATGAAATATTTAATTTCTAATGATAACATGATTGCCACTGTAGGTGCTAAAATTTGCCTCTAATTTGACAATTACCTATTTTTTTTTTTTTCGAAGCCCCCACATAAAAACTTCCGGGAAGGTGTAGAAAGACGCCTGTGAAAATTAGAGCTTTCAATATTAATATTTAGAGGTCGCTCTTCGCGAATTTCTATTGTTAAGTCTGAATTTTCAGTGTCACGTTATATGTTTAGCAAGTCGTTTTGCTAAAAACACGAGTTTTTAAAATGGCTGACATGATTCCGTCACAACCACTGGAACAATTAAGCTCAAATTTAGAGGATATATTCAGAAGATATTTGGCTATATGGCCATATATAGATGACCGGGATAGTGGTAATGATAGTATAGTTTTTTCTGAGAACTTCATATGTTCATATCAGACTGGAATCTAAAGCCGGAAAGTAAGTGGAATTTAAACGAAAAGTCAACACAATTTCCAACCAGAATTTCCGTAGAGTACTTACCGGAAACTCTTCCCACGTGAGAAGCGAACACAACATTCACTAGCTCAGCACATAAACAGTCACTGACGTGTGAACCATTATTTAATATTAAGCAATATACGTACCCTCTCTTCACTCCGAGGGGCTCCACTTTCAGCCCGAAACACTCGTGGTAGAATTTCTCGGCAGACGAAAATGGGAGGGACTTTAACACAATTCCCAGTGTATCCATGTCATAAAGTATTAAGCTCGCTAATAGAAAAATACATTTCTTTATTTTAGTTACGTATGTTCAATGAGTGGAGTAATCTGCTCATATTAATAGAGATCTTATAGTACTTTCTTTCGTGCAGGCGCGTGGATATTTTAAAGAATTAACAGTGTGAAGAATTGTGGTTTATACACGTGATAGTCTAAAACTCTGTAGGATTGGGTTCTTGTGCCCTAAAGGAGATTCCGTGACTTCTTGTGAGGTCAATTCTCTAACCACGCCGCTGCGGATGTTTATTTTCACCCGCTTTCTATTCCCAGTAACAGATGTATATATTCCACGGAAAATCATCTGTTTGTTTAATTTTTCCAATATTGCAAAGACCTCACCATTGGACGCTGTCAATACAATTTGTTCTTTGGTTGGCACGGACGTAAGGGCATTATCTTTCGTTCTCAATTGAATTTGTTTTTCAGAAGGAAAAGTGTATGTTCGAAGTTCAAATATTCGGTTTGGATGCCTGTTGGGAATAAGTCGAATAAATGGAAGTTCTTCAAGTGCAAATCCAAGTACTCGTGAAAACCCATGCGTCGCAGAAGCAGACCTGGACCGGGTACGACGAGTAAGAACGCGAGGAGGAGGAGACCCGGCAGAAGAATGAGCTGTAGCAAGAGGAAGAGTCCTCTGTGGAGAATGCGTTCTTGCAAGAGATGGAGACCTCTCAGTAGAATCTATTTCAGGAAAAAGAGAAGGTCTGCAACGAGGAACACCAGGAATAGGCTGGCCATTAGGCAAACAGTCGAATTGTGAACCTAATTCTGCAACAACAAATAGAGGATTATGTACACTAAATTTGTCTTAAAGTACACAATCGTACGACGGTATATCATAAGTCGTGAATGTGGTTTTAATTGCTAGTTGTTGAAAATTCGTATATTTTTTATACATATTATTTAACCTAGAAAACGCACTTGAAAAAAAAACAATTCGAAATGTTAGGTACATCCGATTCCGTCAAGCCAAGTACTCACAGTGACAGTTTTTCGTCTGCTCTTCCGTCTTCCCATTACTTTCCTCTGGGCCCTTCAGTTTTCAGTGTCATGCCCGTCAATTGGCTTGGTGGAATGGAAGAGGTCCAATGGGTTGGCTCCGCCAATGCGTGACTCCGTATCACGCTGCGTCGTGTTGATTGGGTCCCACCTCTGGGCAACTGAGATTCTTATTGGTCAGTAGAAAATGGCTGCCCGTCAATGTGGCGACCGGCCGGTGCTGCCTCTCGTGGCTAGTAGCGTAATCACTGTGCCGTGTTAATTGGCTCTGGCCAATGGATTACCGCGACTCCCATTGGTCGCAGAGTCACCGCATGGGAGTTCGCCCTCTCGTAAAGGTTTCGGTGATTCTCTAACAGACTGTCATCCTTCGGTATCGTCTGCTTGTTGTTTACATATAGTCAGTTCCTTGCATGTCGCGCTCCAGTGACGGTTTTTGCTCCGGTTTCTGATCGAGTATTTTGAATTAGGAAATGCGTGTACGCTGTCCTACACGATGATTCATTCGGAATCTTCCTCCCCCAGTTTCTATCTCGCAACTGACTCACAATATTACAGGTTCGTTGCCAATTTCTATTTTCTAACAAAACTAGATCGGGTTCTTCTCTACACTCTGAGTGCATATTCATATAACACAAATTACTTAACCAATTCCTTATCCTAGCTTTGGAGCCGTGGCCTGGCGGTAACTTCGATAATTCATTTCGCGTGACGTTTGAAGGTTATGGCTGGCTTCGGCGAGATCCAGGGAAGTTCATCTTACGGTCACGTGAGTTTATTTCTAAAACCACGTTACGTGCTATAAACTTCTAGTATTTTTATTAAATTGTTAAAATTCCCATTTATAAGATTGACAAATATTTACAGAGTTTTTTCAGGTAAATTCAGACAGGTTTTAGTTCAGGAGTTTTTCTGGAATGATGTTAGAATATCAACTCTTAATCAGGAACTCCCTTGAAAAGTTAGGGGCGTATCTGTAAAATTCTATTTCAGAATTTTTTGAGTCATTATTTCACATTCAATGTATTTTTCCTTCTTTTAGTGTTTTCATAAAAATATGTTTTCTCAATAAGATAAGTTTGTCATGGTTTTTAATCATTTGTTACAACTTTGTAAAAATTACCTCTGCTATGTCTTGGGATAATTCTTCTATTTTAAATATCTCTGTAGAGATGCAATATTTAAGGTATTTTGCATATTTATCGCAAGTGTTGATGATCCGCAGGGACTGTTCGCTTCGTATGTAGATTTGAGCCAACTTTCTCAAGATGGACAAACACATATTTTACTGAGGTTGGCAATGGGTTGCAGTATTTTTGTTTTAGTTATTATTGTTTTTATTTTCTAGAATCGAGGATATAACACTATGAACGATGGCATAATTGAGTATTCTAGCCTAATCAGCCCATGAGGAATGTAATTGGTAAATAAATAAAATAAATTTAGACTCCTGTCGGATTATTCATTATTTTTTAGTTTTGATTAATGTCTATATCATGAATTATGATCAGCGCGGATTTTCACGCGCGTATGTTACGTCATATTATGTATTCCAATTGAAAATTGTTCCGACGGCCCTGAATGTTCTTGCTTAGATTGTCTGGATTTACGAACAACATCACTGCAAGCCATGCCCGAAACCGGTCTTACATCCAAGTTCCAGTGTACTTCGAGTAAATTCTGCTTTGATAACTTCACCAATATCTTTACTTTCTTTATACGAATATTTATAGCTGAATAAAGGATAAATACGGCTGGTTTACCCACACAATTCTTTTCGTGTTGTATCCTTTCAATGTACAGACCAATTTTTATGTTTTCATTATATTCTAATAGCTCTTCGTTATGATATTTTTATATAAAATTCATCTTAAATCTTTGGAAAATAATTATTAATAACCTAAATGCATTGTGTGAACTCTATTTTGTATCTACGTATGATGTGCGCAATTAGACAGGTACCATATGTGCACGTATAAATGTAGACGTACACAGCTGGCAGTGTTCCGTAATTGTACGTTTACATTTTAAGCATTTGACAAATTCCTTCTTACAGATTAGGTCGCAAAAATTCTCATTTGCGTGAAGCTTCAAAAAAATTACTTCAAATTATAGATATATTATATTACTAAATTCACCAGTAGAATTGAGGATCAGCGCCAAGGATAAGAAAGCAGTACAGACGTTCCTCATCTTCTCTAACCAGAAGAAAAACTGTTCAAGGTTTTGATGATGACTTAGATTAAAAATGCGTTTAATAATTACTGTACAGTTTGATTAACATATATAATCTATAGTATACTCGTTATCGCTTAGATTAGGCGTGCCAAACTTGTCCTTCTGAGATATTGACATTTCACAAAAGGCAGTTTTGTTCGCTTACTTATCAACTGCTGTAGCGATTTATGTAACCTTTTACGATTTAGGAAAGGCTGGTTTTCACATGGAAAAATTATACTGAGTGTCTATTTGTACGGACGTCCGTGCAAATAGTAAAGTACTAGTCTGTCATGAACAACTATACTTTTTTAATTATTAAAATTTAATTTGATTATTCAATTCTAATTTATTATTTCATACGTGTATATTTTATAACTGATAAATATGCTATATATTTTGAAATTATCTCCGTAAGTCTACATTATGGTGCGTGATAACATCATATCCATACAGAGCGCGAGATTTATTTGATCCTTTTTTTAGGTGTCATCCTCTTAAGATATCTTTTTGGAATCAGACGTTCGGCAAGTTGACCGTACTCGGACTTTTTCTATTTTGTTTTGGTGGCGCTAATTGTTCTGTGAATAAATAAATAATTATTATAATAATATTGAAAGAATGCAAATATTTCAAAGTAGATATGATACAAAAAATTGCATTGCTTACTTCTTGACAATGACAGGTGTGATAAATAGCACATCCCTGAAATGTTCGCAATGAGGAATATACGACACAAATCAGATTGTTAATTTTTTATGTTTTTTGGAGTGCAAATAATGCGTTTTTTTCACCATTTTCGAAAAAATTTGATCTAATTGCTATTTTACCTTTCTCATATAGCGCTCTGGCTCTTGTAAATGCTAAAAGTTCAGGTATTCATTTTATGTGCCTAAAAAACCAATATTTCATTTCTTACACTATATTATATAAATAAGTGCTGAACTGAAGCGTGAAAGTCTGGATTAAAAATTGTGGTTAAGATAGTTGTCGTGGCAAAGACCATGTCTCTGGAAAAAAGTTTTCTATGATTTGAAGAATTGAAATAATATTATCACTATAATATCCTAATGAAAGAAAAAACATTATTTTCATGGAAAGACTTCAAAACTCCTGAAAAATAATTATTTAAATATGTCAACATATTTTGAAATGGTTAATGAATCACTGCTTAGTTTTTCAATCAGATGCTTCTCCTGTAAACGTAAGCAATCAATCATTGAAATTCAGTCATTCCTAAAAAATTGGTAAGAACTGATAGTAACGAAAAATTCAATTACGAAGAAACATTATTGAAATAATTTTTTTTTGTATATTCTGAAACTTATCTTTCTCTAAAAACTAGGTGTGTCACGCAAATCTCGAAAGCGTTGTCGAAGAAATGTTGCCAAATTCACACACTTAATTAAGACATTCAGTTTCAGTTAAAGTGCATTGACAAGGAATGTCAAATTTGTGTGCATGATAGAACCAACGAAAATTTGAGATTTGTCACGTCCCGCGACTTCTATAATAATAATATCTAATTATAGACAATAGATTATTATGACATAGCATTCATATTCAATAGAGTATGACTACATAACATTTATATTCAATAGATTATAACTACATAAGATTTATATTAAATAATAAAACAAAAAGCTGAAATATCATATCCAATATCCAATTATTATTGTCAAAATCGTATTAGAAACAAACCTAACATTATTAAGATCATTTGTGAAGATCAGATTTGTAACAAACAACGCAATAGACCAAGATGAGCTGTACGCATCAACTTTCGCTCAACAAACAGGCACGCGCTAATCAAAAAGACATAAATTAATCAGCAAGGTAACCAGAAATGCTACATGCATTTTGTTTCCCATACGCTTACAAAATGCTGGTACCTATAGCACTTACATAGCACAGTAAACGAAATTAAGCGATACGCATAAAAATCTCGCCTATTAAACACAAGAAATGGGCACACAATAATCAAAGGACCATAAATTAATCAGCGAAGCAACCATGAAAGCTAGCCACATCTTCAATCCTATACGTTTTCAAATGCTGGTACCTACAACACATATACAGAACATTAGACTAAAATGAGCGGGCTACATAAAACTTGCAGAACGAACACAGCCATCAAACATACATTATTTGAAGAGCTATAAATTAATCAACAAAGCCAAACTTAAGAACAGAACAGATTTTCGGCCCCATACGTTCACAAAATGCTGGTACCTATACTACTCATCTACATGATTTAAGCATCTTGACCTACTTATGCCTATGCAACGGACACCAGCATCTTCGAAACAAAAGCAATAAATATCTCAATCAAGGTGACAGTTTTAGGAGGGTGAACCTCTGACAAAGAACACACGCAAACTTTATGCCCCTCTACGCAATAGAATATCTTAGCCTTCGTCATCTAGGAAGGGATACTATATTTTGGTAACTGCTTCATTCTGCATATTTGGGCACATTACGATTCCTCATCGTTGATTGCCTATCCTATCAGTTAACCCTTTGAACTAGGAAGGGATGTGATGCATCCTAGCTACTGCGATACTTTCCGTATATAGACATACATATAATTCTCGATTCCGATTGGATAATTAAATCCCTACCACTCATTTACATAATTAATTATCAACGCTGATTGGAACCATGATGAATCCCTACTTCTTATACCACTCACCCCTACGTGAATCTTAGGAGGGAACCCGTGAATAAATACAGCACATTTGGAAGCAGAAAATCAGTTTAAGGACTTTAACCAGTCTACCTAGTTTAGCAAGTTTAAGCAGCCTACCCAGTTTAGACACTTCACCGGTTGAGAAAAACCACCCAGCACTACAAATAAAAGTCATCTAGACCCTAAATTCTGGTCCAAAATACTTGTCCGCTGTCCAAAAGGACAACGGATGCCCAGATCACCTGACCTGGTGAGCTCAGCCACCATTCATCGATACTCGCTTCCTGCGGGTCCGACATAGAGCCCACAGATCAACGGAGGAACCACTTATCCTTTCTACTGGCGAGAGGATGAAACACGTCATGAATAAAATAAATAAGTAAGTAATAAATTAACAAACTTTCTCACTTTCATTTCTTTTACTCTATCGTTTGTTTAATTAGTAATCCCTGTTTAAGGTAGGCTAAAACTAAACGAGAAGAGACGGTCGAAGCAAGAGCACTCCAGCTGCATCAATTCAAACTCAACTCATGTATTCCATCTTAGTCAAATTGCGATTGTTCAAATGAACCTCAATTAATTTATATTCAAGTTCAAATAATTTATTTCTGTGAACAGTAGTTATACTCATCCCAGTTTTTTAATTAATATTAAAATCTGAAACGAGGAACCATAATTAATTTAACAAGATATAGGGTAAGTCATGTTTATTAAGACGTAACAGATTTATTGATGTGAAATTTTACTATCACATTTTCAGTTAAAATAATTAATTTTCAACTAAGAAAAAGGACATTTTGAACAAACAGTTACATTGTTGAAGAAACTGATGAGTGTTCGTTAAAAAAATTAATTCTCAATATCTTATTCAAAATGCTGAATTTTTAAACATAAAGACAAACATTCTTTAAAAAAGTTGAATCAGAAAAATATGCATTTTCTACCACAACAATCGAATTATTCACTGGAAAGGATGAGTGTTTAACAAAATAAGACAATTTTCAACTGAAAAAGATCAATTTTTCAGGAAAAATGAAAAAGCTACATTTTCAGTGAGAAAATAATTTTCAAAAAAAAAAATCAATATTCAGCATTCGTTAAATATTTAACTAAAGAAGAACTTTTTCCCAAAATTATGCATCTTCAGTAAAAAAAATTTTACCAAATAATTGAATTTTCAACTAAAAGGATTAACTTTCTACCAAAAAGAATAATTCTCGACAAAACACAAGAATTTTCAACCGAATATTTTACTTTTCAATGAAATTTTCAACTCAATAGTTGAATTTTCAACTAAAGAAGATTGATGTTCAACCAAACATGAAATTCTTAAATTTTCAGTTCAAAAATCAATTTTTTTCAATAAAACAAGCTTATTTTTAAGCCGAGGAAATTATTTTTTTACCGAAAAGATGAATTTAAAAAAAATATTAATTTTTAACGAAATACAAGAATTTTCAACCGGAAAAGTGATAAGTCAACAAGGAGATTAAGTTTCTACCACAAAATACAAAGTTTCATGAAAATGCAAAAATTTTAAATCATATACTTGAATCTTCAAGTAGAGAAGATAAATGTTCAACCAAACATGAAATAGTCAGTTTAAAGGTGTGTTTCAGGTTATATTGTTCTTATATATATTCTCTACGATTCCTGTGATTGACCAGAGCGCCCCATCATGGGGACTGGTAGAACTTGATTGGCCAGTGAAGCCTTTTTTAATAAAATCGGAAGGGCGAAAAGCCAAATCAAATTTGTATTATATCCATTGTACCTACTGATGTTATCGGGTTTTTTTTTTTGAAGATTTCGATAGCTTCTGTATGTTTTCTTGGAAAAATATTGTACTTTTTTGTGATTACGGTTGTTTAGTCGAATAAAATTTTATGTCCGGTTTCGATATGATGCCCAGCTAGCGCTGATTCCGTGAAATGTTCAAGCCTAACTTTACTCTCATGTTCCTCTACAGGTTGGCTCACCGCGCTCCCGGTTTCCCCAATATAGACTTTGCCACAAGAGCAAGGGATGTTAAATGCTGCTGGCTGAGTGAGAGGTGCCTTTTTATCTTTTGGGTTGTTTAGACGTTGTCTTATTCTCGCAGGGGGTTTGAATATGGTTCGGATGTTGTGTTTGCTGAGACTTCTTCCTATTAGTTCTGTGATACCTTGAATGTAGGGTAGGACGGTGATCGTTTTTTCTCTCTTTCTTAAATGGGTTGTGTTGACTTGTTTTTTGAGTTTATTTTCTTATTGCGTTATCAACTTGTTTCTTTGTGTAATCGTTATGTATTGGGATTTGTTTAACATTCTGTAATTCCTTTTGTGAGTTATCTTCATCTTTTATGGAGACAGCTCTGTATACAGGGGATGTGATGAACGATTGCTTTTGAGATGAGTGATGTTGGGAGGGGGCATGTAGAATCTGTTTGTATGGATGGGTTATCTGTAAAGAAAGAGAGAGAGAAACGACCATCATCCTACCCTACATTCAAGGTATCACAGAACAAGTAGAAAGAATTGTCAATAAACACAACATCCAAACCATGTTTGAACCACCTGCGAAGATAGGACAACTTCTAAACAACCGTAAAGATAAGAAGGCATCTCTAAGTGATCCGGAAGTAAATAAAATCCCTTGTTCTTATGGCAAAGTCTATATTGGAGAAACCGGGAGAGCGGTAAATTGAATATAATTACTCTTCTGTAGCTTTCTCGTTGCAGTAATTTTAGTATTATTAAGTTATGTCTCACGGAAACATCCCAAGATAATGAAAATTACAGAGGAACAGAATTTTGAGGTAGAATTGAATCCAATTTTGAAGCAACATTTTATTTGCGTAGATCATTTGCAGATTAACCGGCAGTCGTTTTTTCTGGCGATCCTGATCTCTGGGGTCCAAAATCACTAAGTTACGATTTTTACGAAGCATTAATTAATTAATGTGTTAATACTTTCTTTTGAGCTTATTCAATATGACTTCGTTAAATTTAGAATAAGTCTATAATTAAAATATATTTACTTTTTCTAATAAGGTTTTCGATTATGTGGGAGCTTGTCCCTGACGCAATTGTTCCGCATGGTCAACTTTATTAATTTCTGTCACTTGACACTTTGGGACGAAATGTGTGAGGCGTCATGGGCATTGTTGTTATAGCCGTTCACTCACTCGGTTGCTTGAAAGTAATATGGACTATAAGATCTAGTTCAGACCTATGCATTCTAAAGTTTCAACTCTAATATAAAGTGTTCTCAATTAAAATCAGTGAATTACAAGAAAAAAGTTGGCAAACCACCATGAGGTGTAAAGCTAGCTTGTATAAGATTACAATAAAATTCTTTATTTCAGATATGTAAAAAATTATGGTTTATACACGTAATATTCTATAACTTTTTAAGATTGGCTTATTACCGCCTACTGGACATTCCGCGATTTCTTCTGGGGACAATTCTTTGACTGCGCCGCTGTACATATTTATTTTGCCCCGCTTTCCTGCGAAAGTCACAGATGTATACAATGCACGAAAAATTGTTTTCTTTCTTGTTTTTTCCAACATTGCAAAGACGTCACCATTGGACGCTGATAATACAATTTGTTCTCCGGTTGGCATGGACGTAAGGACATTATTTTTTGTTCTCAATTGAATTGATTTATCGACAGGAAAAACGTACCTTCGAAGTTCGAAAACCCAGTTTGGATTCCTGTGCGGAATGAGTCGAATTAATCCAAGTTCTTCAAGTTTGAGTCCAAACATAATATGAAGAGGATAGCTTCTACGAGAAGACCTGTGCCTGTCAGGAAGAGGAGGCTTGGCAGGAGAAGGAGACATGGTCGAAGAATTAAGTCTGGGAGGAGTCCTTTCTGGAGAATGAGGTCTCGCGAGAGGAACATTCCTTTCTGAAGAAAGAGGTCTGGCAAGAGGAAGAGTCGTTTCTGCAGAATGAGGTCTGGCGAGCGGAACGTTCCTTTCTGAAGAATGAGGTCTACCAAGAGGAAGAGTCCTTCCTGTAGAATGAGGTCCGGCAAGATGAAGATCCTTTTCTGGAGAATGAGATCTGGCTAGAGGAAGACTGCTTTCTGTAGAATGAGGTTTATCAGAAGGTAGAGTCAGTAGGTCAGGAAAATAAGAAGGTCTACAACGAGGCACACCAGGAATAGGGTCGCCATTAGGCAAACACTCGAATTGTGAACTTAACTCTGCAACAAAAACAGACGATTACATTTATTTCATGTACAAAATCGTTCGTTGGTATATCATAACTTGTGTATGTTGCTGTAGTGATCGGTTTTATCCATTTCTGCATTTCATCAAAGGCTTGAGGTTATGTATCTTGTTCATAATATCATTATTAAAATTATTTTGTGTTTATTTACATACAATATACTCTCACATAGAGCTAATGCTAGTTTATCAATTTTTCTTAATCTCTATCCCTGAGAAGGGGTATGCTAAACTGGGAGGGGGAGGCTCCTGGAAATTAATATAATAGAAGAAAATTTCTCCTTTCAACTAGACAAAAAGGACCAAAAATGTAAGTCATCCCAAAATTCGGGACGGCTATCCTATTTTCACTGTTTGGCTAGTCGTCCCGAAAAGAATGCATTTTATGACATTTCCCCTTTTAACTGAACAAAAATTACCAAAAATGTTAGTCATCCCGAAATTCAGGACGACTAGCCTATTTTCGCTATTTTGCTAATCGCCCCGGAAAAATGTTAATAATGTAATCATAGTTAACAAAATAAAGTCATCACGAGTCCTCTAGCCTCGTACCATTTTTCGGTCACATTTTCTTAAAAATTTTATTGTAATATTATTTAAAACACTAATTCCCTCCGATCAATTCCTACGGTAACTATCATGAAATAATCTTCGTTCCTGTCATCACCTGTGACTCCACTTCTACTTTATAGTTTCATCAGCTGTATCAAATATGATATCAAATATAATTTTCTTTGCATGAATATAAACAATTACCAATTCAAGGTTAAGTACAAAACTAATTTGTGTAATTCCTCACAATCAACATAAAAACGTACAAATTCAAACTGAAATTTTTTCTTATCATATCGAAGTTTTATCAAATATTTATTGTTTGTAGCAGTTTTCGCACATCCAATATTCACTCTCCGAAATATTTTTGATTGCATGCTCCTTATGATATCAAAGGAAGCAGTAATCACAAAATATGTGATTCTCAACTGTAGCACAATCATCACTATCGCTTTCTTCAGTCGACTTGAACTGAATTTCATGTATTTCACATTTAAACTGATTGAGAGAAGTTTTTTCTACTATAATACTTCCCATCAAGGCCCACGCCTCTTTTGAAAAGTACCTTTCTAACAAAATTAGTGCTGCTGTCGATTTATCCAAAATTCCGTCCGACACATTTTCTGCGCTGATCTGAATTGCTGACTGATTCATTGCTGAGGGAAAAGTGTGAGCATTGAAAAAAGTTACAGTTAAAAATCAAACCATACGTCAAACGGCCATGCATATAACGCATAAGAGGCGATATTTAAGTGCAAAAGAACAAGACAGACAGATCTACTAAGTATAAGGCCTAAAATAGGACTTTTTCACTTGGAATTGCTCACCTTTTTTTCTTCTCCATTATGCTTTGCTTTTAAAATTCCTACCCCCTTCATCACATTAACATACTAAACTGTAAAACTTTATTTCAGGACTGAACTCACTTTTGCTTTTTAGCTTCAGCTGAATCCAATCTATCCGATCTCCGACGATGAAATACTGTATTTGTCGCCTTCTCAAAATGTTCAATACGAGACGCAATTTCATTAGAAGTCTTGAATGATTCTCCGATTTTCAAATAATCATTTCATTTCCTTCTTTTTAAAACTTAAATTAGGCTAGACATCTCAGTAGTGGTTATTTTTAATCTTATCCTGATTTCTACTTCTTAAACTTAAAGCTTTCCTGTTGGGACAAATAGTCCGGCTCCCCGGCGAGTTCTAACCTGCATGAGGCTAATCTCCTCCTTGAATATCTGCCATTGACTGCAGATGCCCTCCATGCATTCGCTGCATTCTCTTAAAGGAGGAGTGCACAATTCTATTTTCTGGTTACAACGAGTACACTTAGCCTTAAAGCTTGCAGCCTCGGCTTCTTGGAGATCCAAATGGTAGATACGTCGCGAAAACTGCCTGGCGGGCCCGAAGGATTCGACTCAACGGTCCAAACTCCATCAATCTTAGACACCTGCAGCATAGGAGCTCTCTTCCTTCCTTATCGTCAATCAAATAGACAGAGTACTCGCTATGCTTTGCTACTAGGGCCCCTTTTGTGAGTCAATTTCCAGGGGCTTTTACTTCTTTCGCGAGCTTAGGAATTTTATATTTTTCGGCAACCTGAAGAATACGAGAAAAGACCCGGGTGAGATACGTAGAAAAGGATAAGTAAAAATATAAAAAAAAGGTTTAAATATCTATGCTTTATCTGAATTATAAAAAAAGGAAAGGAATAAGATACCCTACGATATTTTCCTTAGAACATCCTGATCACATCCGAAATCAACTCTAATAAATTTCCCTTTCATATAAAAAACAAAATCAATCCACTAAACAACCTATTCTCTATATTTGAATTACCAAAATACAGCCAATTATTAATCAAAAGTCTACCGATTATTGCAACTAGATTTACGCAACTATTTTTAAATATGAAATTGTTCGAATTCTAAAATTTGTTCATACTTGTAATAATTTTCTTAATTATTTATTTGAATAAAAAAAAATCCTTCAAAAAAAAATTCGCCTTGATATTATAAATAATACTGGTGTATCAACAAAAAAGTTAATTTAAAAAAAACTGTTCCTCTATAAATTTATTTCATGTCTATAATCAATTCACTACAATTGCAATATAACCGATTAACCTCAGTTACGGTATTTTTATTGTTACGATCAACAAATTTTTAAAACAGCTGATTCATAAATTAAATTAAGCTACACTGAATAAATCAGTAAAATCTCTATCTTTTCATTCTTTCAGATTAATTATGATCCTTTTTTCAAATAGCACCTTATTAATAATAACAAAATTTATGTTTCATAAATAATTCTATCAATTTTAATATCCTAAATGATACCCAAATTTAGATTATTACGCACATTCACTTGATTTCAATTAATTTAAACACAATGAATTCCGCAATATAAAATAAAAATTTTAATGATAAATTTCATTGTACTAACGAACCTTTAACGCTATTCCGGTAAAAGTTTGTCCCATCGCTCTCGCACCCAACAGAGGTTTAATAAAGTATGACTCTTTTTTCGCCATCTTCACTTTGGTATTATCGTTTCACTTGTACTAAAACAATTAAACGCTAGTTCAGGGTTTACGTACTTTTGAACATCCTCTTTCATTCCCTTCTAATAAAATCGCTCTTTAACCCTTTTTAATGTTTTAAACATACCTTTATGACCTCCTACTGCGGAGTCATGACATTTCTCAATAATTTGAAAATTTTTATTTTCGGGCGGGATCGTCACTTCTCCAGTACACACTGTAATGGTATAATCCCCTTTTCCAAAATAAGTTCTAAACATTAACTCTACCGTATTTCAAGGTAATCTGTCAAAACCATTACCTTTTCGCGAAATACTGAAACTCTTCACTTCATGCTCAATTATTGCGTCTTTTAAAGTTGAGATGGCAGACTCAATATTAACTGCATATATTTGATCATCAAATTTTTCTTCAACATATAAATTAGAGACAGCATTTTTTTATAACTTGAGGAAACAGCATGTCCCACTTGTACTTTTTCATTTTTTAG
The DNA here is from genome assembly GCA_932178445.1 of Andricus quercusramuli. Classification (NCBI taxonomy): domain Eukaryota; kingdom Metazoa; phylum Arthropoda; class Insecta; order Hymenoptera; family Cynipidae; genus Andricus; species Andricus quercusramuli. The sequence continues at coordinate 458,665 of CAKNXH010001070.1, forward strand.
ATCAGACAATTTGATAATAGAATTATCTATTAATTCACGACCCACCGGGGTAATGAGGACATGATCACAACTCGTAAAGTTCACCAGGTGATCATCCCTCATCCGCAACTTATCTTTACAAATTCTAAATAAGGGGATGAGACGATTCCTGCCTGTCACAGAACCCTCTCCCTTGACGTGTATCAAAACAGCGACATCAGGTTCCTCTCCCTCATGCCCCTCCATTCTTTGATAATATTAAATTCGCCAACCATGACCTCTCTCAAATACTCATCAACTAAATGATCATCATCATTTTCATTACTATTTTGATCTGGCGTTGCCTGTACCTTCATTGACCAACGTGCGCACGTCTTAGGGTCCCTTTTGTCCCATGTTGATTCTTCAACACTCTCAGACCTGCTGCAAGCCTTTCCCACAACAGTCCCAGACTCATTTTGTGGCGAATTACTTGCGTCATCGGTCTCAGCCCTCTTGAATTTCCTTTGACCTGAGAAGTCCCCTTTACTGGTACTGTCCTTACCCACAAGGAAAATTTTCAGTAGCTTCGTTTTCGAAGTACCTTGGTAGCCCGCTCGCCCAAGATCCTTTTCAACCTCACTGACATTTTCACTGATGTCTGAGTCTCTCGTGGTATTCATACCACCTGTTTGAACATTCTCATCAAGACTCATAAAAACTGTGGAATCTATACCATCTTTGACAACAATTTCATCAAAATTCAAATCGACCGTAGAATTTATACCACCTTCAACAACAATTTCGCCAAAATATAAATCAAACGTGCAATTTATGCCACCCTTTTCATAAGAAGTCATAAATAATCTCTCTACGGGAAATTCATGATACCGGACCTCATCCTCTTTTGGTGGAATCCCAGGGCGCATAAGAACGTGCACTTTCCCAGCCCCTTGATCATTCAACTCAGAGGCATCTGAATCAAAGTCCTCTTCATTATTCTGTTCTGATTCCTCTACAGGATTTCTCGACAATGCATCTGCATTGAAGTTCACTCGCCCTGGCGTATGAATAACATCAAATTCATATTCTCGCAATTTCACTTTCCACTTTGCTAATTTTGAACCTAAGGTAGGGTCATTCAATTGATGTAACCATACTAAAGGACGATGATCTGTAACTAAAATAAATTTTCTCCCATAAATATAGGGTCGAAATTGTACAACAGCTCAATACTGCCCCCATGGCGAAATCGAATGCATCCACAGTTACTATAAATGGTTTACTAAAATCCGGATACTACAATAACGGTTCGGTACAAAGAATACGTTTTAACTCATCAAAAGCTACTTGCGCTTCCTGAGTCCATTTAAAAGTAATATCTTTCTTTAATAAATTATTAAGAGGCTTTGCTATCCGGGCAAATCCAGGTTTATTATAGAAAGCAAAGTCCCTCTTCCCTCTTTATTCATTTGTGACAAATCTAGAGCATCTATTAACCGAATGAATCGATCATCCTCGGGGGTAGATATTTTTAAAATCTGTCTCTTTCTACTCCTTTCTGATAATATATTTGGAAAATCAAATTCCTCTAGGGTCAAAGGGGGTAAGGTAAGGAAAACATCTCGGGTGGTTGTATTCATGCAAAATAAAGTAATATAATTTTCCTTCACTGTGACTAAAACCTCCCCTAAAAATATCCCTGGACCCAAATCTATAAAGGGTAAATAGCCCTCTTTTATCTCTGGATTTGTAACTGATATTTTTACCAATTGCTTTGTCCTTGCTTCAATACAAATTTCTACATTTAAATTGTCCGGTGCAAAAGGGAAAGTACCTAATGAATGTTCTATTTCTTTTTCTTTCAGGTGTATCGATGTATCTTTAAGAAATGGCATTCCAAGAATTCCATCTCATGGCAAGGGAAGCTTATCGGGGACTACTTGGAAAGAATATGAATTATCTTTGATAGTTAAAATTACCTCCCCTAATGTAATTACTGATTTTCGTCCTATTCCACTCAAAATAAATTTGGGTCTTTCAATAATTTTAACCGAATCTTTTATTTTCCTCTTGTGAAGATCATACTTAATTCAGCACCAGTGTCTATTAAAAAGGTTCCTTTTCCGTCTACCAATTCTTCTGCAAACAATTCAACCGTTGGGGATGCTGTCATTCTTTCCGGGTCCCATGTCATAAGCTCTTTTTATTTTGCCTATTTTCATCTTCTCTTTTTGCCAGTTGCTCACATTCATTTATTATATGGTCATTCACCTTACAATATTTTCAAAATTTCCCTTCCTTTTCCTGACCATATCGCTTTGTACACTCCCGTGCAAAATGTCCCGGTTGCTAACATCGAAAACAGAGGGGATAGGAACCGTCATTCGGGCAATCTCTCGCTACATGCTCTGTCTTGGTGCACTTCCGACAAATTACGGAAGTTTGAGGGGCGGGCATGACGCAACCCCTTTCAAATTGGCCTGGCACGCCACAACGACGACAAATCACTTGTGACGGGGCCCATTGCCGCCCGTCTCTCTCTCCTCCCCGTCGGGCGGTTCCACCCCCTCTGCCTCTACCCCGAAATCCTTGTGTATTCATCTTTAATCCATCTTTAATTTTTCCAGTTCCTACTTCATATGCCCTTGCATTCCCTCTATATGGCCTGAATCTATTATCCTGGTATGACTTCCCTCTATTTGATAATACCCCTTCAATTTTTTCATCCTTTTCAGTTTCTCTATTTTTAAAAAGGTCTTTTGCGTATTTAACCTCCCACTAAGCCGACCTCGCTACCATAATGGCGTCCTGGAGAGATCTCGCTCTTTCCATTCTTACCCTCAACACCATTCGCGGATTTAATCCCATAATAAAATTTTCACATGCGGTGTCCCTTACTGATTTATTCATGTGATTAGCACTTTCGACCCCATTTTTCTCCTCAATAATTTCAATTATATTTTTTAATAAATCACTAACCCGATCACCGTAATCCTGAACTGTTTCATTACATTTCTGTGCTACTGTAGCTAAAATAGAGTTGAGCTGACTAAGATTCCGATGCTCTGTAAAGATGTTTTTTAGATGTTTTAATAACTCCTTCAGATTATATATTTCTCTGTCTACCAGCGCATTATAAGCGCTTCCAGATATTCTGGATCTGATTATTAAGAACAAGTGTTGTCTATCTTTACTTGAAATTGAATTTCGGGCGTAAATACAATCCCTGATAAATCGGCTTACTGGAATATTTTTTCCGTCAAAAAACTTTGGGAGAAACTCTTAAGCAGCCTTAAACGGAATCGGATATTGGGGCTTAGGTGCTGGAAAAGTGAACAATCTGGATGCATCTGAGTTTGCACCGGGTGGAAAACTTCCTGACATATATGTTAGGCCTGTGAGGATCCTTCAACGACATTATTTAAGTCATTCGCTTGTATTTCACATGTCAAGTTTTGTACTCCCCCTAGCGAAATAGGAGACTGCATTGCTTGTGCTGGGGTGGATGTAGTGGCAGGTACTGATCCACCTGCCATTCTGAGGGAGTTATCTCCCATATTTACATTCGCACTCTAGTCAAGTTGAACAGGCAATGAATTTGATCGGAGACAGAGATTTCGCGTCGCGAGCGGATAAGAATCTGATCTCTGAAATCGATGTTGTTCGCGGGCTCCAAGATCGCGCAGCGATCCATAACTCTCTCGCGCAATCATACTTCCAATCACTCACATACATTCAGCTAATCATATTCTGAGTTTGCACCCCCATATTAACCAAAAATGACCTAATTCCTACGTTAGATGATGATGAAAGCTCAACCCAACTTACTTCCCGAGTAAATATCGTTAGGCACGTTTTCGTAATATGCGTTGAAATCTCATTTCACGTTTCACTTACAATTTGTTAAATAAATTATTCCAACATAAATTCGTTGGTTCTTTTGCGTATCCCATATACAGAATTTATACTTAAATTTTGGCTCAAACTAGTTTTTGAACAATATTCCTTTCATTTATTTAATCATTTCAAATAATATCTTGAAGTTATACATCATCATCATAACCAACAACTTTCAATTAACTGCCTTTTAAAATTGAAGATGAACCACGTTCTCTCATTTAGATCTCACTCTCTATTTAACTTAAAACAAACCTGAAATAAACAGCATTCCTTAAAACACGTACAAAATATTAAATCAAGTCAATATACGAGTTACGAAATTCCTTAACCTACATAGTCGGTTCGCTTCCTATAATACCAAGTCTCTCTCTTTTTACTCTTTTCAAAACTCAAATTCGATTTATTTAATAATTTGATTATTAAATCTTCATAATTATAGAACCATTTAGGATTTTACATTCAAACGATTCGCGCTATTTTTATCGTCCAGGAGGTGCTGTCTCTAGCGGACAAAGCAAACACTAAACAACAATCACCGATTGTTACATAGCGTGCGATAGGCGGGAGTTTAAATTTAGTTGTGCCCTACTATATGTCTTTCACAACTTTCTAGGGGTTCACATGCCATTAAGGCGTTAGAGGTTCTAATCATGAGGATTGGGGGGAATTTTCTCATTTTAATTAAGGATTTTTCAAGTATTTTCCTCTGTTCGTGGAAACGGGGACCTGCTTACAGAACATGATTAATATCCTCGTCAAAGTCTCCACAAGGGCTACTGGAAAGAGCATGATGGTTACTACTAAGGCGTGAAATATTGGCAATATCATTTCTTTTTCACATTGAGACTGAATAAACCAAGGTTTTGGTGAATCCCGAAAATAGTTCTTAGAATAGTAAAGACGATCTCTGTCGTTTTTTAAGTCAGTATTAGAAGGAATGTGCAGTTTATCAAAAATATACTTATGAAAGTCAGTATACAGGATTCTGATCTCTGAAGGAGTACTGGTAGTTAGAGCAAACCTGGCGAGTTTGTCTGCAACTTCGTTTCCAAAAATATTTTGATGTCCAGGTATCCAGTGTAGGCTAATTTTTATATTAAATTTTCTGTCTATGAAAGAGGGTTTCTGATTTTGTAGATAAGGAACTTTTTAGTTTTTATGTGGTTGAAATTCGAGCAGGCAGATAATACGCTGCGAAAGTCAGAGGCTACTATGGCGGGAGAAATTTCTGTTTCTAGGATAATATCCAAAGCTTCCGAGATAGCAATAGCTTTAGCGGTAAAAATGGAGGAATGGTGGAAAATTTTATATCGTTTGGAAATTTGGAGAGGAGGAAATGTAATTCCAATTCCTCTTAGTTTAGCATTTTATTTGTTCGAGCCATCTGTGTAAAAAATAGTTTCGTTTTCAAGATGGTTTTTTATATAGTGATTAAAATCTAGGTTTGACGAAGGCCTGTTCATTAGCATTTCAAAAATTTGTAGAATAATGTTAGGAGTTTTGAATTTAAGGGAGTAGTGTGAGAAATAATTGATGGGGGTATATGAATACATGATTTTTGGTTCAAATTTATTGAGGTAAATGTAAGCGTTTAGTAAAGATAGAGGATAGTAGGGATAGGTGTTCACCTATGGTAACCAAGGATAAGTCTTAAAATGCGGTTTTGGATTTGACAAATATGGTCATAGGAATTAGATTTATAAATTGTTAAGGCTTGGCATCCATACTCGAGAAAGCTTCTTATGAGAGAGTGGTAAAGCATACGCAAGGTTCTAGGGTGGGCCCCCCACCAAGTTCCTCTGACGAATTTAATAATAATAATGAATTTATTGGTTCTTTCAACTAGCCGTGTAAAATGGAGAATCCAGGTTAATTCACAATTATTTATTCATTGTGCGATTGTCGTGTTGATCCTCACGGCTTGATTTTGTTAGGTTGAGATTAGAGTTTAGGATTACATCACCCAAGAAAGGAAAATTAGAGAAGTTGAAGTGTACTCCAGTGGAGCTTTGGGATAAGTTTTGTTGAGATGGAGCTGAGTGCATAAGATTTGCAATGTCACCAGGAGAAGGGCGATCTCGATTATATAAAAAAGCTGCAAATTGAATAGCAATGTTGCTATAGGCTGCAATTTTCCGGATATCTTGTTCAGCAAAAAAATTTGGGGCATTCTTCATCACTGGCCCAGTGCAATCGCAGTTTAGACATTGAGGGGGTTCAGCCGCTTTCAGGCTGGAGCTTCTTGGAGCTTTCCACCACAATATAAGCATCGTGGCTTTTTGCAGATATTCTCTCCGTGCCCACGTATAAAGCAACCATAACATATCTTTGGTTGGGAGACATAAGGGTCGATTCGACAGAAGTGAAAGTTAAGTTTGATGTCCTAAAGAAGTGTTTGTTCGTCGAAGGTCACTAGGACTGAGGTACCAGGAATAGATTTAACTTCTTTGTCCTTTCAGTCAAATCTTTTAGCCTTGAGAATGGGGGCTAATGATACCCATACGGGTATCTCTAAAGTTAGGGATGAAATCTTTAAGGTTAGGGTGTATCTTCTCTAAACTATATACGATTCTATTGGCTCTAGAGCCGGATTTACAGAGAATTGTGGTTCTACCTGGACCTTTCTTATTACATTCAATGAGTTCGTCTTTGAAGTTTTTGTGCAAGATTTTGCCTAAAGAAAGAGTCTGAATAGGAGGGTTACTGATCGAGTCTATTTCTACAGTACAGTCAGTACAGGGGCGCTATTCTCGAAATTTTTCTCGAATACATTCAGATACAACTTGCAACAAGTCCCATGTGAAAAAGATTCTCGATCGCATAAAAGAAATATCCAATCAGAGCGCGAAAATCATAGGAGAGTTTCGAACGAACTGAGACTGCGGTGACACAGAGCAAATACATCAATTAATTTAAATAAGTTAAAGCATAAACAAATACGCTTTGGAAAAAATAACCTAGCTTTTAGTTTTATTCGTTCTTTCAAATGTATTTTCATTCAGGGACGACTAGCAGGTTTGTCAATCTTCTGCTAACTCGAAAGGAGTAAAATATGAGAAATTTTTTTTTTTTTCGGGGACGACTAGCCAAATGGTGAAAATGTGCTGGCCATCCCGAATTTCGTAACGACGAGACAGTTCGTGATACATAACCTCTTTTCTCCCATTATTCAATTAAATTCTAGTTTTCCTCTCTATATTCTGCCGATTTATAGATGTTTGAGAAGATTATAGATTTCAAATGTTTTCATAAAAAAACCTAATAAATATCATACCCGATCATATTTATCTGTCAGATCCTTATTTCTAACTATTTACCGAATATTCTTTCCATATGCAGAACAATTTTCATGTTTTAAGTATATTCTGATACTATTACTTTATTATAATATTTTCATATGAAAACCATCTGAAATCTCTCAATAATAATTATTAATTACTCGCATATACTTTGTGGTCTCTATTTTTTATTTACGTACAATTTTCGTATTTAGAAGGATAACATCTGTGCACGTGTAACTGTTGACGTGTATAGTTGGACTCGTGCCAAATCGCTCCCTGCAGATTATATAGCGAAAATTCTGATTTTCTTTAGGCTTAAAAAAATACTTAAAATTATAGGTATATATTATTATTATAATTACCAATAGAGTTCAGTACAACCGCCAAAGATAAGACCAGAGTACAGGCAATCCTCATCTTTTCTGAACAGAAGAAAAACTGTTTGATGTAATAATGACGAATTTGATTAACAATGTAACTAATGAATATTCCATTGCTTCATTGGCTTTTATATTCTATACTGTAGTCATTATCTCCTACCTTTGATGTGTCAAATTTGTTCATCAGAGAAAATTTACATTTCATAAAATTCAGATTGATTTATATGACCCTTTACGTTTTAGAAAAAACTGGGTTAAGCATACGTGGAAAATTTATATTGTGTCTACTGTGACGATCCACTCAAAAGTTTGTATAATATAAATTCTACAAAATATGCTAGAAGAATTTGAAAGATGGATTTTGTGTTTTTGATTTAATCTTTCAGAAATTAATCATGAGGAATAACATCGTTATCCTGTCATAATTTTAATTTTACTTTGCATTGAATGTCACTTGTGTAAAAGACTTTCTGACGTCACGTGAAGAACAATTTCATAAATTGAAGAATAAATTCAAATGACTGTAATAATAATTCATCAACTATTAGTTTACTACAACTATTTACCTTAAGTGTATGTAATTGAGGGTTATTGATTCGCAATTGGCACTAATATTAAATATGTTGAGGTTGATAACAAATTTAGAATTAAATTTTAAAAGTGTTAGTTTCTTTCAGAATGCATGAAATATTTGCATTGAATTGTAAGAGAGTTCGAAAGTATGCCCTTCATCCTAAAAAACTAGATCCATTTCGTATCCGACAGATTGAAAAACTTTGACGCGATACGCATTTTTTCGATTCGATGAAAAAAATGGTCTGCGAAGTTATGAATACTTGAGAATTTCAATTGTCTCTTCCCATAGTCTCTTTAACATTAATTTGAGTAGGAAAGTTACTGGACAAGCGAACCCAATAGGATGAAATACTTTGTGCACTAGAGAAAGAATTGTGTGTTCGATAACCGTTTGTTCAAAAATTGCTGGATTAATCGAAATTGTATCACGAGCTTTATTAGACAAAATAATCAGTACATTTGTAGTTTCTTCTCCAGTCGAGTCGTAAGCAAACTCCCACCCTTTTTATTCGAAACTGCCTTTCGAGTTTCGAAATTATTTCATTCATCTCTTATATGAAAATGTTTGATTCTTCTGACGATTTAACATTCGTAGTGGAATTACCTCAATCTCTAAAACAGCTTCCAATGAAAAGGGCTGCATTTCAGACCAAACACTACCCATTAGTGACAAAAAGAGCTGATTTTTCCGTCTACTGGCCTGAACAAGGTTGCAGGTATCAGCTCGGTCAGATCAGGACCTTTTTCGAGACACTTGTTTAGTAAGGGAAAACCCTTTCCGCTTGCGAGAGCATCAATCTGAGGTCTTATTTTCGTAGTACTCTCTGGCTGAACAATATGACGGTGAGGTGAGTAATGGGAGAAATTATCTAAATCGTTTTTTGGTACTAATCGTATGATGCCTTTCTCCTATCATTCGATCCATGGCGAATCTACTGAAAAAGCGATTATATTCATCCAAGGAAACAGATTCCACAACTCAGACATTTTTGCGTGAGTCACAACATTGAAAAGCCATGATAACAGTATCTGCACGTTCAAGCGTTTGAATTTTATCCATAATTGTCAAACCTAGTTTGGTTTCTATAGCAGTTAGCCCTTTTGAAAAATCATGCTTTTGTCCTCTCATTAGGCTACCTGCTATATCTACCCCATTGAGAAGGTCAATCGTGCTTCCAAAATTATCAGTACTCCATTCTCAGTCGCAAAGAGTCTTCCAATTCGTTGAACCAATCCACATTTCATACACTTGGAATATCTTAGCAAATGACAGGCTGCTCTGAAACTTGAAAATTACCAGGATAATCTCCCTTCACACTTTTCACATGGGCTAGATAGGTATTGTGCGACTGACTTTCCGTTTTTACCCCATCAAACTGTGAATGTACTTTTTCCTTATCCACGATAGGCCTATACCCTGAAAATCTAGCTAGAATGGGCCGAATATACGATCTATGAGAACCACCGTCGATTACGGCTCGCACAACTTTTTGCTGAGAATCTGAGTATAAAAAACACGTGAGGTTTGCAAACAAATGTCAGGCAGAATAACGTCAAAGCTTGCAAGATTTTGTTCTTTTATTTATATATTTGTCTTACTGGGAGCGCCTCACTGCTTGTATTATTAAGAGCTGGACAAACAAGTATCCGATGACCATTACCACACCAAGCACAAGTTATCTTTACTTTAGAAAATGTTGATTGGTGTTCGCGTATCAAGCATCTTAAAGAACAATGATTTTGCTTAATCAAATCTTTTCGCACTGACTCATGACTTGACTCAACCGTACCTTTGTTTTCTTTGTAATTTGTTGTTTCTTACTATCTGTCTGAGCTGCGGAACTTTTGACTGCCATGAGCATCCTCTCTTCATTTTCTACCTCAAATTTCAACAATCAGGCAACCTTGATAATCGATCTGAAAGATTCTGCAACCTGTGTTGCTACGTCGCTGCTAGTCAGAAAACGCTGCCATATTCTCAAAATCTGTTTCGATAGTGATGACTCAATCAATGGATACAACATCGTCGCATAATATTCCGTACTGACTAAAAGTGTTTCAAGCGCTTCAATATGTGCCTATATTTTATCATATATGCTTGCGACACTCAAATTTTTTCCTTCATCAGCTGAGTCTTGTCAAACTAACGAAAAGAGCTCGGCTGCATAATACTCCACCAACAAGTAATCTCGCCCGGAACGATTCTTCAGACTATATGCCTGAATGCCAAATGCCTTTTCGTAATTGTCCGCTGTTATCGGATAACCTTCAACTATGTTGTTAGCCGTCAAGCATTTTCCCATGACTTGTTTCAAAAACACGAGTTTATTTTGCGGCGAAATATTTCTGTCTTCGTGAATTTGTTGTGAAGCTTGCTCATTTTGACCAGCTTCTTGCTCTGTTAGTTGTAGTTTAGCCATAAGAAAATCCAGCTAGTTCTATTCATGCATCTTGATCTCGGGTTCCACTTTTTCATCAGTTGTATCACATTTTGCACGGAAGCTATTTAGGGATTTTGTAAATAACGTACGTTGCACTTTCATAGTCTTTTTCAAGAGCTCCATAATTGGAGCTAGAGCACTAAACGTTCCTTCAGAACAGTAACTTATATCACCCACTACCATCCTGGCACGGTCGCCAGAAATGTTCCAACTTCTATATGACAGCAGGTGACAATAAGAAATAAATACGACTTGTCTCTTTGAAGAACAAAAAAGACTCTTCATTTTAAAAACCCGTACCAAAAGTACGTTCTCACCTAAACCATCTTATCTCAACCGACGTCGTCAATCATCTTCTGATACTCACCCATATGTCACGCCATCTCGAGCGATTTTCTTTAATCAATTTCAACAAGCGGGAATACTGGTTCCCAAAAACCATTTTTTCTGACTCAGGGGGTCTTGAACTTTGAGAATTGATGAGAACTGGAAAGGTTTTAGTTCACACAAATGATGTAACACTTCATCATAGGGGATAAGTCATACCAACCCCAAGCAAGTCACATTGCGGCAAGTGACTTTTGCGGCAAGCCACATTGGCAGGTCACATAGTTGCATCTCACCTTCGAAAAAAATTGAATTCCACCAGAAATTGTCAGAAGTAAGGAAAGACACCTCTGTGATTCGCCACAAAAATAATTTAAGTCATGAATGAGTCTTAAAGAATGTAAATTTATCTGTGATCGCATTTTTTATAGTATAAAATGAATAATTTAGTTTGAGTTATATTGTGAAAAGTGGTTTACGATTAACAAAATCCGTGTTAAAAAATCAATTGACATAATTACTTCATGTTACTCAGTGAAGGCGTAAGATTGAAATATTTTCTTAGAAAAGGAGGTTTCAGCAAGTGGAAATCATTTTCACAATGTATAATAAGTGGTAACAATATAAAACATACCAGAGTAACGTCGATTTTATTGACAGAATTTGCTAAAAACTACATTCTTTTCCCTTTTCCCAGACAAAAGATACATTTTAACAAATAAAAACTTATTTAAACACTCAGTCTTACATAGATTTTTATCTTCGCAAAGGTACCGTCAATTCGCGACAAAATTCGTAGGAAGTACTGCTTAAACAATTATTAATTAATAAAATAATATATACAACTTTTTTATTTGATCATTAAATACGATCGTTAAAAAAGAAAATTTTGCATTTTTGAAAGACTGAAATTAGGAAAACGGAATTCCCATATCAAGAGATGAAAGCTGTCTTATATTAGAATAAAATAAAATTCTGAAATTATTTATGTTTTCTCGATGTCTGTATTATTCTGCTGGTATCGATGGACGTGTTATATTTCTTCCGTGCAAATGCGTGGATTTTTAAACTCAAATTAACGGTGTTAAGAATTATAGTTTACACACGCACAACTGTGAAGCTCTTTGAGATTATATTACGGCCGCCTGCTGGACATTCCGCGATTTCTTGCGAGGTCAATTCCTCAACTGCGCCGCTGTATATGTTTATTCTCACTCGCTTACCCGCGATAGTAACAGGTTTATATAATGCACGAAGAATCGTTTGTCTATGTTTTGTTTTTTCCAATATTGCAAAAATGTCACCATTGGACGTTGATATTACAATTTGTTCTCTGGTTGGCATGGGCGTAAGGGCATGACTTATTGTTTTGATTCGAATTGATGTATCAGGAGGAAAAATGAATCTTCGAAGTTCAAATATTCGGTTAGTATTCTTGATGGAAATAAGTCGAATAAATGGAAGTTCTTCAGGTTCAAATCCAAGTATGAGATTCGGATAATTTTTTTTACGAGGAGACCCGGACCTTGCACGAAGAGGAGGCTCGACAGGAGGAGGAGACCCGGCAGAAGACTGAAGGCTGGCAAGAGGTGTACTACTTTCTGAAGAATGTACGGTAGGAAAAAAAGAAGGTCTTGAAGGACGAACACCAGGAATAGGTTCGCCATTCGGCAAACAATCGAACTGTGAACCTAATTCTGCAACAAGAGATTGAGGATTAAATTTGTCTTAAAATACACAATCGTATGTTAGTATGCGGACAGCGACTGCACTTGTGGCCACCTTTCGGATTCAGAGGGGATGCTCGGAAAGTTTAAATTTCGGAACGTTCTTCAGCCGCATCTGATTCGTAACCGGAACGCCGTATAATTTTGATTCATATTTGCATTACGAATAGTGCAGTCTAGAAGGAAAATTTTTGGAAGTATCGATTTAAATGTGCCAGATTCGTGTTTCTCGCAAAAAATAAAAATCCTCACTGAAACTCTGTCGCCACAGATATGGTAATCTATCCATTTTCAAAATCCCAAAATGATCAAAATCTTTAGTGTTATTATCGTTTCGACTACACATATTTAAAATTCCACTCAAAAGAATATAAAACCTCTTTTCGTCCATTATAAAATTTTACTCTAATTTACCTTTCTATCTTATGCCTATTTATCAATGTTCTAAAAGGTTATAATTTCAAATGTTTTCTTATAAAACCCAATTAATATCTTATACGATCACAATAATCTATGGAATTCTTATTTCTAACTTTCTATCTACGAGCCGGATGTACTGTTTGATCTCTATTTTGTATTTACGTATGATGTGCGGCAATTGGAAATGTACCATCTGTGCACGTATAAATGTTGACGTGTACATTTCGGCTCGTGCCAAATTTCGCATGAAAAATTGTACAGCGTAACTTCTGATTTGCGCAAAGATTTTAAAAGATTCACTTTAAACTGGAGATATATTATTATATTTACCGATATGATTCAATATAACCACCAAGAATGAGACCAGAGTATAGGCAATCCTCATCTTTTCTAATCGAAGGAAAAACTGCTGATTGTATTAATGGATTAATAATGTGACTAATGAATATTTCACAGCTTCTTTAGCTTATATATTATATGCTATTGTCGTTATCTTTTACACTAGAAGCGTCAAGGTTGTTCTTCAGGAATATTTACCTTTCTTAAGAGTCAGTCTAATTTATATAATCTTTTAAGATTTTTGGGAAAGAGGGATTTCAGACACGTGGCGAACTTATATAGTATTTACTACGATGATCCACTTAAGAATTTGCAGTCTTCATTTGTAGAAGAATCACTGATTTATACAAGAAAGTAGCATATCATAATAATAACAATTTTTATTATATAAATTCCAACTGTTGTTATCAACCCACCTTCAAACATCCTAATTATAAATATATTTGTCTTTCTAATTTCGCTAGCTTCCGGATTATGAAAAATTGTATACCAAACATTTCTCAGTTTTTCCACAGCTGTACATTTTCGTGTATATAATTGTGAATGTTTTCTTTCATTTACAATGGCCTTTGTTTCTGAAGATTACAATTTTTAGTTCGTCTATATTGACCTGCAAATTATTTACCTTAAAATATTCATATAATCCTTCAAGAATTTTTCTCATTCCCACAAGAGAGTTAGCAAGTAGTGCCAAGTCGTTCGCGTAAGCGAGAAGCAAAATTTCAATCAAGTGATCTCACGATACACCTCTGATACCTTCAGCAAGCGAAAATTCTCTTAAATCAGCCATTAATATGCTACATCAGCCTTGGAGTAAATAACCATTATTATCCTTGCGAATTTCGATTTACATCCTTTTGAAAGAATTCTTTGCATGAGACTTTATGTTTCAAAGACGGAAAAGCTCCTTCAAAATCAACAAAATAATACATGAAATTTTCCTCTGTTTAACCTTAGGCGATTCTGAATTAATGAGTTAGGAGTGAACACGCTGTCCATACAACCCCAATCCCTTCTGAAACCCACCTGCCACTCAGGTAAAATATGTATCTCTTTTTGGGCCAATCTATTAGTCTCTTCGAAAGAATTTGTGTGAGCATTTTGTTGCTACAATTGGCTAAAGCTAAACTAAAGTTCTGCTCATTGTTGATTCCTTCATAGCCACACTGTATGTCACTTGACAGTCGGATTTTCCAGAGCTCTCGGGACCATATTGGGCTCTCCTACTTTTGGGACCACCTGTACAAAATTCTCAATTGTTCTGTCCTTGTGAATGTGCTTGGGTCTCTTATTGTTGTCGGTATTAGGTGATATGACTTTAGGGGCACATCTCCTTTCCCTGCTTGTTGTAGAGCTTGTTGAAGTCATTGAGTCACCACCATCAGATTAATATTCATCACCATGATTTGCTGCAAGCAACTTTTCTATGGATGATAAATCATAGTAGTTGTCCATAAAAAGGCGATTTTCCTTGATAAGAGAAGACTTTTCGAATCGTTTCCATTTCAGTTGATATTCTCTTAGCTTCTAACGTGTTTCTCTCTGTTCTTGAGTAAGATTACTCGAGAAGTTCACCTTCAGGGACCGCAGATTATTCGCATTTTGAAAAATCTTTTCTTTGTATCTTGACTTAGTGAACGAAATCAAAACTGGTCTGGAACCTAAAATTTTTCCAATCCATATTACCTTTTCAATACAATCATTTCGTATGTCAATATAAGCCTTCTGAAAAACGGTATTAATAGAATCAGAGAGACGGTTGTTGCTGGTAAGATCATCCTTCACGTTATAGAGTAGGATGTTTCTGGCTCTTTCTGTAGCTTCCATAAAGCCAATTTTTTTCTTCATGTTCCTTACTTTATTTTCCAAAAGATGATTCTCCTCTTCTAGAAGAATACATTTCTCTTTGTGAACCTGGGCTCCTCCAAAATTTAAAAAAATACTTATGAGAAAACGAAGATATCATTATACATTTCACTCTCAAAAAGTGTTGCGTATTTCTTTGCACCTCGCATAAGAGACAACCTGGCGTCGCGTGAAAAATGTATTCAGTAATTTATTTAATATGAAAAAATGTTAGTTGTTAAATTAAATTTGAAATAGGGTCGTACCGTCAGGTAAATATAACCGCGTCTGTTTTACTCGGATTTACCGATTATCTGGTCTTTTTCATCAGGAATCCACTATTCCCAGTACTTGCTGCATTATCCCGAAGAGTGCATCCAGATGGCAGCCGCGCACGATTACCAGTATATCGCCCGCGTATCCTATAATGTGGTAGCCCTGACTCGTAAGTAGATAGTACAAGTACCACATCAGGGAAGACTAAACGCCTCCCAGCGAACATCCCTAGTCAACAGTTCTACATATAGTGGTATCACCCTTAGTCGCTGTTAGGTTCCTGTTGACCAGCACGCGGCAGGTCCATTCCACAACTGCATTTGGCACACCACGTACGACCATGGCCGCCTTGATCAACTGTCCAGAGGTATAGCTGAAGGCTCCTTCGACATTCATAAAGGTTCCAATCGCGAAGCCTTTCTCCTTTAGTTGTCATTCAGTTAGGTTTTCTGCTCTGCTCATTGCCGCAATGACCAAGGGACCGACCCGATAGGCTTTAGGCGACACGTATTTTTCCGATTCGCTGAAAACAAATATTTTATACTATTTACCTAATTCAGATATCAGGCACGGGCGAACAGGCTAGAGCGTCTACTCTCGACATCGAGTACGAGTGCTGCAAGCAGAAAGGCTTTTTGTTCGTTTACGAGGATATGAGGGCGCGACCTGCTGTGACATCTCAGAGGATCTTCTGTACGTTGCAACGTAATAAATTCTAAGCCCGAGCTTTGCGTGTTGTCACTTTGACTTGGGTTTGTTTCACTAGATTCTGGATTGCGGAGGCGAACAGGCTAAGCGTCTACTCTTGACACCAAGTTCGTAACCTATCCTATATCTAATCTAATCCTATATCCTACATCCTATATGTGTAGCAGTCGCTTATACCACAATCTTCGTCTTTTGAACGAGTGCGATTAGGTTCAAAATAAGCATCTATGAAGGCAATGACAAATAATGTAAATATTTCGATAATTCAGATAACTGTTGAATTTTCAAGTGAAAAGTTGGTGTCAGGTGTATGCCGTCTATTATGACAGTTGTGAAAAAATCATGAAATAAGCTTCTAGTCTTCAGCAGTTGATAACATTTATCTCTTCATTCTTTTAAAGCATGCACATAGATGACAAGTAGGCAAAGTTAGTTTTAATTTACAAGTAATTAATTAATAAACATAAACTAAATTCTTGTCATGCGTATAGGGTAGATAAGATGTTGATCTAAGTGTTTTATATTACGGTACTACAATTTAACTTATAGTTCACATTTCATGATACGTTTTATGTTACGTACGCCACATAATACCCTCTGCTCTCCTCCGTGTTGCTTAATTACCTCCAGTTTCACGATTCTAATAAAAGAATACTTCAATTTGAAACGAGGATTGGAATTGTTTAACTGTTGAAGGTTAAATTAAGCTTCGATTAGCTATTTTTAAAGCTTCCGATTGGAAATCATATGATTTTTAACGTTTTTAGAATAGTTATACTTTCAAGGTTTACAATATTTCAAATTTTTTCATTTTTATCTGTGAAAATGAGAGTGAATGTGGTTTTTGTAGAGAAATCTATTTTTCAGTTATAAAACCTATCCAATTGCTTTTAATGCCGTTTAATACTACATGCTATGATTCCTTTTATTTATTCTTTTCAATATTAAAATTTTAATAATTTCAATTCAAAGTTGTGCTTTCGAATGCGCAGTTCAGAGATAGTTTAGTTTTTGATCCCGTCCTCGAGGACCTGATGATACATTTGTTGAGCTTCAAGAGTTTGAATTCGCAAATATTCTTCAACGATTTATTACTCTTTCAATATGAGTTGAGAAAATATAGTCCTTAAAAATTAAAAGTCCTCTAAATCTTGAGAGTCCTATTGCAATTAAAAATGCTCAAATTACAAAATTACATTTGTTAATGTCTTGACCTTTAATTTCCAAAGGTCTATGACAATTAAAAAAAAACCTATACAGCCCGTTTCGATATGAAGGGATCAAGGCATCAAAAATCTTAATTGCTGTACCAATGTTTTGAAGAAACAAAATTTTCATCACTTTGAGAAAACGGAATCTCCAAGTCATAAAGTATGAAGCTCTCTTATTTAAGAATACAGTAAAATTTTTTATTTTAGTTATGTTTTGTCAATATTTGAAGTTATCTGCTGGTATCGATAGACATTTTATATTATTTATTCCCTGCAGTCACGCGGATTTTTTTTAATCGAACTGGAGGTTCTGAAATTTATGATTTACACACGCACTACGCTAAAACTCTTCGTGTATGGGTGACGGGAACCTACTGGACATTCCGCGTTCTCTTCTGAGGTCATTTCTTTAACTTCGCAACTGTATATGTTTATTTTAACCCTCTTTCCCGAGATGGTAGCAGGTGAATACTTATATAATCCGCGAAGAACCGTTTGTTTGTGTCCTGTTTTTCCCAACAGTGCGAAGACGTCACCACTGGAAGTTGACAGTACAATTTGTTCTCTGGTTGGCATGGAGGTAAGGGCTTGGTTTTCTTTTCTCAATTGAATTGGTTGATCGGAAGGAAAAATGTACCTTCGAAGTTCGAAGATCCGGTTTGTATTGTTGATGGAAATTAGTCGAATAAATGGAAGTTCTTCGAGTTTAAGACCAAGTACCCGTGACATACCATGCGTGGCAGGAGGAGACCTGGACCTGGCACGAGAAGACTCAGCAGGAGGAGAATACTTGGCAGGAGACTGAGGGCTGGCAAGAGGTGTACTCCTTTCTGAAGAATGTACGTCAGGAAAAGAAGAAGGGTTTGAACGACGAACACCAGGAATAGGTTCGCCATTCGGCAAACAATCGAACTGTGAACATAATTCTGCAACAAGAAATGAAGGATTATACAGTATTTGTTTCAAAGTAGAAAAATAACAGTGTTTTCGGGTACAGATCGCAAATATTCTAAAAAGGCGAGGGACATTGTCTCAAAATTAACCAAGTTTGTAACTTGGGTGAGTTTCAGCGAGAAGTCCAACGGTGACCTTAGATTTGACCTTCAACCTCATTTTCAAGGTCATTTAAGGTGAAATTTTTCAGATTGATAAGGCTTGGATTTTGAATATTGATGTTGAGGTAAAATCTACAGGTAATTTCAAATGAAACTCTTACCACCATTGAACCTTATTTTGGCGCAACCCAGGAACAACGGCGTGGACGTAGAAGGATTTTTTTCTTTGAGGTGCTTTTTTAGAGTGAGTTACCCTTGCGTCTCACTTGAGGTGCTTTTATGAAGTGTCTCAGTTGATAAATAAATTTAAAATAGATGCATGAATTGTTCTCCATTCGTTTCTTAACGGTAATCAATTTTGTTTTGAAACGACAGAACTTCTTTTCGAATCATACATCTTGAAATAAGAGCTGCTTCCTGAATAATTCTGCATCTCAATTCATCAAGATTCTCTGGGTTAGTTCTGTAAACACGATCTTTTGAATAACTCCATAGGATATAGTCTAACGGTGTTAAGTCTGGAGATCTTGGAGGCCACTCTATCATACCTCGTCTACCTACCCATCTTTTGAAAAATGTGTTATTTAAAAATCGTCCAACATTAAATCCACAATGTGGTGCAGCACCATCTTGCTGAATCCGTGTCTTCTCAAAATCATCTCCTTTTACAGACAGTATTGCTGGAACTATTTGGTTTCGCAATAGCTGTTAATAACCTGCTGCATTTAAATTGCCTTTGATGAAGAAGGGACCTACTACTGTGTCATCTACAATTCCTCACGAAATTCAATACGACGATCAGGATCATCTCCATACTCTTGCACGAGTTTCACTTTGTAGGGATGACATTTGTTTCTTTTCAAAATTGTTTGAGCAGATTTGTGATGGATGTCGATAGAAATATTTGTCGTTTTCGTCAAATTCTTAGCTCTTGCAACAAAAAAATGTTGTTTCTACTTGCCTATCAGCACAAATGTATTAATCGAGCGATTTCCGTTTGAAAAGTCCATTGATTGACAAGTGATATTATTGAAAAAAAAGTTATAGTAAATGTTGAATAGCAAGAACATTAACTTTTTTCTCAAAATATTCAAACAATTGACAGATTTTTTTATAATAATAAAATACTGTTTCCTTTTCATATTCATAAACAAATGCAAGGAAAAATCATTCTGAAGATTCACCCAAAAGTAAGAGGCAAAGGGATCTCACGCTGAAAAAGCACGCCGATTGGAACTTTGAATGGGAAACTTTTACATGTGATGGTGTGATAATGGAAAAATAAAAACTTGAAATTGAAAGGATACATAATAGTGGGTAACCTCTGAAAATAGGGTAATGGGCCATTCAGAGAAATTTCCTTTCGTGACAAAGTGATTCTTCCTGAGGTAAATGGAATTTTCTTTTAAATTTAAGGTTGCAGGAAAAATTTTCCGGCTGCGAATAACTTCACCTAATCTCGCAGCCAAATAATTCTATTTGGCTAAAAAATATACTCACTTCGTCCAAAACAAGACAGGAAAGAAGAAGATGCTTTTGTTCCAAGACAACTTTTTCTTTGAGTGGCGGTATCAATATGTTATACACTTTCCGATATATCGATTCAAAAGTTCCAGATTCGTGTTAATCGCAAAATCCTTATAGAAATCCGAACTAAAGCTTAGCCGCCACGGATATCTTTATCTGCCTCCTTTTATAACAGTCAGAGCAAAATTTTCAATAATATTTAGTGTTGGTGCCGCTCGGACTATTATTATTGCAAACCCCACTTAAATGAATATGAAACCTCTTTTCTCGCATTATTAAATTCCATTCTAATTTACATCCATATGATGTGACTTATGAATGTTACAGAAGGTTATAGATTATAAATCGATCAAGTTCTTATTTCTTATTTTCTATTCAATATCCTTTTTATATACAGACCAATTTTTATGTTTTAAGCATATTCTACACTGTAGAAATAAAGTATTACTTCAGGCCCAGTTTCAGGTATTGCAATAAGACTCAGAAAAGAGAGTCTCGAGTTGTAATGAAATGAGATCACTGACAAGAACTCAGAATCATTTGTTTTTCATTAAAAATGACATCATGGAGATATCCTATCCCACGAAAAAAAATGGGAACTGAGAGAGCGGAAAATTTCACGTTCAGATGTGATCTTGACAAATCGAAAATTTGACCTGGGAAGATCATGGCAAGGTCAAACAACGTACAGCAGGATGACTCGACTGGCATGCATTTTTGAAGAAAATGTCCTGGTGAAAGTCCTGGTTAAAGTCGAGGTCAAGGTCCCTAATCAATCGGGGGCCGAAAATGCTACAACTAGCGTCAAATTCTCAATTGGTCAAGGTCATGTCTGGACGTAAAATTTTCGGCTCCCTTAGTTGCCGGAATCAACTATAGGGGTTCCCATTTTTAAAAAATCAATTTGACCTTGGAATGTTCTTGAAGGTCAAGTTCAAGGTCACCATTCGATCAGGCGTAAAAAATGCTACTAGGACACCAGGTATGTTTATTGTAATATTTTTATATAAAAAGCATCTGAATTGTCTCAATAATAATTGTGTATTATCCGGATGTACTGATTGATCTCTATTTTGTATTTAAGTATGTTGTGCGCAGTTGGAACAGTAACATCTGTTCACGTCTAAATGTTGATGTGTACATTTGGGCTCGTGTCAAATTGCTGCGCGCAAATTATATAGCGGAAATTCTGATTCTCGTTAAGCTTTATGAAACTGCCTTTCAAATTGTAGACATATCAGATAAGTATATTTACCAATAGAATTGATTATAACCGCGAAGCAGAAGACCAGATCACAGGCAATCCTCATCTTTTCTAATTAGAAAAAAACTTTTTAATGTGTTAATAGTGAACTTGATTAAAAGTGTCGCTAATGAATATTCAACTGCTTTATTAGCTTATATAATTTATACTTTAGTTGTTATCTTCTAGAGTAAAGGCATCAAACTTTTCCATCAGAGGTATTTACATTTCATAAAAGTCAGACAAATTTATATGATCCTTTATATTTCAAGGAGAGCTGGATTTTATACTATGACTATACTATGACGGTCCACTCAAGACTGTGATACTAATATTATGTTGAAAGAATTAGAAAGATGGATTTCATTCTTTCATGTTTTTGATATAATGTTTTAGAAATTATTCATGAGGAAATAAAGTTATCATTATGGAGATCACTCTGAAGGGGCATACTATGAATGTATAGAATTTGTTTATTTTTGCTTACCTCGAGTACCTCGCGAAAAAGACCTATTGGCGTCAAGTGAAAAATTTATTAACAAATTATATCAAAAATTCAAATTACAATGATGATAATTTATCATTGTATAGTTTGCGATGAAAGGACTGTAGCTTGAGAACAAATTGACATATGAAATTTTCTATGCGACAACTTATTATGCAATCGACAATGAATTCTATTCGCAGCCAATAAATCAATAGAGTACTCATGATTTGGGAAACACACCTTTCTCTGATAAGTTATACGCCTCATCTTTGCCACTCTCTTCCTCTAACACGGGATTCACACTGTTTTGTATAAACAATTTACTGAGAATTTCAGCAGGCCTCACGATTTTTGTCAAGTACTTGTGTCCTAAGTAATAGATAATGGCTGCTATATGGGAACATCAGCCAACTGTTCTTCGACCACTGGAATGTTGACAAGCATATATTTTAATTCCTACAAAACTCACACTGTTTGATCTGTAATCAGTGAAACATCTGTGTAATTTCCGACTGCATCTTAATCGTACCTGGACCTGTAGCATATTTGCCTGTCAAAGGTGTGTCCTCCTTCCTCCACGAGGCATTGAAAAAGAGTAGGACATGGCATGAATTATTCCTGTGAACAACCAGAGTGATTTCTTTCCTCCCCACATGAGATGTTCGAAAGAGATTGGGGTTCGACCAACATTATTTATGTGACCAGTTGCACAGGTACCTTTTCGCCTACGAGAATTTGGACCTACATTATTTCTGTGAGCAATCACAGATGTATGCCATGTGTTCAAAAATTATTGAAAGGTTATTAAATAATGGTATCAAAATTATTTTAGTGTTTCTTCGAACAAAACATCAGGTGTTCGAATTATATCAAGTGTCAAAGAATTATTGACTAGTTATTAAATAATGGTAGCAAAATTATTTCAGTGTTTCTTCGAACAAAACATCAGGTGTTCGAATTATATCAAGTGTCAACAAATGATTGACAAGTTATTAGTTGTAAGCTATCGCAGGTCGACGTATATCGATAGTAGAGTCCAGAGATACTGATGAGTTCTCGAGAGTCCTTGCTTCATTTTATTTTTTCTACTGGTTCTTTTTCTTGTGTCCTGCCGGCCAATCTTCGTATTCTTTATTCTGTCTTTCCCGGTAGTTTCACCATTCCGTTACTATCTGTTCCATTTCCGTATTCCTGCTTTTTTCCTCTTCGTGTTCTCTCCGTTGTTGTTCCTCTCTCTGTCTGATTACGTTCTGCCATGGTATCTTCCGTTCCCGTTCTATTCTTGCCTGTGCTTCTTCTTTCTTTCGCCTTTCCTCTCTTTCCTCTGTAATTTATTTTTGCTTTTGTTCTTCTTGGCCTTCATTATATTTTATTCAGGTTATCTTATTAGAGTATTTAAGATACTCCAGTGTAGGTTTAAGTTTTATCTTTTGTACTATAATTCTTTTTTGGTTTCAGGTGTAAGGTCGGCCGTTCTGTAGTTGGCTCCTCCCACATCTCCCTCTTCTTCGAGTTGATCTTGTTCTTTAAATATTTGTCTCACATGTTTGTGAGGGTGGTACTTGAGTTCTTTTTCTTCCGCACCGGTCATTGTTTTTAGCAGTCAATCCCAGACCCGGCATTCTTCTAGGTGGTTTTCATATTTCGTGACTTTTATTCTGTTTTGGCACAGGTAGCACCTGAGACTTTCTTTCATCTTTCTGAAATTAAAAGTTTGTACTGTCTAATTTGTCTTTGGAGTTGGTTTGTATTGGTTTTTCTAAATTTTTCTTGGTTGAGTTATCTAGTTTATTTTTATGTCATTTTGTGTGTGTGTGTGTGTGTGCTATTGATCCATTGCCTTTTTGCCATTACTTGAATCTAAATTATTCTAATCTAAGTCAATTTATTTTCTGTCTGTCTAAGTGCCGTTTTCTAATTTAAAGTCGTTTATATTCCATTTTCCGATACTTTTCCCCTTGAGGTTTTTCAATTCGTAGATTATTGGAGAAACTTTTTTCTTAATAATGAAAGGACCTTCGTACTTATCGTACAGCTTACCTGCTTTTTCATCTGCCGTGTTTGATAATTTTGTTACTACTTTAAGCATCCTGCCGCCTATTTTATATTCTAAGGGTGTTCTTCTTAAGTTATAATTATTAGCCTGTCTTTCGTTCGCTTTATCTAAATTCTTTTGGACTTCTTCTTTTATAATTTTTAACCTTCTTAATCTATCCGTCCATTTGTCCACGCTTTGGAACTCGATTTCGCTATCGTTTTCTATATTTTTTCTGAGCGACTGGATTGCTTCCAATTCGCGGCCTAAAAAGGCTGGGGTAAATTGAGTTGACCAGTTTTTGGTAGTATTAATTGCGAACTGCAAATCGTCTATATTTTCGTCCCATGCGGAGTGGTCGTTTTCTATGTAGGTTTTGATTATTTGCTTAATTGTCCAATTGTAACGTTCGGTTGAGTTAGCTTGTGGGTAATATTTTGGCGTTTTGGTGTGTCTAATACCGAATTTTTTCGTTAATTCCCTTAACGTTTCGTTGACAAATTCTGTGCCATTATCGGTGTGGAGAATTCGCGGTGTTCCCCGGCGCGAAATGACACGTTTGTGGAATTCCGACTCTATTGGGTTTCCGTTCGCATCTCTAATTCGGCAATGGTCCCATGATATCAGCTGCTACCATGGTCCATGGATCTTCGACGATTCTTTTCCCCATTAATCCTAATTTACTTTGGTTACTCGGTTTTACTCTTCGACAAGTCTGGCGGTTTTTTACGTAATTGATAACGTCCGAATATACCCCTGGCCAAAAGTAATGTTCGGAAATTTTCGCGTAAGTTTTCTCTGAGCCTACATGCCCTGCCTGTGTTTCGTCGTGATTTTCCCGTAAAACTTGACGTCTAAGTTTTTTTGGGTACGACTAATTTCCAAGGGTTTGAGTCTGGTGATAGAGTGGATTTTAGTTGGTCAGTTCTGTAATAGTAGAGTTGCGAATCTCTGATTCGGCATTTTTCGTGTTCTTCTGGTCTTTTTGTCACTTGTCTGAATTTAGTGGAGTACCAGTCATCTGTTTTGTCGTCAACCTCCGCTTTTAATTTTTTTACGCCGCAAGCTAACGCAAACGCTATGTTTTTTGTTGGTTTTCCTGATCTCGAGAGAGGATCAGGAACTAAGTTTGAACTACCTTTACGATACATGACTTCGTAGTCATATCCTTGTAATTATAATGCCCATCTGGCTAATCGGCCGGTGGGGTTTCTTAGCTTATGGAGCCACTTCAACGCTAAGTGGTCCGTGATTACATTAAAGCTATATCCTTCTGAATATGGCCCAAACTACCGCTAGGCATTCTTTTTCGGATGCCGAGCACCGCGATCCCGCACGGTTTATGCTTCTACTTGCGTAAGCGATTACGTAATTTACGCCGTCGATCGTTTGAGCAAGTACAGCTCCTAACCCCGCATTACTCGCATCGGTTTCGAGTAGGAAGGGTTGTGTAAAATCTGGGCAGTTTAATATTGATGCTGATGTTAGTAGGTGTTTAATTTTCTGGAAAGCCTCACCTTATTCTAACCCCCAACCCATTTTTTGTCTTTTTTAAGTAATCTGTTTATCGGTTCTATTATTTCGGCAAAATGTGGAATGCATTTTCTGTACCAGCTTGCCATCCCTATTATGCGCTGTACTTGATTAATGTTCTCCGGCTTAGGAAATTCTAGTATTGGTTGAATTTTTTCGTCGTCTATTTGGAGTCCTTTGTCGTTAACTTTAAAACCTAAGTATTTCATTTCTGAGCAGCCGAATTCGCATTCGTCCGGACTGATCGTTAAATTTGCTTCGTTTATTTTGTCTAATACGATATTAAAATATTTCAAATGATCATGAAAATTCTGTGTTACTATTACGATATCATCTAAATAACAAAAAACGTTCGGCTTTACATCTGGAGTGATGATTTTATCTATCAGTCTCTGGAAAGTGGCTGGAGCATTGGTTAAATGGCATCCTTTTAAACTGGTACATGTCTTTTCCAGGGACTGTGAATGCTGTAATGGGTTTTGAATTTTCATCTAATGGAATTTGTAAATACGCTAATTTCAAATCAATTTTGGAGATAAATTTTGCTGATCTTAGAGTGTCCAGAATTTCTGTCATGAGTGGGATTGGGTAGAGGTCTTTTTTAATAATATTATCAACTTTTCTAAAATCTAAATAGAATCTATAATCTTTTCCTGGTTTTTTTATCATAACTATAGGGTTTGACCAATCTGAACAGGAGGGTTTTATTATGTCCTGTTCTAATAATTTACCAACTGTTCCATAAATTATTTCATTGATTTTAGGGCATCCATTTTATGTTTCGTTAAATGGGTTGCTCTATGTTCTTTTCCCTGGTGTATTTTTATTTTATTTTCTAAAAGTTTTTCTAATTGGGATTGTTGGCTTTCGATAAGCTCAACAAATCGTTCGCAGTACTCTAGTGAACAATAATTTTGTTCGTTTATTTTTCCTGACCTATCTGAAATATTATGCAATTTCACTGCTTTATTTTTGAAATTAACCCATTGTTTTTTATTTTCTGTTCCCCTTATCTCATTTGCTTTTTGAGATTCCCTTTTTATTTTATTTTGATTAGTAACTTTTTTATCTTTCCAAGTGTTACTGTCACTATCTTTATATTTTTCTTCGTATTTTTTATTGTAAAATATTTTTCCTGACTTATTTTCCTTATTTTTCTTCCTGATTCTGGTATTTTGGTGTTGGTTAGGATTGATGGGTACTCTGGGAATTTCACTATCTTCTAACTTTGGACTATTTTTGTTAAGCTCTCTGGTACTTTTTGAATTTATTTTACCTACGAATGTCAGTTTAGTCTCTATTGTCCTATTTTCTTTTCTTCAGTCCCTGGTTTATTCCCACTTTTTCCGTTTTGAACTTCTTTGTCAACTTTTACTTTCATGTAAGGTATATTTTCTATTATTGGGGTGGGGAATGATGTAGGTTGTGCTTCTATCGGATATTGGGTGGCGGGACTCCCTGGTAACCACTAGGTCTCTGAGTCTTAATCTAGGGTCATCCGTAGGGCTTTTAACATGTCTGTACCCAAAATGCCTACGGATTTCAATTTCCAGACTAACCTGAACATGAGGTGTTTTATTTTCTTTCCGACTATAATTGGGATTACCGCTTGTCCCATTATATCTACGATTTCTCCGTTTGCTACCATTAATTTGGGTGAAACTGGTTTGAGAATTGAAATTTTGGAATTTTTTATTTTTTCCAATAATTCGTTGCCCACGTAGGAATGTGTGGCACTCGTGTCTACTGAAATTCGAAACAAATTATTTTCTAACTTTGTCATTAAATGAAAACGCGTTTCTGTCGCTTCATCCTTATCCGAATTTAAATATTCCGGCGCTTCGGTATTAGTTTGCCACATTTTTGGCTCTAATACCCGCCCCTCTAGTTTCCCTGGTTGTATGAGTAATAAGGACATTCTTTTTTAAAGTGTCCCGTTAAACCGCAATAATAGCAATTTGAATTATTCGTTTTTTCGTTCATTTTTATATTTGAGTTGAACATAGGTAGCATTTGGTAATTAGGGTTCTAAGGGTACCTGGATCTATCGTTTGTGAATCTGGGTAGGTAATTTGGTTGGAATCTAGGTGGAAATCTAGGTCTGAAGTTCTGTTGATATTGATTTGGAAAAGGTTTTCCATTCTTTTCCTAAGTCTTCTAATTCTTCAAAAGTTTCAAAATCGTTCCTTTTCATTACATTTTGTATTCTATTCTGAGGTTCTTGTGAGCTCTACACAATTCCCATTCGCAGCTTTTTCTGGGGTACAATTTTGTGAATAATTTCCTGATTTCAGTCAGATAAGAGTGTATGTCTTGGGTTCGTTTTTGATTGCAAAATTTACTTTTTTGTCTTATTTCCTCTGAAAATCTTTCGTCAATATAAGCGTTTTTGAAATCTTCGAGAAAATCAGATGAACGTCTCCAGGAATTTTTGTTTATTTCGCACCAATCTTTTTCATCTTCGATTAATAGTGCTTCCAGATTTTCTAAGATCTCCCGATCATTTATTTTATAACCCCTTTTGAATCTTTTTAGTTCTTCAAGGAAATGCGCGGGACTAACGTCTTTATTATTGCGAAATTTAATTGGCCAATTACTCATTATTTGGAAAGGTGTTTGTATCGTTCCGAATGGGAAATAAGTTGCTGGAATGTCTCGTTATTCAAATTATTTTCGGGTCCGCTGTCAGTATCTGTGTTGTTCATTTGGATTGTCTGTTTGACCTTTCCCTTGTTGCCGAGAGTCTATATCGTCTGTTTTGTTCTGAGTTTGTTCTGTCCTGTAATGTTTCGCTGTCGTCTGTGTATTGTAATTTGAAGTTATTATTTCTTGTTTGGTTACAATTTTTGATACTAATGTGGGAAGGTTCATTTTGATTTTGTAATTATCCCCTTACATTGAATTGTACTGAATGTCTATGAACAGATGCGTTTTTATTTTTCCTGTTACTGGGTTCTATCTTTTCTCTTTCCTTTTGAAAAGAACTATGAGCTGACGGGTTCAATGTGGGTTTTAAATTGTTTGCCCTTTTTTGCCTTTTTCTAAAAAATCTTTCCCTTTGTTTGTTCATAAATTCATTGAATTCTACACTTTTCCTAAAAGTTCTTTATTTTCTATAATAAACTGTGTATTATTTTCCAAAAAGGAATCGCAATCATAAGTTTTGTTATTTATTTCTTGTCTTGTTTGGCTTCTGGGGTAGGGTCGGTCTAAGTTTGGTAGATCTTCATGATCCCAAAAGAGTGTATTGTCAATGGGGTCAAAGGTTTGTATTTCGAGTTTGAGTTAGGTCTGTAGTTGTTGGTGTGGTAATTTTGTCGTTGTCCGGTATTTTTCTCATTGGGGTTTCTACGTTTTTCCTGGCGTACCTCTACCGCGACCTAATGATATGTTGATTAATTTGGGATTGCTCCCTCACTTTGGTGCGTCTCGTTAGTCAATTTAGTGTTTTGGTTTGGAAGTGCGGCGGCACCTTTACAGTATAGATTTTCATGGTCGCTTTCCATTATGGTTGGGTTAATCATTTTATTTTTACTTTTACCCGACCTGAGTTTCATTTATTTTAGATTAAATTTGAATTATCCTCTGTGGGACACCCTGTAAACATTTGTCAAATGTGTCCTTTCAATTTGAAATAAAAATCTGCTATATTTCCATTTTTTCCAGGTTTCCTTTTCTGATTTACCCTCTTTATTCTTTCAGACCCTAAACTTTTACTTCTCCAACAAGAATAAATCCAATGATATTCTCGAATTTCCCTTTTGTTTTACTTTGAGAATTAACTCTATACCTATTCTTTCGATCCCGGATCGATACAGCTTTCGCTTTTCGCGAGAGAGATTTTTATTTTATTTTCCGATTTAGGTTCCGCATTTGCGTAATTCGTCCAATCTGAAATACGGTACGCGTATACGCAATAATTTCCGGATACTCGAAGCATATACATCAATAAATCGGCAGGAATTTAAATCTTCATGAGCACATATAAATTCAAATTTCAATATATCCCAAGTAAATCATTTTTGTAATCATTGCACATGTAAATAAAAGAAATCACGTATAGGTCATGAGTATGTAAAATCAGAGGCACATATGAATCAGAGCATGTGTAAATTCAGAGGCACATATAAATCGAGAGCATATAAATTCAGAGGGACATATAATTCTAGAGCATATAAATTCAGAGGCACATGTAAGTCAAGAGTATATAAATTCAGAGGCACATATAAATCAAGAGCATACAAATTCATTTCCAAATATAAATCAGGAGCATGTATAAATTCATCGTAAATTTGAAACTCAGCGAATATTAATCATCACAAATGGCAATTTGGCAATCGCATAGCATGCAAAAAGTGTGAGAGTTTTCAGTAAAGATATTTTGGAATGATTGTGTGATGAGAAAGAAAATTCTCGAATTGCAATTATGTTCATTTCTCTCAGCTGGTTTTTCAATTTGAAGGATAAAAGGTGGGTTTTTTCGTTCGGGCGCCAGGTATAGCGGGAATGCTTACCGAGGAGGGAAAATGGGATTAGGACGCTGAGAGAGGGGCGAACACATTGACAACTACAATATTAAAAACAAGGCATCTATTGCCACTTAGAATGCAGGAAGCCGGTTCGTGACGAAGAGCCGGTCACCTGATATTAACGAGCCCTTTGGCAACGAAAAGTCGAGGATTCCCCCCAGGGGATCGAAGCGAGACCAAAGGTTGGAAGACCATCGGAGATTCTGATTTCCGTTGTGGGATGCGATTGCGGGGCGATGAGAGCACTAGACACTTTTAGTGGTTTCGTAGGCGAACGAGCTGAGACTGACTTGGAAGCGCGCTGCCGTTCTGGAACTCGGATCCCTTCGGGGGATTCCGACCCCTCTCGTGTGCGGCCCGGCAACCCTTGGTTGCAGGGTCGCACCGAGTCAACCGATTGGTAGCAATTCTGTCACACATATTAGTGACATTAATACATCTTGTCCTAAATACAAACTGTTCCTCAATCAATCAGTCTCCTTATTCCACCTGATCAATGCGTTAGTCATTTGAAAACTAGCCTAAGCAGTCAGTTAGGTCGGATCCGGCCCACCATAGTAAATTTGTGATTGAAAAATTCACGATTTCCAATTATACAGAAAACTGTAGATATGCTAGATATTGATGCACAAAGTTACCAAGAATCCTTACCAATAAACACATCTGCGCCGATGTGCTGCCGAATACAGGAACCAGCCTTCAAGATCTTCTGAGTTTCCGGCTGGAGAAACTCAACAACTACAAACTTTCCAAAATTTATCAAAAAATAAAATTATTATGTAAATAGTAATTTATTGTTAAATTACAATGAGTTTTTTATAATTATTTCAAGTAATTCATAATAATTATATTATTAATCAACTAGAATTATTTTTGCTTGACAAATAAAAAATGCAGATGTGCTATTGAAAAAAAGGATCGGTGGCTGAAAGTTACCCTCAAACCTGGGTGATGAAAGTTAGCATGTACTTGTGCTATTCAATTTCAGGAAATCGGACTGCAGAAAGACCGACAATCGTCATGAGCAAAACACATCTGCGCAGATGTGTTTTGGTTCATCAGGATCTGATGTATTGTTCCTATATCAGGTATTCTCGCAAATCGCTGTAGATATGCTAAATTCAGACCTAAGTATCTCGAGATTTAATTAAAATTTTCAATAATTAGCATAGTTAAATTCGTATTTTCATTATGAATCCAACCATATAAAAATTGATTTTTGATAAAAATGCAGTTTTACAGTTTCTTCATCAAGACAGCAGTATTGAAATCCGTTAAAATTCAGTTAAAATCATCCCATAAGAATCTTTCGAAATATTTAACATTCTCTGAAGTGACTTGAAATCATTAAAAATACATTAAAATATTTTAAATCCCTTTCGAACCAAGTTTTGAGTGTCGCTGTAATTGTACAAGAGCAATAAACAATAATCAGAAGCTATCAAGATTTTCAAACAACAGTGGAATGGTTTTCTTCCAGATGTAGCTGAAATGCGAGAATGAAAGAATTCCTAAAACTCTGGATCACATGAAATCATGGTGGATTACTCTACCTCAACTAGAGTCATGTGAATTTTCAACCAAAAAGGATTACTTTTCAACGATGCAGTAGATTAACTTTGAACCAAATTGTTGAATCTTCAAAAGAATACATGAGTCTTCAATAAAGAGGTTGGATTTTGAGCACAAAAAGATCATCTTTCGACAGAAAATAAAATAGTAAAATTTTCGGATGAAGAATTAATTCTGAACAACAACAAAAGAACGATTTTCTAACCAAACTACCTAAATTTTGAACTAAAGCGATGAATTTTCAATGAAAATGATGAATCTTTAACTGAAATAGTTGAATTTTCAGTTAAGGAGTTAATTTTCAACCAAAAACCAATGGATTCTCGACAAAATAATGAAATTTTTAAAGAAAGAGTTGAATTAATTAATTAGTGATTTAGATCAATATTCATTATATTGTAATCAAAATTAGGTATTAACTTTAATCAAATTTCAAATATTCGCGAGCTTCCATAAAGGGAGGAATCGGATTCGAAGATACGATTCCCACGGTCGATTATTCGATTCCTGGAACCGAAAAAAAAGGTGTGCCTTTTTTAAATCAAATTCGCGCCAATTTTCACTATGATTTTCATAATCAGCGCATCAGAATACATAAATGTACGGAGTTTCGCAAAAATTGGAGGTGAGCGCTATTCGGAACTACACAAGAAAATTCCTTTTTTTTACAATTTTTGTACAATTTGTTCAAACAATTGAAGAATGGTCAATATATTCTTTCTATACACTATCTATACAGTCAGAAAAATAATTATATGTATTTAATTTAATTTAAATTTTTTAAAGTCATCGAAAAAAACGGCTTAAGCAAATCAAAACTGTTTAAACAAATAGAAATGTCTCGTAAATTGAAAGAAATGTATCAAAATTATATAATTATTCAACAAACAGTAGCAGAGGGTACCAATTTCAGGAAAAACTGAACATCTCTGGGTCCATTTTCAGCAATTTTTAGAATAAACAATAAGTAATTGCTTAAATAGTTACAAAATATTTTCGAAAAAAATTACTACTCAAAACATTGACGCAACCACGCTGAAAACACCAGTTCCCGTAAGATCACTGAAGTTAAGCAGCGTTGGGCGCAATTAGTACTTGGATGGGTGACCGTTCGGGGAATACGGCGTGGTGTTGGCCCGTCGTGGGTGTGGTGGACCCACACTGGTAGTATTTATCCACCTTGAAACACTACCCGAATCGGGTAGTGAGGCAATGAACTTTCGAGTTCGAAATGCTAATCAATTTTTTTTTTAAGTTACATTTGTTTAAACAATTGAAAATTGTTTGAAGAGTCATGAGAAATATTTCATTTGTCCATTAGTAATTATCTGTATGAAAAAGACGACGAACATTGCTAAAAAGTAACAATAATTCGTAAAAATGTAGTTTTTTGGATTTTTGGGTCAATATTCGAACTTCGAAAAAAATTTAGGAATTTTTTTCTCCGGAAATGGACACTTTTTTGGGGGAGGGGGGGGGGACTTGCCATCTAGGGTGAAAAAAAAATTGCAATGCATTGTTGGGCAATTTTGAAAATTGAATTCAGATACTCATTTGACATCATAAATATTATAAAAAAACTTTTATTTCTTCATTCACGGACTGGGTTGCAGTCAAGTGCATGATGGGGGGACCTACAGCTGAAGGTGGGTTCCGAACCACCAGAAACTCGGTAAAGGTACGTAGAAAAATTGCAAGAGGTACCGGCTCAGGGATCAAACCCCGGACCCCTGAGGTGAAGTCCGAGCGTCTAACCAACTGAGCCACCGAGGCTTCTTTATGTATATTGTAACCTGCGAGGTACGAGGGTAACCTGAGCTTAGGCAAAAATAGTAACTCCTGAGTGATATAGAGAGTAAATTGCATCACTCAGGAGGATCTGGAGAGCGCAGGCTCGAACTCTCCCACTCGAGCGGTATTACGCAAGCGAGAGAGGGTGAAGAGGAGCAGAGAATATAAAAAGAGCTCTCCAGTAGAAAATAGGCGTTCTGAACACGGTGGTCCGACTCCCATGTATTTTTTTAACTAGATACTTGTTGCGACAACAGAGCCATCTTCTGTTGGACTCGAGAAAACATTCCCCCTCTCTACCCGCAACCCTACCAACGAAAATTTGAAATAGGTCTTTGAACTGTTTTCCTTCTCTTACAATATTATTCAATTATTCATATTAAATTTATAAAGATTTGTTAAGAAAAACAAACCGTTACAAGTAAAAACCTGGAGAAGATCTTAAATTTCTGCTACCTGAATTTTATTGGCCGAGGAAAGTCAGAGATTTAGAAAAAAATCTCACAAATGTTAGGAAATTGCTATAAGAGGCACTTTAAATAACTGTCCACAATAATAAATTAGACATTCTTTTATTTTAAATTAAAACTGTTTTACTTTGTGTATAAAAGATTGTCTGTTAAAAATGAAAAATTGGTCAGAGTAATGTTGGGGAATTTTAAAAACGAAGTTTGGGGCTACCCTGATGTAATGTTTTTATTAGTAATTTATTTGCCTTTTGATTTGTTTTTTTAATCTTTTTCAGCTGTTGCCTCCCGATGATTATACTTTTAGTCAAGAATTTTATAGAAAACAGAAAATTGATTCATTCGAGTAAAGGCTGAACCATTTGTTGAAAATTCATCATTTCGATTAAAAATTCATATGTTTTGTCGAAAATTCATTTTTCTTTGGTTGAAAATTAATTTTTTAAATTGAAATTTGAACTGTCCCATTTTTGGTTGAAAATTGACTTTTTTGAAATTGAAAATTTAACTACTTGGGTAAAAAATTTAACTCTTTTGTGGAAAACTAGTTTTTTAAAATTCTGAATTAATTTTCTACCAGAAAATGTAACTTTTCAATTTTTTTCTAATGAGACTTGATCTTTTTTAGATTCGTCCTTATTGGCTGAAAACTAATCTTTTCACTTGAAATTTCTTTTTTTTTAACTGCCACTATTTGGTTGAAGATTAACTTTTTTGGTGGTAAATTCATAGTTTCAGGTTGAAAATGCAACTCAAACTGAAAAATCCAACCGTTTTGTAGGAAAATCGTTTTTCGGGTTGAAAATTTGTATTTTTATCATTGAAAGTTAAAGTCGTTTTGATTGAAAATTCATCTTTGCACTTCGAGAATTAAAAAATTTGTTCAAAAGTTCAACTATTTGGTTGAATATTTTATTTTGATTTTGTTTGGAAATTTAACTATTTTGCTGAAAATTCGTTTTTTGTTTTGTTGAAATGTCAACTATTTAATTTTTCGTAGATAATTCATGTTTTTGTTAATAATTCGGCTATTCGTGTTGAAAATTCAACTGTTTTTGTTCAAACAATAATATTTTTTGTTTCAAAACTTATTTTTCTAGGTAGAAAATGCCAGTATTTGGTTAAAAGTTCGACTATTTTGTTGAAAACTCAAGTATTTTTTAAAAAACTTATCCCTTTTGATCTAAAATTAAACTGTTTCATTGATAATTCTGCTATTTGGACCAGAAGTTCTTCCTTCTGCATTTAAAATTCACTTTTTTCGTTAAGAACTAAACTGTCTCTAGCTAATTTAATTATTTCGTTGAACATGCAACATTTTTTGGTTGAAGTTTAATCTTTTTTATTCAAAATTCGATTATTTGGTTGAAAAGTCATCTTTGTGGGTTCAAAGTTTATCAATTTGCTTAAAAATTCAACTGTTTTGTTGATAATTTAATTATTACTTGATTGAAAGTTCAACTTGAATTAGCGTACAATTCGATAACTAAGTAAAATTTCAATTTGCTGTTAAAGTTGGGAAAATATTCAACTCTGAAGTGTTTTTGATTTTTGCTTTGTGATTTATCGTCACGGTAAAATAAATAATCACCAACGCCACCAAAAAACGGTTTCTTGACCATAAAATTAGATTTTGGGAGCGCATGAGAAATTTCGCTTGTGGCACGTTTTTTGGTTCCACTGGACCTACAATTCCTGCTATGTTTCGTCAAAATTATTTTTCTACTATAAGAAAGGTACCTGGAAACATTAATTTTTTGTCCTGGAAGACCTGGGAAAGTCCTGGATTTTTTTGTTGAAGCGCTAAACATTACTACATTACATTAATTAAACATTTTTTTACCCCCTCCACTCTCACTATGAAAATCCTTTGAATATGCATTGTATATAGATTTGGAAATTGGGGAATTTATTTAAAAAAAAAGTAATTATCCCATCAAAAAACTGAATGCATAAGTAATCCAATGATTTTCAGGTGATTCCGATGTGATAGTTTGGAAAGGGGAAAATTCCAAGAACTTGGTTGCTGCAAAAAATGAATGTTTGAGGCAAAGTGTGACGACATTCTCAAGAGAACAGGTACAACATAATATAGGCACTTTCCACACGTTATTTCTGCCGTCTGCTGTGGCAAATCCTGAAATTGTATTTTTTCTTTTGCAGAAATGAATGAGACCTACACTGAACCATCGTTCCACGAAAACGACAGTTCAGTAAATTATGAAAACTTCGAACCGCGTGCAAGGTCGTCTTTAAAAATTCCTGGTTATGTTTATGACAAAGACGAAGTAGATAATTCGGATATGATATTCGATTAAAACGTTCTTGTTGAAGACAAACTGGATTCAGCAACGACCTCAGGATTCCATCAACGTAAGCCGATCATAACGAGCGACGAAGTCGAGAAGGACGTTTTGGGTGCGATGGTCAGGGGTGAATATTATATTCAAACTGGAAAGGATGCTGGCAGTTCCACATTCACAAGGCCAAATGGTGAACAGGAAGAGCTCCTCTTATCGCTTGAATAACCGCAAGAGATGTCAAGAATCGAATCTTGCCTATTAGAAGATGGCGATGATTCAACTTACGTTCCTGAAAAGGATATCAGAAACGATTTGTTGGAAGAATCTCTAAGATTATCTTACAAGTCCGTGAATGTCATCTTGGAAGAAGGAAAAAGCGCAGGAGACGGAAGGTCTAAATTTGTAGAATAGTGCGATGAGCCAAGAAGAAATGCATGCTTCTATTGTCAAATAAAATTTGCTAGAATTGGCGACCACCTAGAAACCGTCCACCGCAATGAAAAAGAAGTTAAGGAGTTTTGTGCATTCCCAAGAGGATCTGCATCCAGGAAATAATTAATCGGCATTCTTCGGAAGAATGGAAATTTTAAATTTAATAGAGACCCTGTGGCTAACTGCGGCGTGCAGATAGTTTTAAGACGCTCCAGAAAGGAGAACAAAAAAAAAGTGACAGAATATACAACATGCCCAGCATGCATGGCTGACGTTGCCAAAGCATCATTCCGGAAACACTACCGCAACTGTGGTTAAAGGAAAACAGCGACAGGTGTGTGCTAGCTATTGGTAGGTTGCAATCCGATAGGATACACCCATCTGCCACTCTAGAGTGCAGAAAAGTTATTTGTAGCTTGCACGGAGATGCAATCGGACAACTCGTTCGCCACGACGAGTTGCTTATAGAATTTGCCAACAGGCTTTGCAGAAAGTACAAGCAGTCCCAAGAAGCGACTTTCATAAGGAGCAAGCTTAGAATTTCAGCAAGCTACTCAATGGAAATGAAGAAATTGCATCCAGGCGAAATAAAGAACATGCGTGGAGCGTATGTCGCAAGGTTCAATGATTCTTCAATTGCCGCGGTCAAAGCTGTTGCGGGCTACGACGCAGAAGACGACCACTACGACAAGCCTACCAATGCCTCAAACTTAGGAACGCTCATAAAAAAATCGGAGAGGTATTGGTAAGCTTATGCATCAGACAAGACAAGCTGGAAGAAATGGGGAAAGTAAAAAATTTTTTAAGGCTTCATAGGCTTGAGTTTAACGATGGAGTGAGTAGGGCCATCGCCGAAATACAAACTTGTAGGTTCATAGAAAGGGTTGTCGAGCTGCCACTCGACAACGACGTTGCCAAACTATGCAGCTGCCTAAAGAAGGAGAGACCTGGAGAGTTGGAACGAATGTACATAGCCGACTACAATAAAAAGAAGCCCATCAGTGCAGAAGATGGAAAACATCTGTTTATGACCTTATCTCGAAAAGCACAAGCTGCTTCAAAAAGATACAAAAAAAAAAAAGTATTTGTGGCAAGAAAGGCCGAATTGTGCCAGTCTTGCTGTCACAAGATATCATGGAATGCTTAGACCTGATTCTCCTGAAACGGGGAGAAGCAAAAGTCTCTGAAAAGAATGGAAGAATATTCGGCGTTCACCATTCGTTCAAAAAAGAATGCCATCTGAATGCATACACAGCCATGCGGAATTCTTCGGGTTTGTGCAGAGTCGAAAGACCCGAATTGTTAAGGGCGACTAATTTGAAGAAGCACATCGCGGGTCACGAAGACGATATCCATGAAAGATACTACAAGCAGTCAGTCCCGCAGCTGGAAATTCCAAAAATGGCTCGACACCTGGAAGCTGTAATGGGGCCTATGGAAGATGATATTGAAGAAGAGGATCGTGATGAGGATTACGAGGATCACAATCGCGAGGAGGATGTTGATCACGACGAGAGTACTTGTGAGTATTTTTTCTAATTTTACTAATTGCATTTACATATGTCATAAGAAGTATTTATTTTTAAAATTATTTTGCAGGTAGTGAGATGGATCGAACTGTCACTCATGAGAAACGCCCTCGAGAAGACAATTACGACGATGATGATGCTGATGAAACTATCGATTTTTCGGACGAGGAGAAGCCCAAGAAAATTGGGAAGAAGAAGCGATCAAGTAAGTATGGTAAAAGCCTCCGTAATTTTATAAAATTGTTGAAAATTACGTATGGTTTTCAGTCGCTTCTCCCTGCAAAATGATTATCAGCATATTTATGTTAAACTTTTCATATTTTCAGATTCACCAAGTAAACCTGCTTGAAAACGTTGGACAAGCGAGGTAATCAGAACCACCAAAAAAGTCTTCGAACCTTATTTGAAGATGAGGGGAACACTCCCTAAGCCCCTAGAAGTCCAAGCGGCAATACTGGCGAACCCAGCGTTGAGAGAGAGAACTGTTAATATGCTCGGAGCGTGGTTGAATAATCAGCAACTTGAAACACACAAGAAAAAAAGTTTCTCAAGAATGAGTTTAAAAAACACGCGCTGTGTCTCATGTCAGATCGGAGGCTTCCTTACTTCTCTCTCTCTCCCCTATCTCTCTCCCTGTCTCAGACGAATAATAATTGTTCAAACAATTGTAAATCATTTACAAACAAGAGGAAAATATGCTGTGTCTAATTTGAAAAAAAGAAACAATTTTCAATATTTTTCTTATAATTTCTGAGTACTTAGATGTGTAATAATAATGATAACTGTCATAATATTGAATTTATCATAATGAGATTTCAATTTTTATTATTCTTCTGCATGAAATATAATTAGCCTAATTCTAAGAGTAGATGCGTAAAATAAGTGCGACACAATGTGTTCTTTCAGAGAACTGATATCAGTCCGCATGGGTATTTTATAAAAGCTTGATTAACATAAGCAGGCAAAGGAGAGAATGCGTTTTAGGAAATAAAACAGTTTGAAGAATAAATGAATAAATTTCTTAAATGTTCAAAATTTTATAATTTTCGAACAATTTTAGGTTGAAACACTACGATTGAAGGATTTTACATTTTTATTGAAACATTCCAATTCAAAAAAGTCACTTAGAAATTGAACATTTAAAAAATGAAACAATGCAAATTTCTAAGTTCGCATTCAGCACTCTGAACTTTAATGATTCTAAGCTTATTTTATTTAAAATAATTAAATTAAATTTTTTTTTCTATTTCAATATTTCCTTTTTACTTCCTTATTTCAAATTTATTATAACATATATAGCGAACCTCAAAGCGTGTCCAGAGTTCTTTCAGAGAAATTTGTAAGTGTTCAAAATTATATCATACAAATTTTGAAGTTAACATTCAGCACCCTGAAATTTGAACGATTCGAGGTTTGTTTTATTTTAAATAATTCAATTTTATTCAGTTTATTTTTGAATGTTTGATTTATAATTTCTTATTTACAATAAACAGTCAAATATTGAGAAAACAAAATTTAATTAAAAATTTTCAAACTGAATGCTTGAAAAATTCAGTATTCTAGAATGCAATAATATTTGAATAGGATTTGAAATTGGATAAAAGCTTTTAATTATGAATATATTAATCAAATGACGAATGATGAATGAAAAACGATGACCTGACCCTGTCGTTGCCCGGACCCTCCTACTAACGCCAGATCTGTACGTCAGAGGAGGCTGGAGTTAGGGCACTTCGCCTTTGTGTACCCTCTCTGGCCACATCCGTAGCAGACGACAACCCCTGAATCGACTTCGGGACACTGTTGGCGTTCGTGTCCTGGCTCGCGGCAGAGGAAGCACCTCCACGGGATGGGGCCAGAGCCACTTCTGGCGCTCGTCGAACTGGCATCGTACTACGAAGGGGAGGGGCACGACAGGGACGCGACTGAAAAAATTCCGCAAGCGAAACAGGCGGGTTCAACTTTGCGGAGCCGTCTGGCGCAAGTACGCTCTGATCTGGAGCCCTGGGGAGATCAGAGGGGACCTCCGTCGCCTATATGATTCCGATATCATACCTTCAGCCAACAACCTATTCACATCTTCGTACATGATCGATAGTAATTTGGGAGACACTATCCTATACCTTTCCTTTATTGGGGTATGTCCCTGCACATCAATTGAGTGGGTAATGAGGTGGGTCGCGCCTAATGGGCCTGCGATTTTGGAGGGAACTTCATTTTCAGAAATGCCTTTAAAGCTTCCTCCTCCCCTTCATGTAGGGCTGCCATACAACTACAATTTTCCTCTTCCACTAGCCATTGTTTTAAAGGATAATGTTTCCCTTCCGAATCTGGCATGAAAACTTTACGCGACCGAAATGCCATATCAGACTTTCCCTGACCATCCAGACCTAAGATCAATTCTGTGTACAGGTTGTTTGCAATCCTAACCTCACACGTCCACGTAACTCCATCGATCGTTATGGGTAGATTGACCCTTCCGATCATAGTATCCATCGAACCGTTAGCCATGATCATGCGGGATTCCTTATTACAATCGAGTTCTCTCCCTGAAGTCCTAGCAATTACGTCCCAAGCCGATGTTCTCAACAGTACGCGGGAGGATACGTTACCTATTAGAGTGTCTAAAGAGACGGAATCGATAGGAGTCCTAATGTGAACCTTATTGGCTATTTCTGTCGACTCCACAATACCACTAATCAAATCTATTTCCGGTAGGCACTCTCCAATCGCAATAATCTTGTCGAGATCATCCGCCTCACTGCGAGGCGCGTTAAACGTGGTTTCCGCTTTCAAATCAAATAACTCTATTTTAGGGTTATCATGGATCTGAGCTTCAACTATTGCTTCTCCAGGTTCAATTAAGCTACATAAACTTTCCCTATTCGATAGATCTTCGCAACGAGGATCTGTCGGTACCTCAAATCCTGTAGGTTCGGTGGGACCGAACGTCCTATTCGTATCCCCGTCCGTTTCAAATCTCGAGTAGGCGGTACAGGCTATTGTCACCGCGTTCTCGATATTCAAATCTCCCATTGGCGAAATCGGCAGGCCCAACTCGATCTCAGACGGTACAGTAACGCCTTGATAACTATCCATATCTACTAACGCTTGTACCGACACCATTTCATGGGGGCTCGAATTCGCCGAAGTTAAATTATCATTTTTCATTGCGGTCTCGAGCGGCGGACATCTAGAACTTCTAGGACAAGTCTTTGTTGTGAAGCCCCCAGTTTTGCATCCGTAGCAAACCAACCTTCTGGGCGAGGCACAGCCCTTTTGGAAGTGGCCTGCCTGTTTGCAGTTAAAGCAGATCACCTCGTTCGGGTTTCTAGCTTGGGGCTAGTTCTTATTAATATCACAAAATTAGCACCGACCACGAAATGGGACGTGAACAAATTTGTATACGTCCGCCATTTTCAGTAAAAGCTAAGAGGAACATATACCCTAATCGGAGCACTTACGACGGATTTTACTTGAGGCGTAGAAATCGGGAAGTTGATCTTCTCGATTTTCACCTCTCACGGGAAAATTGACCCACGGAACGCGAAGCTAATACTATCGAACTATCTACAACCCCACAATAAATTTTCCGAACAACATTCCCGGAGAACGCGGCACTTAGAGGGCTGGCCGAGCGTTTTGGCGGTACTTTCCTTCAACAGGAAATTCAAAGGACACGCCACCAAAACCCTCCGCCAGCAAACAAAGCCAAACATACCCCTTCGTATTCAATTTTTCTCCATGTCCCTTTCACAATTTTGAACATTTTTCGGCTCAGTTATTATTCTTGCTTCCCTTA
Organism: Andricus quercusramuli; assembly: GCA_932178445.1. Classification (NCBI taxonomy): domain Eukaryota; kingdom Metazoa; phylum Arthropoda; class Insecta; order Hymenoptera; family Cynipidae; genus Andricus; species Andricus quercusramuli. The sequence continues at coordinate 500,362 of CAKNXH010001070.1, forward strand.
AACTTTTGGTCAAAATCTTTTACAATTATTTTCAGTATAACTCCTTACAATCTTTAGCCGTGTGACGGATCAACTTCGACGTGGGGAATTCGGATCGAGAGTGAGTGGACGCGCAACGCATAGTTGGCAGGTTCGCTTGTCTACTTCCTTCCAGTTGTCCAACCGGAGCGTCGTATTCGCGCGTCTGGAGATTCTCCGCCAATAGCAGTCCTCCGGATCTTCGTCAACCGCCATATTGCTGGAAAAACGTACCGGTATTTCTACCGCCAAAACAGAAGAAAACTTGGTTAATTTAAAAAACCTACGATTCTGAGTGGAATCCCTCAGTTAATTTACGTTTCCCACTCAGAATCTTAAAGTGTCAATCAGGAGATGGTTTTATAGTATGGAGTGGTTTGACCGTGTCCGAGCGCCCTCTGTCACTTCCGGGACTTCCGGAATATGATTTTGGAGAATAAGAGATTTGACCATCCGCTGAAGGGTTCCATCCCATCGCCTTCTCTTTCCCACGTGTCGACTTCCTTTCTTTACTTCCCCGTGATCGGTGAGCGTCAGTCGATAGGCCAGAAAAGGACAGAACATCGGATTACTCCTTCCCTCTCATGGACCGAATGTTTGGAAATTTATATTTGGAGTGGGAGTGGGACTGGCGGATGCCGCCATCTTGTTTTCCTTCGGTGCGCGGTACTCTATCCGGCTCCCCTCCCTTGACCGTGTGGTGGAATGCTTGTCGAAACTCACAGGCCAGAAAAGGATAGCCTGTGTCCGAATTCTCTCCCTCTCTTTCTGGCTTATTGTGGTAGGACCGCTCTGTCGCTTTCGAAACGTGTTGTTGTTGACGTTGTGGCTGACAGTTCCAAGTGAAGGGAGAGGATGTCTATTTTTACGGTGCCAGTGGGGAGGTTATGTTGTTCCTCCTTAACCAGTGACAGGTAATATTTTTACCCTGTCACACTTCTTTTTAGAACAATAAAAGTATTCCCCCAGTCTGGTGACAGTTTGGAGCGGCAGGAATTTACAAATCCAAAGCCTCGAGGGGTTTTTTCTATGGCAACAATCCACCCCTGTCGAAGGTCTCGCTCTATTCAAATTCAGAAATGGATTCTGTGCTCGACCAGGTATAATTTATTTATGACTTTTAGGTTAAATTTAAATTGATTGGGCGTGAAAAACATTAATTTGTGCGTGATATAGGTTACCATGTCACAATATGTATATTGCAAAATAAAGAACAAATGTATAAAAACAATAAATGTATAAAAACCGTTAACTTTTTACATAACATTTTTCACACATGCGTTTCATCAAAAAGTAGTGTGAACCAAATTTTTAGATCTTCTAAGATTAACAATTTCGTTTCCTAGCACTTTTTTTCGTATTTGATGCCTTTTGGCTAACCATATTAATTCATGTATTAATTATGCTAATCAGAATGATATTTACTTCTGACGCTTGCCCAATCAGAATGCTTTATCGTCATGCAAAAAATTCAAAAAGTATATTTTTTCGAAATAAAAAAACAATCTTCCAGCTTAATTGTGTCGGAACAAAAAAGAATAATGTTGCTCACCAAGTGAAGATACCAATTGAATTAGAGTCCTCTCCACGATTAAAAAAACTGCCTCCTGAACAATAATTCCCTCTCCGAGAGATTTTATACCAATCAGAAATATAAAAACCGCGATTCAGAAATCTGCAGAGCAGTTAGTTGTTTTCTCAGTCAGCATTTTATTAACTTCCAGGCATCTTCTAACTGAATCTTCCGATCCGTTATACAACTTCAAGACAGCTTCAATTTCTTTGTGGGTTAATGTGATAGTGATTGAAAATCGACGGTAGAAGACGATGCCACTAGAATATTCAATAGTTACATTGTTACCAAAATTCTCAATTAATCCATCAATCAGTCGTTTCTCTAATTAGAGAAATATGATAATCGTTTGTATTCTGGTCTCAAAATTGGTCGTTACCTTCAATTCTATTGGTGAAAATAATTATACAATATATCTGTAATTATAAATAAATATTTTAAGCTTTACGCAAATCAGAAACTGTGCACAACATCTGCGTTTTCATCAATCCATATGTCCATAAACTAAGTCACTAATTCGAGGGGGAGGGGGTCACGCTAACAATTACGGTTGGAAACGGGGTTGGGGGTGGAGATCAGTAGAAATAATGTCACGAACTTAGTTACCGTCTAGAACATATTTTTATTTAGTCATATTTCAGACTTCACACTCTTTCCCCTATTCCCCTCTTTAAAAATAATTAATTTTTCTCCTCGTTCTGAAGAAACTTCCCCTTTCTCTCCTTTCTGATTTTGTTTGCCTAAATGCGAACAGAATTAACAGAACACAATAAGACAATCTATTAGGTTGAAAATGTATTCAGTTGGTGTAAAATTCCACACAAATTAGTTGCAAGTTCAACTATTTGATTGAGAATTCATTCTCTATAAACTCTAGCAGAAATGAAATTATTTATAGGAAATGAACATCGATTTGAACTAAATTTTTTTTTAAATCAGACATTCATTCATTTTGTTAAAAGAAATTTTTCTTCCAATGCAGGAAACAAAACATATGCATCTTATCGAAAAATGGGTTCGAAAAACTTTTTCATCTGTTTGGGATCAACAATTCTGCTGCTTAACATTTTTCTTTATATCTCGTATAGTTTTCCTGGAAAATGGAATTGTTTATTCTCAATGAATGAGAATTCAGGTGGGAAAATAAGAAGTTATCGGCTAGAAATTATTTTCTAAACATTTCTCGAGAGGCAAATATACTTTGAAAATAATTTTTTTTCGGAGAATGAACGAATGGGGGGAGGGATCGGTAACCAAAAATCGAAAGTCGAATTTTTGGAGCAACTTAGTAGCCGCTATAAAAATGTACCAGGTAAAATTAAGACGTAAAAGACTTCATGAATGATGATATCAGTTTTTAGGAAATGCGTAACCAACTTTCTTCCGTTAACAGAGACTCTAATCAAATGTAAATACCTCAGAAGGACAAAGTTGACGCCTTTCATATAAGAGATGATGATTGTACCATGGATTGTATAAGCTGTTAAAGCGCTAGAGTATTGATTTCTTACATTTTTAACGAAATTCTTGATCAATTCCTTAAATACTCTTTGCCCCAATCAGAAAAGATGAGGATTGTCTGTACTCTGGTCTTATGCTTGGCCGTTATCTTCAATTTTATTGGTGAATATAATAATATAAGCTATCTATAATCTTAAGACCATTTTTTAAAAGTTTTTAGCATATCAGAATTTTCGAGATAAAGCAATTTTACGGAGAAATTTCACACGTGCCAAAAAATAATAACGTCACAAATAATGCGATCAGATTTTCAACGTGAACATATGGTACTCTTCCAACTGTACACGTATACGTATATATATATATATATATATATATATATATATATATATATATATATATATAGATACAGAGTGTTTTAAAAGTATGGGAAGAACAATTTTTTGACCCCGGAAACTGAGTAGGCAAAAAATTTGACGTCAAGATATGACCTTGGCCAATCGAAAATTTGATCTGAAAAGGTTATGGCAAGGTCAAAGAACGTGAAGCAGGATAGTTCGACTGACATGGATTTTTGAAGGAAATGTCTAACCCGAAAGTTATAGATATTTCGGCCCCCGATCGATTGGTGCCCTCAACCTTGACCTGCCTTGACCATCCAGCTGTACGTTGTTTGACCTTGCATGACTTTCCAAGGTCAGATTTTCGATTGGCCAAGGTTATATCTGGACGTAAGATTTTCCGCTTTCTTAGTTCGCGGGATCAAAATTGGGGTTCCATTTAGGAAAATCAAAATGATCTTTGTGTTTGTCATATTTTCTGAAAATGGTTCTCTTCCAAGATATTTTGCTGTTCTCATACTTTTAGAACACCCTGTGTTTTGGCAAATTTATTACACTACATATTGACTATGTTGTACATTTACGCGCGCCTTATTAATACTAGTCATTTTGAGTCTAGATGGTTGGCTATATTGGTCATAGTACGAAAAGCTTTATGCTACTTATGCGCACGTATTATAAACTTGATAGACCGCAGTGCGCAAGTGGTGACATTTCATTTTGGTACTAAAAAAGTATAGATTGTATAAAAAGCATGGTGAATGCGTCACATGTGGGACGCTACCCCAATCTTCCAGGACACTTTGCGGGATAAATTCCGAAGCGGGACAGAAGGTACTGATGCGGAACCGTCCCGGCGAAGGCAGGACGTTTGGCCACCTTGTTTGTAACGTATGAGTCCCTCAAAATCCTGAAAAAAAACCTTGAGATGATAGTGCGGACTGAATGATCGACTATTGAGTTCATAATGATCTGATTCGGGATCATCAAGTCAAACCAAGATGGCTGATGGCCTAGTAATATTTTAGCTCATATACGATCTTTTTGAGGCTTTTGATCTTGCAGCGTACTTGCGCGATTAGATACATTTTTTAGGTTATGTCCTCATGGCAGCGGTGCCGAAAAATCGCGGTCACTTTGTTTAGTCTGACCAATGAACCTGAAGGCAAACAAAATTGACGGATCATTCCAGAATAGATTGTCTTATCGGCGTTATAATTTTTTTTTCTAGAATTGTCATGAATATCACCTCCAGTTTTGTACGAATCCACAAAAAATTGATTATTAGGTGAAGCAATTTGAATCTTAAAATTTGTCTTCATAGTGAGCTATACAATACAAATGAATTATAGGGGTTTCAAAAAACCCCAAAAGTGAAAAATTGATATTTTCGAATTTCTGAAGCTAATTATGATTTATTGTGGTTTTTTAAATACGAATTATTTTAAAAACATAAAACGCTACTTTCTGCTCATAACTATATATTAAAGAAATTTGTTTAAACAGCTTATTATTGTTTTTAGCAATTTCCTCTTAGAATAGAGCAGACTTGCCCAACTCGGGGAAATTCCCTTAGGGAACACATGTTCCGCGATTCCCACTCTTTCGCCTAGAGAGCGGAGTGGTGGTAGACGCATGCGCGTGGTAGACGTGTATCTCTCCTCTGTGACGTACATGTCTACCACGCGCATGCGTCTACCACCACTCCGCTCTCTAGGCGAAAGAGTGGGAATCGCGGAACATGTGTTCCCTAAGGGAATTTCCCCGATTTGGGCAGGTCTGGAAGAGAGTGAGAAAGTCGCGGTTTTTCCGAATTGTTCAACTTACTTCCAACTTTCTAGTTAGAGATAGCCAATGATATTTATTTAAAAAAATTTATCATGGGATTGCTATGATTTATTTTCAGATTGGTGCTATAGAAAATTATAGTTTTTTCCAAAAAACGCTCGGACGTTTCGGTTTTCTCTAAAATTTCTGTCTTTCTGTTAACTTTTCAGTTAGAAGGAGGTAATAATTATTTTAAATTGACAAAAAAGAATTTTTGAACCATTTCATAATATGTCAAATAATATTTTCTCTAAATTGAGCTAGAAATTAACATTTTTCCTTGAAATGTTTAACTTCTTGTCTAATTTTTGCTAAGAGCGAAAGACAAATTAATGAAGTTGAATAAATATAATTGTTTTAGCAAATTAATATTTATAACTATTGTATCCTACAGCAAATATTGTTATATGAGAGGATATTTGTAAATAATTATGTGTTTAAACAATTAGGTATGTTAAATTTGAATTCATTATTTCCTTGCTCTAAGTGAAAAGTGGACAATAAGTGATAAATTTGAATAATAACTGAAACTTTCATGCATTGTATTCCTAATATTAAAGAATTTCCAGATATTATCGGTCGGGGAAAGGGGTAGCAGTGCAGACATGGAAGATTAGGGTCAAGCTTGAAAAATTTTAAAATGTACAGATCGCCGTCGGAAAAATATAGTTTTGTTGAGAAGGATGAGAAAAATGAGGAGAGAGAAAGAGACAGAGCTGAGGCTAAAGATCCGATGGGAAAGGAACGATTGAAAGGAATGCGCGAAATGATGATAGAGGTGATGGGGATGTGTGAAGAGAAGCAGGAGAAGAGGGTAGAGGAAACAAGGAATGAAATTAGGCAGGAAATGGCCGAACTTAGGAAAGCAATAAGTGAATGGAAAGAAAAAGAAACATAGTGATAAAGGGTCTCAGATTAGAGGGGAAGAAGCTGATGGATGGAGTAGAAGAAGTACTAAAATGGATTGATGGTAAGGTAGAGATAGAGGAAATCCGAAGTGAAGGAAGGGAGGAGCGAAGAGGGTAGGGAATGGTACTAGTGAAAGTGAAGAAATGGGAGCATAAGAGGGAAGTGATGACAAAGAAGAGGGTTTTATATGGGACCTCGCAGAGATTAGAGGATGATTTGACACGGGTAGAGGAACATGCAGTATAAGTTAAGAAAAATAGCGGCAGAGGGAAGAAAAAAGGGAAGAAGAACATGGGTTGAGTATGAGAGAATACAGATAGAAGGTGTATGGTAGAATTGGGGCGAGAACAGGGAAGAGTCAGGAAAAAATAAGGTATCGGGAAAACAGGAGAGAAAGGAACGGGAGATAAAGAAATAAGAAATAGTAGGAAACAAAGAGAGACGAGAAGCGAAAGTAGGGAAGATTGGAGGCTATGCTACTGGAATATAGCAGGCTTAGAAAGAAAGAATAGGGAGTTCATGAGAAATATGACAGAGAAGGATGAAAAAGAGTTAGAAGAACATAAAGAAGGATTAATAGTGGAAGAGATGAATATGGGGGAGAGAGATGGAAGATATTGAGGATTTATGTGAACGGTGATATGCAGGAGAAATGAGAGGAGATGAGAGAACTGATGCAAGACAATGAGCAAGAGGCTAGGCTTATAATAGTAGGGAAATTTTAGTGCAAGACCAGGAAAAAGAAGAGTAAGGGAATGGGATGGAGAGCGACGAAGAAAATTCATAGGCAGTATACTAATGGAGAGGGGAAGAAGTTGTTGAAGAGCCTAGGGGAGCTGAGTTGGTTTACTTTAAACGGAAGTATAGAGGGAGATGAGGAACGGGCATATACACGTTGAGAAGGAAAGAGAGGAATGGTAATTGATTATGTGGTAGTGGACGACGAGGTAAGAGAAAAGCTTAAGAAACTAGGGGTAGGGAACTCTATAGATTCGGATCAATTTCGGATAATAGTGACAGTAGAGGGAGAAATGAGTGATAACAATAAGGCTAAAGAGAAAGCAAAATTAAAGAGAGCACGGAGAGGGGATCGGTCAATGGAAGTTAAAGAACAGTTTAAAGAAAAGGTGAGGAATATCAAAATAGGGAAAGGAAATGTAAACGAGGAAATGCAAATAATGGTAGAAGAAATAAAAGGAGTATTAGAGTGCACAAGCAAAAAAGAAATAAGTGAAGGAGGGGATAGAAGTGGATGGGATGAGAATTGTAAACAGAAGAAGGAAGCGAAAAGGATATTAAGAAAATGAACAAAAGGGACGAGTAGTAGTGAAAAATATAGGAGAAAAAAGAAAGAGTATACTGAGTTGTGTAATAAAAAGAAGAGGAGGGAAATAAAAGGTTTGAAGGAGTAGTTGAGAAGGCTAGGATGATAGAAGAGGTTTGGAAGGTGGTAAATAAAGAGAGAAGAGGAAGTAAAAGAGTAAACCAGGATATTGAGATGATAGAATGGAAAAAATATTTTATGGAATTACTAGGAGGGGTAGAGAGGAAAGTTAGGAAAGGAGGAAAAGATGTTAGGAAAACCGAATAGGACGAGGACATTACAAGGTAGCAAATTGTCAAAGTATTAGGGATGATGAAAAATGGAAAGGCACATGATATATATGAGATTCCAAATGAAGTATGAAAATATAGGGGGACAGAATTGAAGGACTGGGCATCGATAATGTGCAGTAGAGCATGGAGAGGAGAGGGGTGGCCAAAGTTATGGAAAAAAGGAGTAATGATGCCAACAGTGAAGAAAGGCAAAGGGGAGGAGGTTAAAGATTTTAGAGGAGTGATACGAATGCCAAAACTGTATATATTATATGTAACTGTTTTATCGGAGAGGTTAAAAAAAGATGTTGCGGAGAAAAAGATGGACCTATCAGACAGGGTTTAGGAGAGGGATGGGGGTGATCGACAATATATATTTTCTGAACTATTCAGTAAATAAGAGGATTAAACGGGAGGAAGGGACAATGATAGCAGCGTTCATGGACTTAAAGGCGGCGTTTGACTCATTAGATCGAGGCAAGATCGCAAAAGTCATGGTGAAAAAGGGGGTACGAGAAGGAATAATAAAGAGAGTATCGGAAGCCTTTCATTTAATATATTAATATCAGACTTGAAATAAGAAATTAAGAGAAAAAGGTGTCGAGGATGTTGGTGGCAGAGGATGAAGAAGGCATGGCGGGCTTGATTACAGCATTAGAGAAATACTTAGATGGAAAAAAGTGTAATTTAAATCCAGAAGAGACAAAGATAATGAGGGTTGGAAGAGGAGGGTTCAGCGAGAAAAATTAATAAGTGGTAGTAGAATCAGGTTCGTTGATTAAAACCACGTTTACAACTCATGATATATCACATATAAGATTGTGCACTTAAGAAAATGTAATTCTCTATTTCTTCTTGCAGAATTAGGTTCGCAGTCCAAGATTTCTGCTGATGGCGATGCTCATCCTAATGTTCCTAGCTGTGGACCCTCTTCTTCTACTGCTGCGAGGCCTCGTTCTTCTTCCAAGCCTCGACCACAAATCGAGAGGCCTCTTCGTGCCAGGTCTAGATCTCCTCTTGCCAGACGTTATTCTTCTTCCGTGTCTGCACCACCTACCAAGCGTTCCGTTCGTTTCACGTGCAGGGTTGATGCCCTCAGACAAATTTTTCCTCGCGTACTTGGATACAAGTTTGATCAACTTGACTCTATTCGACTTATTCCCGAGAAGAATCAGAACAGTATATTCAAACTTCGTAGATACGTTTTTCCACCCGATAAACCAATAGGATTGAGAACCTATAATCACGACCTCACAGCCTTGCCAACGGAAGAACAAATTGTATTATCAAAGCCCAATGGTGATGTCTGCGCAATATTAGAAAAATTATCAAACAGAAGCCAGGCTTTTCGAGGACTATTTAAATATACTTTGTCGAAGCAAAAAAGGGCAAAAATAAACATGGACACTGAGGACGCTGAAGAAATGACCAGAGAAGAAATCGCGGAATGTCCAGTAGGCAACCAAAAATCAATCAAAACGTTTTATAGAGTATTTCTTGTGTGAATCATAATTCTTCACAACGCAAATAAAGAAATTTTTTAAACGAGCTCACCTGTGAGATCTGACGCTTTATGCTAGGGATTTCACAACTATTTCGAAGGAAAATCTATTCAATCACTTTAAATATCACAAACTCCATATCGTATGATATCAATTTAATTTTTTAGAAGTAGAATTCAAACCTCTTTTAGATTTTGAGTTCACTTGCCAACTTTTTCAATTATGAAATCATTGTATTCACAGTGAGTAATTCTGAAATCTTTTGGTTTAAAATTTTTTCATTTCAATCATACATTTTTAATTTGAAGAATTTTAGAATGCGTTTTGGGAAAATCAAGGTAGTTATGCCAAAAATTAGACCTTTAAAAAAAAAGTTTTTCTATGGCTTTCGAGAATTGAAATAATATTACTGATGAGGATATTTCAAATAAAGAACAACATTTTCAAATAAAAAATAAAAACTTACAAAAAACATATTCAACAATTTTTTTTAAATCAAATTTTTTATTACTGTCGCTTGAGCCAATTTTTGAAAAAAAGGTTGAATTTCAATTAATGATGGCTTATTATTCGCGAAAGATATTTTGTACAACTCTACTCTTTCTCAATTCAAAAGTAAATTTTTTCTATTTTTGGATTGTGGTGAACTCTATTAGAGTAAATAAATGTGTTTTTAATGGCTGTACGTCTGACCGATACTGGTCATCCATTTATTGCAAAATAAGATACCAATTTTATTTTTTGTCATTATTTGCTTCAGTCACCCTGAAAAACGTATAATACATTTTTCCAATCTGACTTATACAAGTATTTGCGGGGATATTGAAATAAGTACTTTATTCTGGAGAAACATAATAAAATGTACTTGAGAGTGACCAAAATGGTAACCCAATTTTTAGGCCTGAATGTACTACTGTTAGGCAATTTGTTTGTGAACAAAAAAAAATGTCGGGGTATTTTACTCCCCTAAAATATTTCGAAAAATTGGAAAATATCATATTTTGGATTGCTCATTGTGCGGTAATTTTTCCAATTGATTTTGTTTCAAAAACCTGCTTTATTTTAACGAAAATTGATGAAATGTACTTAAGGCTGGTTATCCCCTACAAAATAATTTCTCGTGAAGATGCAAAAGCACATAAATTGTATTCAATTATCGTGAGAAACATATATTTTTTCTAAATTTTTTGGCCTGAATTCACTGCAACTTGTGTCTCTTCTTTCATAAATTAAATTTGTTTATTTTCAATGTTAATTTTTACGATTAGAAGAAAGACCATTAGTCCTGACTAAAAACTGTTGATTATTATTTTTCTTCGTCCTTCTTTTCGTAGCTTCTTTTGTTCGTCCAAAAATTAAACTTTTTTATTTGTATTTTTTTACGATTGAAACAAAAACTACGCGTATCATGAAAAAATGATTAATAACAAAATCATAGATCTTTTTTGAGTGTACAATTTTTGCCCATTCATCTGTTTTCCTACATTGCATCGTTTTTCCAAAAAAAATTATTAGCTTATCTTTAATGTTATTTTTTACGATTAGAACAAAAACTACGCATCATATCAAAAGATACCAGAAGATAAGCAATTTTCCCAAATATTTGTTTTGTTATTTTTTACAAATAAAACGAAAACTACGCGTCCTATCAAAAAGTGATTGAAGAAAAATTTGTAAATCTTTTCTGGGGTTCACAGTTCTAGTCCATGTATCTTTTTTTTATCTTGCATAGTTTGACCGCTAAATGAAATTTTTTATTTTTCATTATTTCGAATATCGATTGGACAAACTCAAAGTAATAAGCTATGATAAATTTACTTTTTTTAAGGATTCGCGACATCTTTTGTTAAATAATATAGTAAATTTCAGAATGAGGTTTGGAAGAATTAAGGTAGTTTTACTGAAAATTAGATCACTAAAAAATAGCTTTTCTATGACTTTGAGAGTTCAAATAATATTAATGATTTTCTAATCAATGATGCCTTATGTTTACGTAGAAGATATTCTCTGCAACTCTGCTGTTTCCAAGTCTAAAAGCAAAAAATTTTTCGGGTTGAAATCTTTACAATTATTTTAAAAGACAATTTTTTCAAAAGAAGCCATGGTTTTTCAACAATCAAGCGTTTTTACAAAATTCGTAAGAGGCAAAAACAAGAAAAAATTGAACTACACAAACTGTCTTCATATACATTAAGTATTGTCAAATGAATATTTATCGCAAGTTTCAATTTTTTTTATTGAAAAAAATAATTCTTCTTTCACAGGACATGATTGGTAATAGTATTTTGAATCTTTGAATTATAGGAAACTACTCTTTATGATACCTGATTTTTGGCACAACTACTGCCTTAAACAACAAGAACTTAAAAGACTTCGAAATTAAAATCTTTTAACAAAAAAAGTTTTGAGTTGATCAACTGTAAATATGAATCGATCCATAATTTTTAACATATAACTTCAGTTTTAGAAATGCGATGAAGGATAATTGATTTTACAAAATTATTTTGTACCAGTTCAATAATAAAATAATTTGCCAATTCTATTCTGGTTCGGTCTAACATGTTACATTATGAACCAATTCAATCTTTATTTTTAATTCAAATTTTAATTCAATTTTAAACGTCACGAATCTATTGGCTCAATTCATAAATTGTTCAATTTGTGAAAGAAATGCTTGAATTTTTCATTTCAAATTATAACTCAAAAATTGCTAATTTGGAAGGACTTTGAATTAACATGATTCAACTCCTTATTTCAACAGTTCACTTTGTGAATAAATTTGAACAATTGAATTTTAAATTGTTCTATCTCAAATCGGCTTTAAATTATGCAAATTTGAAAATGTACAAATTTATTGCCTTTTAATTTAGAGCATTAAAAATGATAGCGTAGCGTAAATTTATATTTTAAAGCGTAAAAATAATATTACTGACGATGTAATTTAAAATGAAATGTTAAAGTTTCTATATTATCTTGGAGTCTATTTTATTAAAGGAATGTGTTATTCATTTTTGTACCTCAGGCCGAGACAGGTTATACATGCATTGCAAAATTATATAAAATTTTTTTTTTCATTTTTTTATTTCAGTGACCCTAAGAAATGTATGTAAACGATTTTTTTCCGGAATATTTATCTTTGCTTCTGACGCTGCACTTTGCCCCTTACAAGATTCCTCCAGAGTCAATATTTAATCTATCAAAATGAAGAACGGCAATACATTTTTCATGTGTAAGACCAAATACCTTTTATCATTTTCATATATTTTGCGATCAATAGCAAACTTTGATTTAATTTTGACTAATATTATATTACACGAATTATTTTTTAGACGTTTCAGCAAGAAATATTCAACGAAAAAGTGGTTGATTGGGTTGCGAAAATATATTGTTCATGATATCACGTATTTTGTTGAAAATTAATCTTTTTTAGTGAGAAATTAATCGTTTCTTTTTGTTGAAAATGTATTTTTTGACTGAAAATTAAGCTATTCGATGTTTGGTTTAACATTTATCATCTTTGGTTGAAAATTCAGTTCGACTTTTTGAATATTTGCTTCTATTCTTATATGTTTTTCGATTATTAAGCAAACGGAGATTTCATTTTTGCTAGAATTACATCAAACAAAATATTTTTTAGACGTTTCAGCAAAAAATATTTAACGAAAAAGTGGTGGATTGGGTTGCGGAGAAATATTTACCGTATAGTTTTTTTGACAATGAGAAAAAAATTTTTTTCGATTATCTGAACCCGGCAGCTAAAGTTCCGATGCGCAATCAGCTCAAATCCATGATTGAAGACCGATTTTCAAAAATATATAATTGTGTAATGACGATTTTCCAGCAAAACACGTCTAAAATATCATTAACATTAGATGGTTAGTCTTGTGTTGCTCATCGTGGGTACAAAGGAAATGCCTGGCAATTTTATTGATGATGAATGGGTGTTGCACTCTGTTGTTGTGGATTTTTGCCCTTCATATGGAGCTCATTCTGGAAAAGATATCGCCAAATTCTTTCACGACACCGTCGAAAATTATGAAATACGACATAACGTATTAGGAACAACTGTTGACAATGCTTCAGCAAACACGAGATTCATGATTGAGTTATCTTATTTGATGATCTTTGATCATGAAAATCAACATTTCCGCTACTATGCACATATTTCGAACATATCTGTGCAAAGCATATTAAAAGAACTAAGTCTTGATAACATCAGTGACGATGATGAGAATTGCGATGAAGCTGACAACGAGAACCAAGAAGACGCTGAAGAAGAAAAAAGATACGAAGCAGAAGATGTCGAGGCTGGTGCAGATAGAAATGAAATCTTAATCTTAAATGACATTGAAACAAGTCGAATCCGTTCACCTCTTTGAAGTCTAAGGAGCTTATTTGAGCTCTTAAAACATTCCGAACAATGGAGGAACAAACTTCGAACTTGCTGTGAGATTTGTGAAACACAAAAGTTGTCGCCAAACATTGATGTAACAACTAGGTGGAATTCGACATGCGATATGACAAAGCTTGCGATTCGCATGCAACGGGCAATAAGTTTATTGACTGTTGTTGCAAGAAATCCATAAGTACTTGAGAAACTTCAAAGTACTCTCTGCTGCGTTTAGTGGAGAAAAGTATCCAACTCTAAATTTGGTTGTCGTTGGTTTCAATATGTTGTTGGATAAGGTGAAAAAATCGATAAAAACTTTACAGGAAAATGTTAGAAGTCCAGTCGAAGAAAAAATTATAACACCTTTAGAAGCAAGATTAGCAAAACTGCTCAAACATTACAGCAAAAGCAACTGGATCTACTGCTTAGTGTTGATACTTGATCCCAGGCATAAGCTGCAAATATTTGCAAAGACTTCATGGGGGAGAGAAATGAAAGCTACATCTCTAGCAAAGTTTGAATTAATCTTTAGAATTTAAAAA
>CAKNXH010001071.1:0-27640 GCA_932178445.1 Andricus quercusramuli
TAAATACCATTAAAGAAAATTTAAATGGCGGGATATTTGAAAAAAATATATTAAAATAAGTTGTAAAAATTTAAATATTGTCAATATTATTTATTGTGGTATTGGAATGAAAACATTATGAATTATTTTTAACAAATTCTGTGAATAAGTAATGGAAGTTATTAGAAATAGAATTATCTTTTGAGGGTTTTACACAAAAAAATAAGTAACTAATTATGAAATAATATGTATACAAAGTATTTGTTGGTTGAATTGAATGCAAGTAAGTTAGATTTCGAGTCATTATTATGAAAAAATGTAATTATATAGTACAATGTAAAGTAAAGTGATCTATTTACCGCTAATAGATAGCACTTTTGCTTCAAACTGAATTGTTTTTTTTCTTTCATATCATTTGACTCTAAAAGAGCTACTCAGCCTACTTCTCTACTTTCCTTCGGAATCATTGATAAGTGAATGACATCTTGTTTTTTTATCATCTATCCACCAGACCAGCGCAAACTTCTTTTCTTTTGAAGCCATTTCAGATATTATTATTTTAATATTTATCACGAAAACAAAGATATTTTCTTTGACTATAACCAATAAAATTGACATTTCTACAAACTGCGGTGTTCGAGCTGGGAGGAAACAACAAAGTATTTGTTACGCGAGCGCAGGCGTCAAGGCAGCGACGCCATATTTGAGCGTGAAAATTTAAAATTTCAGTTATTGTATGCGAACTGCAAAGAGAGCGAAGTCAATAAATCAAAGTTAATAATATGTCAAAGCTGTTAAATTCCAGGTCTAATTATATCGGAGAAATGTTCATTTCCTTATTTCTAACCGTGTGTGTACTTTCGGGACCATTGTCGTTAAAAACCGCCCAATCAGACAAACGGCACCTGGTGCCGACTGTAGCAAAAGAAAATATATATGAAGATAATATCAAAGATAACATTATACAGTTATAGGTACGTGGTAGTCGCTATCCTATCTATTTCATAAAAGAAGTTATTAAGTTGTTAATAGTTTTGATGAAAATTCTAGTATCCTTCCTCTTAGATGTTGCAAGGAGAAAACCCAAAATAATTGTTGAAAAAATCCAGAAACTTAGGAAATATTCAAAATTAAAATTTTTGGTCTTTTCTTCTTTAACTTTCATAACTTTGGTGATTTTAATTATATTAAGGTATATTTTTTTAATTATTCGTAATAGAACGCAGTTTTAGAGATATATTTTTTTGAACTGCGTCCTATTACGAATAATTAAAAAAAATGACCTTGTCATCACTAAAGTCATGAAAGTTTCGAAAATTTTAGAAAAGAGGACCAAAATTTTCAATTTTGAATATCCCTCAAGTTTTTGGATTAAGAAAAAAATTATTCTAGCGTTTTTCTGTCAACACCTTGAAGAACGTATACTAGAATTTTCATCTGAATTACTAACAATAGCTGAAATCCTTGAGATGATTTGACATGGAATTGCTTATGATTACGATATTTTTTAAGAAATGTGAAGAGATCGACTTTTGAGGTTAGAACTTTCATTCGAGACCCTCCATTCAACTTAACATATTTTAAAATTACAATTCACACCAAAGATAAATATTATGAAAAAGAAAAGATAAAACATTAGTGTTGAGCCAATTTTCCTCTGGAATAGATGTCTTGATATCATATCAAACTTTGTATTTGATTTTTGTTAACAAAAATTATTATAAAATGTTATACAGAGATTAAGAAGTGTTTATCGAGGAGTTAAAAAAATTATTTTTGAAATTTAGAGATTGAGAAGTGTCTAAGGAGGAGTTAAAAATATACAAAAAGTTACAGAGCGTTAAAAGAGAACTTAAAAATTCTGTGAAGATTATAGAGCTTCAAAGGAGACGTTAATAAAACTCAAGACCGTAGAGACAAGCGCTGCAATGTAGGGGCTAATATTTATGTAGAAGCAAAATAGAATGAAAATATCTTCAAGAGCGGCTAAGTAGGAGCTAGTAGAATAAGCAGCTTCAAAGTAGAAGCAATACTTCCAATTAGAGCATCAAAGTAGGGCCTATATTTCGACTCGGGTTTATCTAGCTTTCTAGACATGAGAACATTGAAGGTAACGAAAAAGCAGATAAGCTTCCAAGAAGTGGGAATACAAAATCTTTTAACGGACCTGAACCATACAGCGGAGCTTCGTACATATGCTTCGTCCAAACATGCCATTTAAAAGTGGCTCTCGGAGGAACACGGGAGCTATTGGCAGATGTTTAGGAAAGTCTGAAAAACTTTTGAGCATGGGAAGAAAGCAGATAAATATAGTAGTTTAAATTCTCACGTACCACTGCCGATGAAAGAAGCACCTGACGCACATGAAAATTCTGATTCTGATGGTATTAATTGAGACGTGCAAAGTTAGGAGAGTTTCATCTGCGCATGTGCATTTCAAAATCTGACCGTAATAATTAAGACGTGCACATTCGGGAAAATCCCATCTGTGCACGTGGACTTATCAGTTAAAAATCTATTCGTATTAGCTGAGACGTACACAGTTGGGAGTCTCTCGTCTATGCACGTGCACAGTAGGAAGTATCCAATCTGTACACTAGGACTTGAGAGTTGAAATTTTAAACTTATTAATTGAGACGTGCACGTTTGGGAGACTTCCATCTGTGCGCGTGCACATTTGGCAGTATTCCATGTGCACGTCAACTCGTGAGTTGCAAGTTTTATCGCAGTAATTGAGATGTGCACAGTTGGGAGGGTGCTATCAGTGTACGTGAACTTGTAAGATGGCAATCTGATCGAAGTAATTGAGCCTTGCACAGTCGGGAGGGTATTATCTGGGTACGTGAACTTCTAAGCAGAAAATCTGATTGAACCAATTGAGTTTTGCACAGTTGGGAGGGTACTATCTGGGCACGTGGACTTCTAAGTTTAAAATCTAATCGTAGTTATTGAGGCATGCTCAGTTCGGAGGGTACCATCTGTGCACGTGGACATGTAAGTAAAAAATCTGATCGTATTAATTTAAACGTGCACAGTTGGCAGTATCCCATCCATGCATGTGTGCACTTGAGAGTCTACCATCTGTGGACGTACACAGTTGTGAGTATCCTACCTATGCACATTCACAGTACGGAGTGTACCATCTGTGCACGTGGACTTGTCAGTTCAAAATCTAATCGTATCAATTGAGACGTGCAAAGTTGGGGGTGTCAAATATGTGCACGTCGAATTATAGACTGCACAGATGGGCCGGCGCGGTGCACAGTTGTACCAGTGGCCCACAAGGTGCACCGGCCCTCGACGTGCACAGTTGGGCTCGTGCATATATTTGCTTCGTGCACAATTGTATCCCTCCCGATAAAATTTAAAACTCCAGGACATAAATATGAGAATAACGTTTTCTAAAAATAATAATAGAGGAACTTCATAAAATGTTCACATTGTGCTCTACAGAGATAGCAGTATTTTACCTACATGGGAGTAGTATCATTAAAAATTGTAAGAACGTAATTTTATGAATTTATTTCATGAAACTTCGTGAATCCATTCCTTATGCCCTTTTAACTTTCTGCAAACGCATCAAACCCTGAAAACTACATTTAAAAGATTATATATATATATATATATATTATATATTATATGTATATATATACCATTTAGCGACGATTTAAATTTTTTAAATAAATTAAACAATTATTGCAGGGTCCCTCTGGAAGGAACGTCCATTCATGAAAATGAAAATAGCTGTCAGCAGAACTACCGTAAATGACACCTATGAACATTTCCGAATGAATACCGAACGCGTCCTCGGATTGCGGATAGAGGTTCGAAAGTTCGCCTAAGAACTAAGTTTATTGAATCACACTTCAAACAAGTCAAAGCTGCTGACAATCAAGCAGCATATTATTGACAAAATAAGGCTGTTATCTGACGCAAGGAGGAGGATACAGAAGAGGGAAAGATGGATCAGGGAGAATCAACAGTTTCTCGCTGACCCATCACGCCTCTTTAGTGATACCCCTGTTTTTGTAAAAAATCCACCCAAGCCCAAGGAGGTAGAGACTTTTTGGAGAGAGGTGTACAAGATCCCGAAAACACTAGAGTTGAAAGAAGATACTGACAATATCATCCGCTTCAAGGAGTTTTGCGACAGCCTCATAAAATCTGAAGAGGAGTGCCCATCAGTCACTGCCGAAGAGGTGAAAAAAGCACTTAGAGGCACGAAGAACTTTTCTGGAGCTGGACCAGATTGCATCAAAAACTTTTGGTGGATTAAGTTTACTTCCATACACCAACATTTGGCCCGCATATTCACCTCATATTTAAAGTCGGAGACGCCCATTCCGCAGTGGCTGGTGTTAGGACGCACTATACTCCTACCGAAAAAAGGCGACTTGTCCAAACCAGAGAATTACAGGCCAATAACTTGTTTGAACACACTGTATAAGCTCTTTACAACTGTCCTAAACAACAGGATTGTTCGACAAATTGAGCCTGTATGGCGAGAGATGAACGAACAACGTGGCTCGAAAAAAGGTGTAGCAGGCTGTCGAAAGAACATGCTGATTGTCAGGTGTGTTCGTAAAGATGCTACAGTCCATCAGCGCGTCCTGTCAATGGCCTCGACTGACTAATCCGCGTGAGCATAAAGTCACTCATGTATTTTATATGGATGACCTGAAGATCTATGCCGCTGGTAAAAGCAAACTTCAAACTGCTATAAATATCGTCAAGAACTACACAGGAGAGATTGGGATGGACTTTGGTTTGGACAAGTGTGCCAAAATTCATTTGAAGAAAGGAAAGATTACTGGCGTTCCCAAGGACCCTGAGCTTGTGGATATAAGTGTTATAAGACATCTTAACACTGGAGAGACTTATAAATACCTGGGCGTGCCTCAAAGCCGCATTCAGGACGTAACATCAGTGAAGGAGTCTCTCCGAAGCAGATACAAGCATCTTCTTCGAAAGATTTGGTCTTCCAATCTGTCGGCGTTGAACAAGGTATCTGCGACTAACATGATTGCCGTCCCGGTTCTACTCTACTCGTTTGGGGTGGTTCAATGGACGAAGAACGAGCTTAAGACCCTTGATGTCACCACGCGTAAGATCATGCATATGCATAAAAGCTTGCATATCAATTCGTCAGTTCCGCGATTATACATTTCACGGCGTCAAGGCGCACGCGGACTTCTGAATCTCCAGTGTCTTCATAACCGAATTTTTTTAAGTACAGCTTACATCGTGGCGGATGGCGGAGATCCTCTCTAAAGATGGTCAGGAACCACGAGATGATTGGCGATGGAGCGTGCATTACAAAGCCGCGGAGCAAGCTGCCGAGACCCTTGGCCTGAATTTCAACATCAGAAGTGAGGAAAGTGCATTACTCCATCTAGATGCTTCACGTCTAAAAGCCGAAGTAAAGAAATCAGAGGTTGGAAAATTTCACCAAGAGCTACTCGACAAGCATGTGCACGGAAACTTTCACAGAAATGTAGAAAAACATTTATTTTCGCATGCCTGGACGGTGTCATCTCCACCTTAGCATACCGTCACCGCATTTTATGTCGAGAAGTTCCCAGTGGTAGGTGCAGAGCATGTCATGCACACGCTTAATACCTAGAACACATACTAACGGGGTGTCAGACCCACGCAGGAACAACGTGTATCTATAGACATAATGCGGTCCAAGAGTACTTTATTACCACCTTTGTCGCTCTTAGGATGTTGGGCGCGACCCTGCCCTGCTGAACGTTCTAAGGGATATAGAGTCAATGGTCCGAAACAAGAAGTGCCAGATTTTCTGGAACTGCAATTTCGAGCAGCAGTCTCCATTGCGCACTCGAGGCCTGACATTGTTCTCCAAGACTTCGAGAAACGAAGTATATTCGTGATCGAATTCTCGGCTCCGTCCGAATACAACATCACTGCAAAGGAGAAAGAAAAAGAGGAGACGTATCAAGACCTTGAAAGAGAGCTGCAACGACTGTACCCAAAATATTCGGTACGAGTAATTGTCCTTGTGATAGGTGCTCTCGGAGGTGCGAAATTATCACTGGTTCGTAACCTTAAAGCCATACCCACATGCCAAAAATATGCCAAGGCACTTGCAAGATGGATGCAGAAAGCTGTCATCCTTGGGTCGCTTCGTGTCCTCAAGACACACGAGGGTTTCGCCGGCCTGTCGTTGTGATTTCGTCGTGCCCTGTGACCATCCATCTCGCGGATGTGAGACGTGGCCATAGGTGTATTTTACCGTGGTTCTACTGGGGGCTATTGACATTTTTTTATAGATGGCAGTTGCTCATAGTGGTACCCTGCGGTGGTTTTTTAACTTTTTTTTAATAAGGAGCATGGCGACAACTCCGTAAAATCGGAGGAGGGATGTCCATCGACCACTGCGAAAAAGGTGAAAAATGTATCAAGAACTTCTGGTGGCAGATGTTTACCTCCACGCAACAACATCTGGCCTGCATCTTCACCTTATGCTATCTTAAAAGGACAGAAGGAAGTGCTTGCGCAGTTTCTGGAGATTCCCTCCAGAACCACAGAATTTGAAAATAAGCAGCAAGCATTTAATGACAATCTCCTAACCTCGATTCAAACGGTCAAAGCGGAAATTGCTGAGAACTCGAATCGAATTTCTGTACTCGAAGCTGGCTCAGAAATTGTAAACGAAAATATTACCAAAATTAAAAAGGATGCCGATGATTTGAAATTAAAAGTGGTTACTCTTGAGCATGCGCTGAACGTAAACGAGCAGGCGGCCCTTCAAACGACTTTGGAAATTCATAATTCCCCATGTAAACCTCGGATGATCGAGCAAAGATGAATATTCTGTTTATCTACGCGATGCCCTGTCATCTTTGAACAGGAAAATTTTTTGTCGCAGAGAGGATGGATCTCCACGAATTTACCTGGCTAATCTGCAGACCATCGAGGGACTTAGATAGAAACTACTGCCTCCTAGTGTCATCCTACGCATATATGTTGGTAAATATAATATAACTTGTCATTTAGGCCGATTTCCAACACATCAAGCATACATAATAATCTTTCCAATTAAAAAATTGTACTCAATAACTCAAAGGTTTCTCAGTTATTGTAACTAATGCTATTGGGATTGAATATGTTCTACAAAAACATCTGTTACTTCAAAGTAATCTTGACTATGTTGTGCTTCATTTCTTTTCTGAAAGATCCATTAGTGAATCAGCAGCACCAGATTCTATAAATAATACTAAGATTGATTCTTGCCCTAGTTTCGGAGATTTATACTTCTACGGTATAATTAAATTTTCATGCTTCAGTACCACTTAAGATTCTTTTAGATATATATCTACACTGTCGCTTCAGCAACTGTTGGACTCTACTTAACCCTATTTGTAATGACTTGAACTGGGCTTTGTTGGTTATTGATCATGCCCTTTTGAATAAGGTTGGTATTTCTATTTAACTATCTTTTCCTATGAGCTAACATTTTTTCAGGTAACTTGCAACCTAAAACTAACGATTTTACATTTTCAATGGCTATCTTAAATATTTGTCATGTTAATGTTATAATGCTTATTGCTTTTCTAAATTTTACCTTTTTATGTGCCTTATTCCCTGTTTTCAAATGCATTCATGTAAACTGGCTTTTGTATTACAGACACTTCTATATTTAACTATACTTGAACTTTACTTATCACTGTCCAAATGGAAACCTTAGATATTTATCACGTAACGCTCAGTCTTTACGTGTCCTATTACCACGAATTTAAACATTTTATATCCTGCTCCTATCATATCATATCCATGTCTGAGACCTGGCTTACGCCTAACATTCTATCTAGTCTCATAGCACTTGATCATTACACAATTTTCCGCAGAGATAGAGATGAGAGAAGAGGGGGTTGGGGTCTGTCTCTATATTCATGACAGCCTAAGGGGTGTACAGGTGGGAGTGAGTCCACCTGCCAATTACCCTATTGCTGAGTACCTTTTTATCAAGGTATCTTCGTCTCATGACAGCATGTTGGTGGATGTGATTTACAAACCTCCTAATGCCTCCTATTGCAGGGAACTTGGGACTGCCATTTTTGGCCTTATACCAAATTATAATAATATTGTACTTGCTCGTGATCTAAACACAAATCTTAATGCTATCAACAATTTAACTAACTATATGAAATCAGTAGTGTTCTCCTCCTGATTATCTATAGTTCTCCATAATACCAGCCACCACACCGATCATCCTAGTGCATGTATTGACTTCGTTGATTGACTGGATTGCATTCAATACCAGTTCTCCGTTAACACTAGAAATACCGGGATTTTCTGTCACCTTTTGTTACCACGAGGGGTCAATTGACCCCTCCCTTGGTAGGGAGTCAAATAATGATTTTATACAGTTTCTGCAGTCAAAAGTTAATAATAGAAGTATGTTTTATCCATATTACATCGTTAATATAAGTGGAGATGAGTAGTGAGTCCTGAAAAAGTACAACAAAGAAGTGAAAATGCTCGCCTACCCCAGCATAGTCCTACCGACGTCGCACGTTTTTATCCTAATTTTTCATATGTACCTTTTTATGAGAAAAAAAAAATTTTTTGAATGTTTTAAACAAATTAATTAACAAAGGCCATTTTTTGTAATTCACAGTGATTAGTTGTTTGAAATTCACAGTTTTTATATAGAATATGAGAGAAATGTATGCCTAATTATGATCATTTAAAAATATCTGCTGCTGGGCAGCATTATTTAAACAATTTTTATAAACAAATACACAGTTTCCGTATGTCACAATGAATAGGCTCCATATTTTTGCAGAATCGACCAAAAATGTCTTGCTGATGACTTCTTGCTGTCATTTTTTCAAATTAACAACAACTGGTGATTATTCAAACAATATTTGTAAACAAATTCACATTTTTAACATTATTCCACGCAAATGACCAATTTTTTCGCAAAATCTAAAATGTTTTGTGATGAAATACCAGCCAAAACGCGATAGGGGTCAATTGACCCCTGCCGGTAACAGACTATAAAAACTCGATTTTTTTTAAAGTGCGCATCCAATATTTCCGAAAAAATTGTCGAATACTCCTATTTATAAACAATTGAAAGTCACACAACGCTATCTCTCTGCAAGCAACCGCTGCGAAGATTTACCACTTTAAAAATCGAAAGGGGTCAATTGACCCAGCCTGGCACTTCTAGTGTTAATCTCACAAATATAAATGAAACGAAATATCTTGAGCACCTCTCTACTTTTAACTATAAGGTTTGCAGATAATTAATACATGCAAATAGAAATCAAATTATCATTTGAAGGTTTTCCATAGAAAATAAGTAATTAATTGCACATTAATATGTATATAAAGTATTTATCTTGTTAAAAACAAATAGTAACGTTCAAATTTTATAGCGAAACGAATAATATTAACAATAATTACATTTTTACAAATTACTTTATTTTTTTTCTATTTCCCTTATTTATTTTTCCTTATTAGGTGCTCAAACTATTTAACACTACATTTCCGGCAAAAAAATGGAGAAAATCACAGTAGAACTGTTAAAAAATATCACTTTACTCATTTTCACCATGCATTTTGTAGCAAATCGGCCCTATAGGTAAACAGCGCCGCGCGTACTTAATTTTCTTCGGTCAAGAATAATCCTACTTACACGCTCCCTTACTTCCTTTTTCATTAAAATTCATTTTCACTTTGAAATTTCTTTTCAATAACTCGTCACAATTGTTTAAAAGATACAGAAAATGGTTTTCACTGAATTCAACGAGCAAAAATGATCGCAACAACTGGGCACAACAGAAAGTACATTGCACATGCACAGTAAACATTCCGATAGGTAAAATCCACACTAATTGCAAACAGCACGGGGCAGGCACGGACTGGCCGTCTGGAATTTGGGAGATTTCCCGGTGGGCCGCGAGCTTGGACGGCCGCCGAGGGCATACCCAGGACTGCATTTAGTACAGGGCCCAGGGCCCTCACCGCAGTGCGGAAACAATTGAAATTTTCCATGCACACGCTTGTCCATCGGCTCCTACCTCGATGACTTTTTTTTTAGAAGCCACTCCGGAAAAGGGCCGCTTAGGTACAAAATGCCAGGGCCGCATTGATGTCCCAGTCCGTCCCTGGGGGGGGGGGTGTCGTGGCCGATAGGGGTAACGGGCTCCACCCAAGTGCTTTTTATGTATTTTGACCCGCTGAACACGAATTTCGAGGGTGGCTTGTCTAAACATCACTGGTTAATTAGTTATTAACAATTTAATTGTTTAAACCGCTATAAATAGTTTATTATTAGACTTACCAACATTCTATAAACGGCCATACATTCCTTATCTCTTGCAAAACACGTAGGTGCGCGAGCGTTCCAAGCGGACAATTTAGCGATCAAATTAAAATCAGGATATCTCGACTTCCATCAAACATTTTTCAAATCTGAAAGAGGCTACGTGTTCTGCAAGAGATAAGAAATGTATGGCCGTTTATAGAATGTTGGTAGGTCTAATAATAAACTATTTATAGCGGTTTAAACCATTAAATTGTTAATAACTAATTAACCATTGATTTTTAGACAAGCCACCCTCGAAATTCGTGTTCAGCGGGTCAAAATACATAAGGAGCACTTGGGTGGAGCCCGTTACCCCTATCGGCCACGACTACCCCCCCCCCCCCCTGGCTCCTAGACTATGGTATTTCGCTTGAAATGATTCGCTTAGCTTTACCAGTAATTGGTCCTATTCTCTTGCATACTTGAAAGGCATCTCGAAAGATGGGAATATCGTCTGGTACCTGGAAAGAGACGATTATTTTCCCTGTTCCTAAAATATCTAACCCTACCACTGTCAAAGATTTCCGTCCGATATCCATCTTCTGTGCCTTGTCTGAACCTTTCGAACGTATTGTCCATCAGCAACTCGCTGCACAGATTGAAACTAACAATTTGATAAACTCAATACAATCTGGGTTCCATGCCAGGCATAAAACTCTTACAGCTTCACTTGAAGTAACTTCTCATCTGAAACTGGGAATTGATAGAAGGAAAATAACGGTTGTTGTCCTTTTTGACTTTTCTAAGACGTTTGATACATTTTAAAATAATTTACTATTGGCTAGGCTCAAATCATTTCACCTCTCAGATATGACTGTTGAATGGTTTGAATGTTATCTCAGTAATCTTTCTGAAAAAGTACAAATTAGCAATGGCAAGCGTTCTGTTTGTGGGAAGGTTGAGAATGGTGTCCCTCAAGGTTCCACGCTTACACCCACTCTATTAAATATTTATACATCTGAACTTGTTATTGAACTTCGACACTGCAAATATCATAAATGTGCTAACGACTTCAAGCTTTACCTCTCTGGACCTATTCCCGAGTCGAAATTTAGGCCCTACTTTGAACCTGTAACTCCTACATAGTAGGCGCTGGAGCAGCAAAGTAGGTTCAAAATAAGCAGCGATTTCAATTCAAATTAGACCCTTCTTTGACGCTAAAAATGTCAGAAATCGGCCGTCTTTCCACGTTTAGCTTCAAAGCAGGGTCCAAATTAGAACCTACATTGGCGCTTCAGACCCTATCTTGGTGCTCTAGCCCCTACACTGGCAATAATAACAATATTAATAAAAATAATAATGGCGTCATTTCGGTAATGGTTCTACACTTTTATTTTGAATTCCCTTGAAATAAATATCGTTGGCGTTCACTTCAGTTTAGTGGAAAGATTCCTCAAGAGAATGAAACCGATTTGGGTGGAAATTACAGACTAGTTCGACAATTTTTTTATATAATTTTTTTGTCCGTAACTTCCGAATTTGGTTGTCTCTCGCAAGTCGAAAATCTGATTTATATTCTTTTCTGTCTACTTGGGATGATAGCATTCGATAACTTAAAGCTCAAATTGAAACTTTGGTTTTGGTTTTGTAAGAAAATTAACATTTTTAGAAAGAATCCTTTGCTTTTTGCTTACAGATACTTTAATAATGCTAATATCGAGGAACTGCCCGATTCACATAGTCGCAAACCAATTCACATTTAAAAATCTTAATCTGCAAATGACAGATACGAAATTCACGGAGTCGCCTTTTCAATGGGTTCTTGTTTCCTGGGTGTAGCTTCTGAATATTCAAAGTAGGGTCTGTAGGTTTAAACGGATTTAAAGGTGGCTTCAATGTTTCATTTTCTAGGAGCAAAAACCTCAAAGTAGGGGTTATAGGTTTAAATAGCGCCAAAGCAGGTTCTAATGAGGAGCTGCAGGTTCAAAGTAGGGTCTAAATTTCGACACGGGAATTGCCACTCTTAAGTGCTTACTTCAAATGTTGCAGGAAGATATAGGTTTGGTGGTGTAGTGGGCCTTGACGAACGGTTACACTCTAAACCCTGCTAAAATTAAGGCTGTAATCATGGGACTCTCTTCCTCTCCTTCACTTGCAACAATTGCAACCTTACCTCCCTTCTTCATCGATGGGCGTGTCATCCCCTTTTTGGAATCTGTGAAAGATTTAGGCTATATTCTGAATCGCTCTCTTATTTGGAATGAACAAGTTGCAGATATTTTGAGGAAAACCTTTAGAGTCTTCCAACAGTTCAACAGGAATAAAGAATCACTTCCTACTCCAACACGTATCCTCGTAATTAAAAGCCTCATCCTCACTTTCTTTGACTACGGCTGTGTGGTATATGACGATATTACTGATAAGCTGTATGCCAAGCTTGAGCGCACGCTTAATGTTTGCATTCGGTTC
Source organism: Andricus quercusramuli (assembly GCA_932178445.1). Taxonomy (NCBI): domain Eukaryota; kingdom Metazoa; phylum Arthropoda; class Insecta; order Hymenoptera; family Cynipidae; genus Andricus; species Andricus quercusramuli. The sequence goes on from CAKNXH010001071.1 coordinate 12,731, forward strand.
ATCTATAACATTCCAAGAAGTGAACATATTACCCACTATAGAGAAAGAGTAGGACTGCTTAACGTTGCCAAAAGAAAATCATTTTTTATGGGTAACTCGCTTTATAGCCAATTCAGTAATGGAGCTTCGCAATATCTTTTCAACTTCTTCTATTTTATTGACAAAGATCAACCGACACATTCCAAACTCCTTAAAAGCAAAATAGTACTTAAAATTAACCCACACCGCACGTGTAAAATGTAAAGGTCTTTCATTATTAGTGGTGCTCGTCTTTCGGACAAACTACCTGTAACAATTAGAAATGCTCCTTCACAATATCACATTAGAAAACTCCTTTTTGTTTACTTATTTGAAATTTCACATCCTACTCTCGAAATTACACATTGGAAACACTTGAATCCTTAAGTTAAAAACGTATACAAGCGTGCACGTGAATGTATTTACTTTTAAGTGTGTATATTTGCGTATGTACATTTGCAGTATTGCTGGTAATAGACCACATCTAATGATGTGTATTATAGCTTATTTCTTTACTCTTTCCAGATACCTATTTTTAATTTCAATTTTTAAATCGATCACCGTTCCATTTTAATTGTAATATGCATCACCTGTTTCTTATAGGGCTATCTAACCTTAGGAACTTTTCATGAAAAAAATACAAATACAAATATTTAAAGTCAGAGACGCCCATTCCGCAGTGCCTGAAGCTATGACGTACTATACTTCTACCAAAGAAAGAGAACTTGTCCAGCCCAAAGAACTACAGGCCAACAACAAGTTTAAACACGCTCTATAATATCTTTACAGCTATCCTAGACGACAGAATTGTTTGAAGAAATGTGCCAGTTCAGAAATATAAGAACAGCGTGGCTCGAAAAAAGGTGTGGCAAACTGCCGATAGAACCTGCTAATTTACAGGTGTGTCTGCGAAGACGCAATAGCGCACCAGCGCGCCCTATCGATGGCCTGGATTAACTACTGGAAAGCTTTCGATTCAACTTGGGATTGGGCAAGTGTGCCAACATTCATCTACTGCAAGGACGAATGTCTAACTTTTTCAGGGATCCCGAGCTTGTGGATATAAGTTTTATTAAGCATCTTAACACTAGAGAGACCTATACATACCTAAACGTGGCTCACAGCCGCATTGAGGACGTAGCATCAGTGAAAGAGTCTCTCCAAAGCAGGTACACGCGTCTCCTTCGAAAGATTTCGTCTTCAAATCTGTCGGTGTTGAACAAGGTATCAACGACTAACATGCTTGCCGTTTTGGTTCTACCCTACTCGTTTGAGGTGGTTTAATAGATGAAAAACGAGCTTACGGCCATTGATATCGTCACATGTGAAGAAGAGGTTGCATATCAATTCCGTAGTTCCGCAATTATGCATACCAAGCCGTCAAGGTGGGCGCGGACTTCTGAATCTCCAATGTCTTCAGAATCGAATTATTCTGGGTACAACTTACATCGTTGCAAATTAAAGAGATCCTTTCGTAAAAATGGTCAGGAAACACGAAATGATTGGCAAAGGAGCGTTCCTTTACAAAGCCGCGGAGCAGGCGGCCGAGACCCTCGGCCTGAGTTTTAACATCTGAAATGAGGACAGTGCATTACTCAATCTACATGGCCTAATTCTAAAAGCCCAATTAAAGAAAGCAGAGGGTAAAGAATTCCGCCAATATCTACTCTACAAGAAAATGAAAACTTTCACAGAAATGTAAAAGATCAATCATTTCGAGTGAGCAAACTTTTGCTTTCCGTAGATCATCAGGACTTAATTCAGGTATAGAGGATTTCATTTTCGCATGCCAGGACTGTGTCATTTTCACCTTAGTATAACGTGACTGCATTTTACGTCAAAAAGTTTCCAGCGATAGGTACAGAACGTGTCATGCGCATGCTGAGTACCTAAAATACATACCATATAGATAGATAGATGTAGATACTACGCTGCTTAAGATGCCGGATAGGACCCGATAGAATCCAGACACGACCCTGGTATAAACCGGATAAGTCTTCTTTATCTATAGATATCTCTATACGTAGAATTATTTCCAATCCGGAAATCTTACGGATCTATCTGGGTTCTATCAGGGAGACCTGACCATTCCTGTATTTTAGTAAAGATCACAGTGAACATCTTTCCGGGTCTATGCGGTATCTATCCGGGACGCGGAACCGTAAATTAATTTTGTCTAAGCCGAAACGATCATCTACCCGGGTCTATCGGGGACTTATGCAATACACGGAGACAAAAAATCATTTTCTCTAAGATCAGAAGCAGCATCTATCCGGGTCTATCCAGGACCTATCTGGGAGTTCACAGTTTAAAAAATAAACAAGTTGTACAGCTTATGTTCATCCGAGTCTATTTGCGACTTAATCGGGACACACAAAGAAAAATTCATATCTTCGAAGTTCAAATGAAGAGCCTATCTGGGTCTATCCAGGACCTATCTGGGAGTATTTGCATCGATAAAGAGAAAGAGTCCGATAACGTATCTTTTATGATGTCCATGGTATTTACACTTATAGATAAATCAGTAACTAAGCTTTTAATGTAGGTGTAAATTCGTAACTGTACGGATTACTTGCTTATTATCGGGAGAACATCCTGCACAAGAATCAATCAAGTTTTCATCAGGACTTAAAATAGACACTAAAGTGCTCTTGGATCCCCGGATATCGGTACAATGTTCACTAAAGTGGCCAAAAAACGTTTTTCGAGTGGGAGGGCAGCAGCCTCCCCCCCCCCCCCCCCAAGTGCCACCGTGCACTTGAAAATCCCAATATTTAACATGGGAAAATTTTGGATTTTCGAACAATTAAATTGATGCTTCAGCGTTTCATCAAAAGTTGCCAAGTTTTTTAGGAGTTGAAGAGGAGTGTCCACGGAATAAAACCATATCATAAAATTCCTCCTTAACTCCACCCACCACACACACAACACCTCAAATAGTCCCAAAAATAAGAAACTACATTTTTGCGTATTATTCTCCATTTTCAGCATTTTTTGCCGTCTTTTTACTACAAATAAATACTAATGTACAATTCAAATATTCCTCACAACGTTCTTGGCATATGTCCAGGATAAACATGGATACGAAAATGTATACCGAATAGTTCCAGATAAGACCCGGATAGAATATCCAAGCACCACATATAGGTCCAAGATAGAGCCGGGTACGAAATTGCATTGCCAAATAGATCCCGGGTAGGACCAGATAAGACCCGTATAGAATTTGCAAGTGCCCCGTGTAGGTCCAGGGTAGATCCAGATACAACATTGCATTGCTGAATAGTACCGGCCAGAACCGGATAATACCCTGATAGAATCTTCAAGCTCCCCGTACAGGTTCCGGATAAACCCGCATACGAAAATGTATACTGAACTGTTCCGGATAGGACCAGATAAGACACGGATAGAATATCCAAACACCCCGTATAGGTCCCAGATAGAACCGGATACGAAATGGTATGCCGAATAGATCCTGGATAGAACCGGATAACACGCGGATAGAATTTCCAAGCGACCCGTATAAGTCCGGATAGACCGTTCACCCGGATAGGCCCGGATATAGTTACAATCTTTCCGGGTTCTATCCGGAATTTTAAGCAGGGTATACAGATAGAGTCAACTGCACAGCACGAGAAGAGCCAAATTTTCTGAAACCACGATTTTTGGACAGCAGTCTCCATTGCACACTCGAGGCCTGACATTGTTCTCCAAGACTTTGAGACATGAACTATATTTATGATCGTTTTCTATTCTCGGGCCGACTATAACATAACTGCGAAGGAGAAGGAAGAAAAGGAGAGGTATCAAGACCTTCTCAGGAGCTGCAGCAAATGTATACTTGAAATATTCGGTTAAAGTAATTATCCTTGTGATCAGTGCTCTTGGAGGTGCGAAAGTATCAGAGGTTTTAAGCTTTAAGCCATTCCCGCGTGCGAGAAACATGCCAAGGCACTTGCGAGATAGATGCAGAAAGCTGTCATCCTTGGGAAGTAAGTTTGAATTGAATCAATGAATTTTTAAAGAAAAAAAGTGTATACTTCCTCTTTTGTTTCTTCAATTGTTATTGTGTAGTAATGAAAGTAAATAGATTGGTTTGAATAATGTAACTTTCTTTACTTATTTATTAAGGTTGTTTATACTACCGTCCTGGCAAAGATAGTTGTTGCGATCTTCAGTTCAACAATAATCCTTAAGGCATAATATAAATAACAACTTTCTTTCGCCAAGACGGCAATACGCCAGACAGATTGTTTCTAAACTTATTTGTGAACACAATTGAACTATGTAGAAAAAAATGAAGACAATTGATACTATGAGTAATGTTTTATTTTTAAACTATTGCACAATTCAAATAGGTTCCATATGATAAACATTTTGATTATAAATATTTTTAAATGTTAATATTTATTTGCATAAATGATTATTTTTGTTTGACTGTTGTTGTCCGCTGTAGTCTGACTAATTTCTAGTACGGGGCTCCAAGATCCAGAAGGAGAAACAGGATGAGGGCGACAAAAATTATCAGGATTCTTAGACAATACGGACCCGAGATTGAAGCACAAAACTTTTACTATCTGTGTCTGCTTCATGATGCCCTTTTTTATTCGAATTATCGTTTTCCAGGACGGATACGATTTAGAGCATTTACAGATCCAGGTCCAGGAAGTGGACGAGGCACAGAAAGTCCAGGAGGTGGGCGACGTACCAAAGCCCCGGGTGGAGGAGCGCCCTATAACGGAAAAAAAAAAATATATATATATATATATATATATATGTGTGTAAGTGAAATCTGGATTGAAAGAAGATATGTCACAAAAAATTATTAATTCATAAATTTATATGAGAAAGAACCTGGCGGTTTTTTTTTCTGAAATTAACTTCCAGCTGAGAAATGCCAAAAAACACTTGGTATCTATTTTTAAAGTTATGGAGCTTTGCCTGTCAATACAAGAGCAATGCACAATAATGTTTATTAAAAGTGGTTTAAAGATTTGTTCCACTGCCTTACGTATATTATTCAAATTATTTATTATTTAAACAATCAATCCTTTTGATTTCAATTAAGATAGTCCGTAGGGAGCTTACTCTCAGGACTTCACCGATAAAAAACTCTATTCGCGCTAAAATATCACTTACATATGGTCTTGGGTTGTAGGGTGGAGGACGCATAGGAGGGTATCCAGGACGACCCATCGTTCCAGCAGGAGGTTTCATCATTGGAGGACGTGCATACGGCATAACGCGTCCCATCGCTCCAGGAGGAGGTGACACGGGCGCTCCAGTATACTGTGCCTGCCCTCCATTATAAGGTCCTGGAGGAGCTCCATTATAAGGTCCTGGAGGAGCTCCATTATAATGTCCCGGTCCTGAATTATAATGTGCCGGCGGCGCTCCATTAAAATTGGCCGGCCCTGTTGAAGAATAATTTTCATGTCCCTGAATCCGCTTACGTCGTTTGCGCTTTCCATTTCCATTTCCCATTCCATTTCCCATTCCCATTCCCATTCCATAAGGATCCATTCCCATTCCTCCCATTCCTCCCATCATTCCCATTCCTCCCATTCCTCCCATCATTCCCATACCTCCCATTCCTCCCATCATCATAGGCATCATCATAGGCAGGATCATAGGAAGCATCATCATCAACTGACTCATCAATTGCCCTGTTCCTCCTCCTTCTCCCCCTGTTGTCATTCCTCCTGCTCCATAATCTTGTCCTGCGATTTCTAATGAATGAAGAAACAAATTAATTTTTAGAATATATATATATATACATATATATAATTTTTAAAAAGAATCTCATTTTGAAGACAGCTTGTTTTTAGTGCATGTTGCTGAATAATGCTACGTGGAGAAATTAAAGTATGTTAAAGTATGCGCAAAACTAAAAAAAATGCAAAGTCTGATTTTTTGGTAAGAAATCGACAAAAATGGCTGATTTTAACTGGCTATAACTTAAGAACTATTATAGTTAGAATGTTCTTTCTTTTTAATTTTTCGCGCAATTCTACGCACTCAAATTATTTAGGATGTAAAAACTGTAATTAATTACCAGTGAAGGCCACACAGGCAGAGAGAAGAACAGAAAGAAAAATCTTCATTGTCTTCGGATATGATAAAATGATTATTCTGCAATCTCTTGAACGTTATCTGGTAAATTTTTAAAATGCTGCTTCATATATAATGTCCTCATTATCACATTTCGCCCGTAAACGTATTGTAAATATTTGCATACTGGAGATGACGGCTCTTTTTTTATTACGATATCTTTATTTCAGAAAGTTGATTGATTTACCTAATAATCGCTACAGCTTTATATAATTTTATGTTTTAACTTGAATTCAATAAAATATCTTTCCATTATTCACAGACGAGAGTTTCTTTTGTATTTCAACATGTACAAACTAAATATATTTTCACGTGATCAGTGAGTAAACGACGTAAGCCATGTCGCAATTTCACAAACACGAAGAACACTGATTATTGAAAACTTGTGTTTACAAGTAATGGCCACGTAATGAGTTTTTATTCTAGATATAAAAATCCTTGATTTCAATACACACAAGAAAATTCAAGAAGTTTACTTTATCATTTATATCGCCAATTCTTTAAATCTAACAATAAATGTCTTGAAGCTTTACACAGGTTTCCTGTACACTGATTAGAAATGTATAAATGTATGTAATTTAAAATGTATGATAATTGAGGTGTTATTTATTTCATCAGAAAAAATTTGAAGCGATTGATTGCAACTAAATAATTAATTGTCATTACTAATAATGATACTATATATTACTGAAAAATTCTTGCTTCCATTCTAAAACTATAGAGAATATCTGCTATACATTTGCCTGTAATTTTTTTTTCATTCTATGAACCTTCCTCTAAAGTAGTAAAGATTTATTAGGGAAATATTTCATCACGATGTGACATATGATAATCTTAAAATAATACGAATTGCCAAATATCCGTCATGAAAGAGATAACATTCGCCAATGTTTATGCGACGCATCGATTTCTTACAGCTTGCTATTCGCACTCTAGATAACTTTTCTAAAGTTTCATGAAAAATTATTTCAAAAACCACAATCAAATACGCCAGGGATAAAAAACTCTAAAGCAGAAGTAAAGAATGTTGAATCATTTTATTTATTAATTATAATAAATAGTAAAGTATAATAATAAAATTAACTAATATCTTACATTGAAGCCGTTTGTTAAAAAGGAGCCTCATTACTGAAATATCAATTTTTAGAAAAATAGAAAAAGAGAATGAACATAAATAGGAATTAATAATTATATATATTTATTATTATTTATTATTTATATTATTATCTATATCGACGGAGTCAATGCAATGGACCGGCGGAATCTCAATACTTTCGGGTGGACGGATCGACCCAATGACGACCTGCTAGAGTGCTACGATAGCAGTATGGCCCCCGAGCGAGAAGGTTACATGGCACGACTGCAGGTTCTGTGGTGCGAAGAACACCCAGATTTCTCGCACTTTCCGCATCAACGTCTGCGAAACCATGCCGAACAACTCCGAATAAGAGGATATGTAAGCGGAGCGTCTACTCTACCGCAGCCAAAACAAACCGGCAACAGAGAAAGAGTGGCGACACTGAGACCAACCGCGAACAGGCATACAATAGACGAAGAACGATGCTTCAGGACCCGGAGAAACATCAACATTCAGATTTCTCCCAAGTCCTAACATCTGACTGAACTGGATGATGAGCTTCGTGAAGATTCTTACGAAGAATCCGACCTCTGGACTATCAATTGTGGTGTATACAGTGCAGCGAGAACTTTGTCAGATGCAAACCGTAAAACAAAATCAACGGTTGATCATAAGACCAAACAACGAAAACATCAACTCAGCACAAAGATAGGCTGGGCAAGACAGTACGTCCCACATTCAGTGTGTAATTGACTACATAACATCTGGCAGGACTTTCACTGCCAGGGTTCGAAAGTTCGCGCGCGAACTGCGGATCCGTCATCACACAATCAACAAGTCAAAGCTACTGACTATCAGGCAGCATATTGTTGACAGAATACGAGTACTATCTAACGCTAAGAGAAGTCTAGAGCGGAGGGAGAGGTGGGTCAGAGAAAATCAACAGTTTTTGTCTGACACATCTCGACTCTTCCAAGAAACTCCAGTTACTGTTGACCATCCGCCCAAACCAGAGGAGGTCGAAGTATTTTGGAGAGAAGTCTACGAGGTCCAACATCCACTTCAAGAAGACTCACAGAACATAAATAGCTTCAAGGAGCTGTGCAATATCCTCATAACAACTGAGGAGTAATGCCCACCTATCACTTTCGAGGAGGTGAATAGCGTATTAAGAGACATGAAATACTATTCCGCTCCGGGTACAGATGGTATAAAGACCTTCTGGTGGAAGAAGTTTCCTTCAACCCACCAGCATCTGGCCCGAATTTTCACCTTATATCTAAAGTCGGAAGAGCCTATTCCGGAGTGGTTGGTGGAAGCGCATACAGTGCTCCTGCTGAAGACGGGCAACTTAGCTAACCCTAAGAATTACAGGCCAATAACTTGTCTGAACACACTGTATAAGATCTTTACAGCTATCCTAAATGATAGGATTCTTCGGGCAATTGGACCTTGAAGGTTCATCCACACATCGTGAGGTGCATAGACAGATTAATGCTGATTTGGAAAACCAGATTTACTATCTCATCTAGAAAACATCGTGTAATCACTAACAGTGTCACCTTTCAGAGAAGTGTGTTTCAGGGCGACACCATGAGCCCTCTTCTCTTTTGCCTCACATTATTGCCACTGTCTCTCGCACTTCGTCATTCCGAAGGATACCTCTGTGGCAAACCTGGAGATCGAAAGCATAAGGTCACTCATGTATTTTACATGGACGATCTCAAGATATATGCTAGAAATAAAGAGAAACTACATCAAGCTCTAAAAATTGTCAAAGGGTACACTCAAGAGATTAGAATGGATTTCGGGTTAGAGAAATGCGCCACGGGTAATTTGAAGAAAGGAAAACTTAATGGCATCCCCGAAGACCCTGAGCTCGTCGACAGAAGCGCTATACGACACCTCAGCGCTGGAGAGACCTATACATACCTGGGCGTGCCACAGAGCCGCATTCAGGACGTGACATCTATAAAGGATACTCTCCGAAGCAGATACAAACGTCTCATCCGGCAGATTTGGTCTTCCGAACTGTCGGATAAGAACAAAGTATCTGCAACGAACATGCTTGCCGTCCCGGTAGTACTCTATTCATTTGGAGTGGTTCTATGGACGAAGGACAAGCTCAGATCCCTTGATATCGGGACACGAAAGGTTTTGCACATGAACAGAAGCATGCACCTTAAGTCTTCTGTTCCGCGACTTTACATCTCACGCCGCCTAGGTGGTCGCGGAATACTGAATCTTGAATGTCTTCACAACAGGATTATTTTGGGTACAGCACATCTGGTTGCAAATGGACAAGACCCTCTTCTTAAAATTGTCAGGAAACACGAAGAAGTAGGCAAAGGGGCGTTTCTGTACGAAGCAGCGGAGGAGGCTGCTGAAACACTCGGCCTTGACTTCAATATCACGGGTGAGCAAAATGCATCAAATCTTATCCATCTTGAATATTCATTCCAGAAGGCCTGGATTAAGAAAGCACAGGAGAAAAACTTCCGTCGCCACATTTTGAGCCAAGATATTCCCGATGATAGCTGCAGAGCGTGACGTGCACACCCCGAGCATCTAGGACACATACTATCCAGTTGTCCAACTCATGCGGGAACGATCTACATACATCCAAAGACACAATGCGGTACTAAGAGTACTTTATTACCATCTCTGTCTCTCTTACGGAATTTTTTCCAAATACCGCTCCGCTAAACGCTCCTAGGGAAATAGAATCAATTGTCAAAAATGAGACCTGCCGTATGTACTGGAACTTCATATTCTCGACAATTGTTTCTGTTGGGCACTCGAGGCCTGACATAGTTCTCTTTGACTTCGAGAAACGAACCATGTTAGTAATCGAATTTTCGGCACCAGCTGACAAAAACGTCACAGCCAAGGAGAAAGAAAAGAAAGAGAGGTATAAAGATCTCATAAGGGAGTTGCGACGGTTATACGTCGAATATTCTGTTAAGCTAATCGTCTTGATCATCCGCGCTCTTATAGGTGCCAAAGTTTCACTGATTAATAGCCTGAAAAGCATCCCTGTGTGTCAACAAAATGCTGAGACACTTGCGGGGAAAATGCAGAAGGCGGTCGTCCTGGGGTCGCTCCGTGTCCTCAGGGTGCACGAGACTTTTACCGGAATATCGTATTGAATTCATCACAGACTGTAATCACCTATCTCACGGACGTGAGACGTGGTTACAGCTGAAATTTTACCGCGATTTCGCTGAGAGGGGGTGCAATTTTTCAGATTAGCACCCGCTCCCGGCGAAATCCTGCGGTTGTCCTTATGACAAACTTTTAACTATATATATATGTATGTATATATGTATGTATGTATGTATGTATGTATATGTATATATACTTTCAAATTAGGCTAATGTATACCATTAAGTCATTTTCCTTTCGGGGTAGGTACCCGATTCGGGTAGTGTTTCTAGGTGGATAGTTTCTTGTAGTAAATAACTACTAGTGTGGGCTCACCACACCCACGACACGCCAACAGCACGCAGTTAGTAATATTCCCGAACGGTCACCCATCCAAGTACTAACCGCGCCCAACACTGCTTAACTTCAGTGATCTAACAAGAACTGGTTTTTTCAGCGCGGTATAGCCGTTGGCCATAACATAAAATAATAAACTTCATTATAACGTATTAAAAAAAAAAAAAAAAAATTGATTAGCATTTTGAACTCGAAAGTTCATTGCCTCACTACCCGATTCGGGTAGTGTTTCTAGGTGGATAAATACTACCAGTGTGGGGCCACCACACCCACGACGGGTCAACAACACGCAGTATTCCCAAACGGTCACCCATCCAAGTACTAACCGCGCCCAACACTGCTTAACTTCAGTGATCTAACGGGAACTGGTGTTTTCAGCGTGGTATCGCCGTTGACGATTATAACGTTATTATTATAATTATAATTATAACGCCATTATAACGTATTTACCGCGTTTAAATGTTGATTTTCAACCAAAATTGACGAAAACATTCCTCAAAAAGAAGAAAGGATCTTACCAATATTTCTCCAAAGATCCCTTTTTCACAATGCATATTCTGTTTGCTTTCTCGGAAATTTACCATTTCTCACCTGTGTTTATTTCTGTACATTATTTTAATTTTTCTGAGTCTTTTTGCTTCCTCGTAGAGGAAGCTTTGTAATGGTAACATTTTCCAAAATTTTTAAATTCATTTAATTAAACCCTCCCTAATTTAAAAATGTCTAATACAATGTTCTAAGCAATTGCCCGGATGTGTGTGTCGATGTGTGTATGTGTGGATGTCACTCTTTTTTGTGAACACGGTAACTAGGAAACGGTTGCAGATAAATTGATGAAATTTGGAGAGCTTATTTTCCTCACCAATATCTTGAAACTGACCGAAGGATTTCTAAAAATATTTATTGCATTTTTCTTTAGCACTCAAGAATATTTTAAAAATCGGTTTTTCATAGTAAAACTTTTTTTATCAGCATAATTCAAAGTTGATGCAAGAATATGGAAGATTCCTTGTTTCGAGACAAATCGATTGACCTATAATAATAATGCATTTTATCAAAGAGTAGGGAAGTTATGGTAATTTATATATTTTGAAAATCGGTTTTTTATAGTAAAACTTTTTTCATTAACATAATTCAAAGTTGATCCAAGAACAGAAAAGATGTGTTGATTCGAGACGAATCCATTGAATTATAATATTAATACATTTTTTGTAACGCACGCACGAAATGTTCGCTTTTCGAGGTATGTATTGCGTGCGGGAAGTGACCAATTCCAAAGCCGTGGTAAAAAGCAGTTATAAAAAGAATTTTTCTAGCTGCTGCGCTTGCGCACTTCCAGCCAGATTACTTTTTCTTGCTGTTGCGCTTGCGCATTTCGATTCAGAATTACTTTCCAGGATTGTTGGAATCATAACCTCATATTATTATTATTTGACGCTTGAGAAACTGATTGTGAGTAGTGAATAGTGATTGGACAAACTCGAAGTGATAAGTTACCATAAATGACTGATAAATTACCATCAATTACCGATAAATTACCGAAAATTTCGGAAATTTCGGGACACCTGAAATTTCCGGAAATTTATCAATTTTCCATAAATTTCCAGAAATTTGGGAAATTGAGCAATTTTCCATAAATTCCCGGAAATTTGGGAAATTGAGCAATTTTCCATAAATTTCCGGTAATTTTGGCAATTTGGAAATTTTTTCCAAAAAGCTTTGGCTACCTGAAATTTCCGGTAATTTAGCAATTTTTCATAAATTACCGGAAATTTAGCAATTTCCCATAAATTTCTGGAAATTTTTGGAATCTTTCCAAAAAGCTTTGGAGACCAGAAATTTCCGATATTTTAGCAACTTTTCATAAATTTCCGGAAATTTTGGAAATTTAGCATTTCCCGTAAATTTTTAAAATTTTCGAATTTTTTCCAAAAAGCTTTGGATACCTTGAATTTCTGGGAATTTTCGGTAATATACATATACACCGGAAATTTCCGGAAATTTTTGGTAATTTTACCATAAATTTCCAAAAATTATCATAAATTTCCAAAAAGATTATTCTTATTGTTTCTCAAATCGAAAATTTCCTGCATTTGTTACAAAAAATATCGTGTGCAACAGGTGCTGAAAGTAGACAGTTGCAACTCTTGTGAAGTTTACAGTACTTGCCATCGGCTCATCTTCGGGTCGTTTCCGGCTTGTCTTTGGCTCGTTTACAGCTCGCCTTCGCCTCGCTTCCAACTCGCCTACGACTCGCCTACAACTCCCCTTCGACTCGCCTCTGGCTCGTACAGCAAACTTCACACTCGTGTGGAACTGCCTACTTTCCGCACTTGTAGCACAATATACTATTATTGAAGAGTGAGGAAACTATGTTAATGCATAATATTTGAAAATACGGTTTTTTATAGTGAAACTTTTTTCATTAGCATAATTCAAAGTTGATGCAAGAATATAAAAGATTTATTTGTTCAGAACGAATCGATTATTATAAAAAAAATGAGGAAACTCATTTTTTTTTCTCAGGCTTAAGATGGTTATTGCCCAATATGTGGAAGGCATTTTTGTTTAGAGTTGGATTTTTTGTTTGTTTGAATATTATGCACGGGATTGTCCCGGTATATTATCAGTCACGGCTGCATTATTATAATTCAATCAAGTGATCTGATAAGAGAGTGTGCCTTGACATATTGGGCAAAGCCTGGTTTTTACCCCATCATTCACGGACTGGGTTGCAGTCAAGTGCATGATGGGGGGACCTACAGCTTAAGGTGGGTTCCAAACCACCAAAACCTCGGTAAAGGTACATAGAAAAATCTGCCCGCCTCGCGGGCACATTCTCATCGCGCGCTTTGCGGGAGGCTCGCTTCGCTCGCAAGTTTGAGCGCGCCCTAGGCGCGCGACTGTTGGATCTCGCGCCTCGCGCTCGATTACATATATTAACCCCGCGCTACGCGCTCGGACGTATTTAAATCGCGCTTTACGCTCGGTTTCTCTAGATTTTTGAACTTCGTGTTCGACTTTGATGGAAAGAAAAAGTTTATTTGCAAATATTATAAAATTATCAAAACCTCTACATGTGGAGTGATTGTTAAATTTGTTTTTATTTTATAATGAAATGGAACTTTATTTACTCAAGGTTCTATCGACCTTAGGGAACACATTCTCATCCAGACACTCGCGCTTCGCGCTCGATATGTGATTTGGAAATCATTTGAATCTTGCGTTCCACGCTTGGTTCTGTGCACCGTATGATTGAAATGAAAAAGTCACGAATAAAACAAAAACTATGCATCCTATTAGAACACGATTTATAACAAATTTGTACCTCTTCTTTGGATGAACAAATTTTTTCTCTGTCATTTTTCTCGTAGCTTGTGTTATTCGTCTAAAAATTTAATTTTTCTATTTCCAATGCTGTCTTTTACGAATAAAATAAAAACTACGCATCATATCAAAAAGTGAATAATGACAAATTTGGAGATCATTTTTGGGTGCATAATTTTTTTCCATTCATCTTTGGTCGTATCTTGCATAGTTTGACAGCAAAATAAAATTATTGATTTTTAATTATTTTTTTGTGTGATCAAAATTTGGATTTTTGATTTTTCAAAAAATTCGAAAAGTTGTTGAAAAAATATTGTAGGGTGTTCAAAGAGAAACATTTTCCTCCTCTTGACTTTTTTCCATGTCGTGCGTTTTTCGCCATAAAATGTTCATTTACGTTTGTTTTTTGTAATTATGAAAATGCTATAACACCGGTAATATTCTTTTTATCCGAAAAAGTCATTGAGATAAATTATTAGAGTTTTGAAGTACTATGAATAGCCGTACATAGAAGTTTTGAATTTTGAAAAAAATGGTCTCAAAAATTTTCAAAATGTGCTCACTTTTTGAATTTTTATCCGAAATAGTTGGTTAACGAACTTGTTCTTTCTCTTTAGGCCCTAAAAAAGTGTGCCAAAGCACAACCCAATCTGATTATTTTTTCGAAAGTTATCGTGCCTACAGACAGACAGACAGACTACAGACAGACACCTTGGTAGAAACCTTTTTTTCTAGCTCAGGGGGTCTCAAAACGTGGAGATTTGATGAAAACCGACCAAGTCAAATTTTACATAAAACCAATACCTTCTCATTAGAATGAGAATGTAAAAATTTCAAGAGGTACCGGCTCAGGGATCGAACCCCGGACCTCTGAGGTG
>CAKNXH010001071.1:30234-52488 GCA_932178445.1 Andricus quercusramuli
AAATAGTATAATCCCCCCCCCCCACCCCCGGCGAACACAAAAAGTAGTTCAATCTCAAAATGTATTATCTTGAAATTCATTTATTCCTAACAATAAAAGTTATTAAATTAGGAAGTATCTCAATATATTTAAAAATTTTTTCCGAAGTACCGTGGAATCTCTTATAAAGAGACTTAAATTCTTAACAATAAAAGTTATGACTTACCTTTTGTGATTTGACTGGGATTCCGCCGTTTGTCCTCGAAGCTTCTTCTTAATTTTTGAGTTGAAATTTCAAAAAGGCACTAAGTAGCACGTTTATGGAAATTTTATTTTATTATTATTATTATTATTATTTCAAAGTGATCGCGCCAAAATAGACCGGTTTACTGGATATTAGTTGGACCTTTCCCTGCGGCGTTATAGTTTAGACTGAGTGCTGTAGGGTCAACATTTGTTTTCTTTTCTTGTACCACAAAAATCTGAAAATTCGTTAAAATCACTCCAAATACCTCAAAGACTTGAAAATTCTCTCAAATTAGAAAATATCTTTATATGTTTTCAAAATTTTCGAAATACCGTGAAATTTGAAAATTACCAAATAATAAAATTCCCGAAAAATAGAATTCCCGACAGAAAATTACTGAATTATAAAATATCCGAACTACGAAATTCACGAATAATAAAATTCCTGAATTATAAAATTCCAGCATAATAAAATTCCAAAGTTTGAAAAAATTTCCAAATAATAAAATTCCCGAAATAATAAAATTCCCGGACAGTTTATAATATTTCCAAGTTGGAAAATTTCCGAATAATGAAATTCCAGACAGTTTATAATATTATCGAATTTGAAAATTCCCAAATAATGAAATTGCCGAATAACAAAATACCCGACATAAAAGTACTGAAATATAAAATATCCGAACTAGAAAATTCTCGAATAATAAAATTCCAGCATAAAAAAAATTCCTAAATTCAAAAATTCCCAAATAATAGAATTTCCGAAAAATAAAAGTCTCGAACAGTTTATAATATTGCCAAATGGGAAATTTTACAAATAATTAAATTCCAGGCAGTTTATAATATTATCGAACTGAAAATTCCCGAATAATAAAATACCCGACAGAAAATTACTGAATTATAAAGTATCCGAACTAGAAAATTCCCCAATAATGAAATTCCTGTATTATAAAATTCCCGATAGTTTGTAATATTATCGAATTTGAAAAATTCCCGAATAATAAAATACCCTAAAGAAATTACCGAATGATAAAATATCCGAACTGGAAAATTCCCGAATAATAAAACTGTCGAATTGGAAAATTCGCGAACAGTTTATAATATTGCCCAATCGGAAAATTTCCGATAGTTTATAAAATTATTGAATTTGAAAATTCCAAAATAATAAAATACCCGACAGAAAATTATTGAGTCATAAAATATCCGAACTAGAGAAGTCCCGCATATTGAAATACCCGACAGAAATTTACTGAATCATGAAATATCCAAACTGGAAAATTTCCGAATTATAAAATTCCTTCACAATAAAATTCCTGAATTTAGAAATTCCCAAATAATAAAATTCCCGAATAAGAGAATTTCCAGACAGCTTACAATATTACAAAACTGGAAAATGTCCGAAATAATGAAATTCCTGAGTTATAAAATTCCAGCATAATAAAATTCCTGAATTGAAAAATTCCCAAACAGTTTATTTTAGAAGAAGTATTGGTTTAGTGAAGCCGCAAATATCTCATGGAATTCTATATTTCCTGAATATCTGAGGTTCAATTAGTTTGAAATTTCAACTAAAATTAACGGATAAAGTGCTTTAACGTAGTTTAATTTATGACAGAAATAGTATATTCCCCCCCGCCCCCCCCCCACCCCCGGTGTAGACAAAAAATAGTTCAATTTCAAAAATTTATAATAATAATAATACATTTTATCAAAGAGTAGGGAAGTTATGGTAATTTATATATTTTGAAAATCCGTTTTTTATAGTAAAAGGTTTCTTATTCTCATAACTTAAAGTTGATCCGAGAATAGAAAAGTTGTGTTGATTCAAGACGAATCGATTGACCCATAACATTGATACATTTTATTGAAGAGTAAGGAAGCTATGGTAATGCATAATATTTGAAAACACGGTTTTCTATGGTAACACTTTTTTCACTAACATAATTCAAAATTGATGCAAGAACAGAAAAGATTTCTTGATTCGAGGCAAATCGATTGATCTATAATAATAATAATACTCATCGACGTAAGTCGAAGTTGACGCATGAATAGAAAAGACTTTTTGATCATAAATTTTCAAATAGAGTAATTCTGAAAATTTTTGTAAATAAGTCATAAAGCTGGGAAAGGGATAGGGTGCGGCAGAACTTTTCCTTTCCGTTTTCCAGCTCAAAAAATTATCAATTATAATACAAGATTTAATTTTTCTGATTTGGCTTTGTATTTAAAACATTTGTTTTATTATTTTATAATGTTTTGTAAATTTCTATTTTTAAATTGAGCAAAAAGAAGACTTCGGTTTTTCTATTATTGAAAAAAATAACTAATGCTTCCTCTATGAGGAAGCAAATACATTTGCTAACGGGAAGCAAAGTGCTCGTGAAATGAGTACCATATAATTATAAATACAAACAAATTGGAAACACTCGAGATCGAATTCACAGCTGATTTCGTATTTATAAATTCAATTTTAGAAACAATAAAGGAAAATCAAAATAATACAGAAAACTTTTAACCCCTTTCATTAGGGACATTAATCGAATTTTTTTGCTTTTTGTGATACTTGATACTTAATCTGTTCCTGACAATGAGATAACAGTTTATGATTTAGCTTGTGTTTTTGTTTACTGTAGGGTTTTCTGATTTACTTTTTGTTATTCCGTCAATCACTTATGTGGATGAACTTGATTATATCTTTTACTTAGACTTACATAGTCTTTGGATCAGAAATTTCAAAGCACTTTGGTTACATTATTTATTTATTCTTTACATTTGAATGCTGATGTAGAGATTTGGATAAACCGACATTTTTTTAAATTTATTATACTATTTTAAGAAATCGCATTTAGAATTTTTTTAAATAAGTCATCAGTTAATTGGAGGCATTTGTTGGCAAATTGAATCTAAGAAATAGCTTATTTTTTAAAAAAATTTATCATTAATGTAATATCACAAGTGTATACTTTGTAATTTTAAATAGACCCGCGCTTTTCTGTACATGAGCGGTTGAAAAAGTTGCGGTCCGTTAGCATCACGTCATGTATGTTAGTGTTTTTCAAGTGTTTTTGTTGACGTACGACGTGATAAATATAACATTTTCTTCAAATAGTACAATTTTCCAACTAACAATCAATATAATAAAATCAAAAAACGACTCAAATATTTCGCGGAATAGTAAGTATTATAGCATGACGGCACGGTCATGCTTTTTGGCGAAAATATTCTAAACGTAACAGAAAGTTATAAAAGTCTAAATAGTAATATTGTTCAAGTGTAGAATGCATTTGCGCAATTATGTTTCATCCTTTTATCGGTTGGAGACCTTTCAGTTTAATGAAATACAATCAACTATCCGAAATTTAAGGTTAGAGTAGCCCATCATATTCACTCCCACAGTGGGAGTCTGTAACCCATACATTGAGATGATGGAAGAATCACCGTCAGAGGTATACCCTAAATTCGAAGAACTAAAAGGCGTTATCCAAACGATGGAGGATTTTTGCAGCACGAGGAGGAACATGGACCTCCCAATCAAGCAAGGTCTGATAGAAGCTCAACGACTGATCCACATACTTAGTGACAAATGAGACACGAACGAAGGCGTGTATAGAGATCTGATTGCAACTTTGGGTAAATCAGTTTTGCTTACCAACATCACTTTAAAGGAGAGGCAAGAAAATGCGAAGGGCACGAAGCAGAGTGCAACACAGACCGATGAAGCTATTGAGACTCCCGCTTCTCATCACGGGAAGCGAGGTCGGGATTCCACTTCGAGTCCCCTTGAGGCGAGCTCTTCAAGCCGGAGGAAGAAGAAACCTAGGACGAGTGAAGCTGAGGCAGTCGCGACCTCGACTCCGAAGCGGACAGATGGAGAGAGCAGGCCTGAGACAAACTCCAGGAAACAGGGGAAGAAGGCGCAGACGCAAGCTCGGCCCGAGGCGGTTGTTATCAAACCGGCTGAGGGTATGAGCTACGCGCAAGTCCTTAGGGACTTGAAAGACAAGGTCCACCCTGACGCCCTTCACGTCAAAATCAGGGGTGTCAGGGAAACTAGGAATGGGGAGGTTTTGGTTGAAGTAGGACCAGCAGCAGGCGGCAGAGACAAATTTTCAGCTGCCATCAAAGAAGCTATTGGTGAAGAGAGCAGAGTACGAGAACTCGTCCCCCGTGTAGAAGTCGATGTCTTGGACCTCGACACAGTAACGGTTGCGGCGGAAGTTGAGGCGGCCGTAAGAAGTCACTTCCGTGACGCTACCGGAGAGGTGAAGGTGAGCCTAACGAAGAAACCCTACAAAGGCAATCTGAGGGCCTTTGTGGAGCTAAAGGAAGAACTGGCGTCCAGACTCCTTCGAACAGGACACCTGAAGGTAGGATGGGTGTCCTGCAAAGTCAAGAAGAAGACGGAGGCGCTCCGGTGTTATCGCTGCCAGGGCTTTTGCCACATGTCAGCGAGGTGCAAGGGGCCCGATAAAACGAGGGCCTGCTGGAGGTGCGGCAAAGAGGGCCATAGGGCTGCGGAATGCCAAAGCAATCCGCAGTGCTACCTCTGCGTCGCAAAGGGAGAGAAATCCCGGACGGACCATCTGCCCGGGACTATGAGGTATTGGTCGTTCCGAGAGGCAGCCTCATCGAGGAAACCTCATGGACGACCAAGTTGAAGAATCGCACCCAACCAAGATGCCGAAGGCCGACGAGCCCGGGTTGTGGTACCACCACACCACTGAGGACGATGCGTGCATCTTGGTTGGGTGCGGAGAGTTGAAATGCCAAGCTGGCTCAAAACGATGGAAGTCGAAGCACGACTTAGTGGCCTTACCCCCATGTCCTTGAAGTAATGCGAAAGCAGTTCTGAGGACATGGGTTGGCGGGAAAAGAAGTCAAGGTTTAGTGGGTAGGTGCCGTTTGGTAAGTCCCACACTCACCTTCGTTCCTTGTAGCCTGCGCGCCCGTGTGTGCATTTCACGTGTATGTATATTATATACATATGTGTGAGATGCATATACTGGGCTCGTGGTCCCCAAAGTTCGAATGTGGTTGGTGCATGAGCATTTTCCGTGTTTACTCCTTTAAAAAAAAAAAAAAAAAAATCATTCACTCACCCGAAAGTTTGGATATTTTATTTTATTTCGTGGCACAGAAAATTCGTGAATCAACAAAAGAGTGGAGGATTACTAAGAAAATACATTATACACTTGAAAAATATTACTATTCGTACATTTATAATATACATTTATATTTAAGGATATTTTCTCCAGAAAGTTGTCTGTATTCCCATGACGCATTACTAAAATACTTAATTCAAACCAACGAGGGCTTCCTGCTCTTCGTGCTTTTTTTAATTGGTCAGGCAAGTCAAAATAACCGTGTATCGGGGACTTGAAATAGGCGGGACTTCACTATATAAGGTTAGGCAGGTTATGTTAATGACTTGATATATAACGTGTTTATTTAGGAAAAAAATGAAAATTCAAAAACAGTTCTTTTTTACCTTCATATCTCACTATTCTCTGGATTAAAAATTTCTTATTTAGGTATTTGGCCAATTGTATTTATGCCCTTTTCTTTATTGCTTTCGAATATGATTAATATTACGTTTGAATAATGAAGATAATCATATTATTTTTTATGAATAAATCGATTTGAATCAATTAAATCAATTTGAAAAATAAATTTGAATATATCGGTTAGGTCTGCCACGCCTTGCCATATGCACTCGACAAATGGGTGTTGCACACATTTAATTTTCATCACAATTTTTATTTCACATTCTAAAGGACCCCGCGCCAAATGTACAGAAAAAAGCCTTATGATAAAAAATCCGAAAAAAAAAATGTTTCTTGTATTTTCGAACCTGCAAACTAAAAATTCGGAAGAACAATGTCAGAAATATGGACAGTTTCTAGACAAACACTTGTCCAAACTTTTGATTTTTACATGTATTTTAATGGAAAAATCCTTATTTTAGCGAAATGTTTTTTTTCCTCAAAAACGCTATGATAGATTTGACTAAAACTTTTATATTTTGACGATCAGGCGTACCGAATCAAAAGATTCATAACCACGAACTAGAAAGATTAACGATTCTTTGGGTATACAGCATGTTTTTGGGGGTGTTTTTGTGCCCTAAACATCCAAGTAACATATGTAAATCCTCCTTTCTTAGTAACTGAAATCAGTAGAGATTTTTATTAAACTGCTATGGTATGAAACGACTATCTAATAAGTGGAGTAAGCGTACATAGCAAGAATATGTTTTGACCCAATTTTAAGGGATGTTTTACCATTCCTTAAACAATGAGTCTGCGAATTTCCTAACGCATTAATCATTAACGAAAAATAGTTTTATTTTTAAATGCATGAAAGCTGCTATTTTATGACAAAAAATAGTCACGTACAACCTTAAAAACTTCTTGAAGCACTTTCAGCCCCTCATCAGATATAAAACCCACCCAGGCTACACCTAAATATTTTTTTAATTCAACAAAACGAACCTAATTCAAAAATCCGCCCAGTTTTTGCTGATAATAATTTCAATTGATGCCAAAGGGGCACACATAAAGTCTCAACCCTTCAGCACATGTAGAACTCACCCCAGCCACCCCCAAATATTTTAAAAGTTCAATAAAATCACCCTAATTCAAAAATACGCCAGGTTTTTCTGATCATGTTTTCAGTTGATGCCAGAGGGACAAAAAAGTTTCTCAATCCATCAGCGCATATAGAACTCACCCCAGCAACCCCTAAATATTTTTAAAGTTCAATATTATCAGCAAAAACTGGGCGGATTTTGAAATTACGTTCGTTTGGTTGAATTTTAAAAATATTTAGGGGTAGCTTGGGTTTAGGGTTGTACGCGACTATTTTCTATCATAAAATAGCAGCTTTCATGCATTTAAAAATAAAATTATTTTTCGTTATTGATTAATGCGTTAGGAACTTCAGACTCATTGTTTAAGGGATGGTAAAACATCCCCTCAAATTAGGTAAAAACATATTCTTGCTATGTACGCTCACTACACTTATTGGAAAGTCGTTTCATACCGTAGCAGTTGAATAAAAATCTCTATTCATTTTAGTTACTAAGAAATGATGATTTCACGCTGAAAACACCAGTTCTCCTTAGATCACTAAAGTTAAGCAGTGTTGGGCGCGGTTATTACTTGGATGGGTGACCGTTCGGGAATACTGCGTGCTGTTGGCCCGTCGTGGGTGTGATGAGCCCACACTTGTAGTTATTTACTACAAGAAACTATCCACCTAGAAACACTACCCGAATCGGGTAGTGTCACGCCTACCCCGAAAGGGAAATGGCTTAATGGTATACACACATACATACGCTTGGACGTTTAGGGTACAAAAACACCCCCAAAAACATGATGTATACCCAAAGAATCGTTAATCTTTCTAGTTCGTGGGTATGAATCTTTTGATTCGTTACACCTGATCGTCAAAATATAAAAGTTTTAGTCAAATCTATCATAGCGTTTTTGAGGAAAAAAACATTTTGTTAAATAAGCATTTTCCCATTGAAATACATGTGAAAATCGAAACTTTGGACCAGTTCTTGTCTAAAATCTGTCCATATTTCTGACATTTTTCTTTCGAATTTTTAGTTTGCAGGTTCGAAAATACAAGAAAAAAAAAATTTCAGAATTTTTTATCATAAGGCTTTTTTCTTTACATTTGGTGCGGGGTTCTTTCTGAAAGAAAATACATACAGAAATGAAAGATCGATAAATTTACTGTCCAGCCGAATAACTTTCATGGTTGCAGGAGTTTTGATTTGTAAGAAAGAGGATAGCCAAGTTTGAGGTTGCCTATTTCCACGACAATTGGTTCCTTTACTCTTTTCGACAGTTTTGTGTTTATATGATTTTTGAAACCGAATATGCACACTAGCCTAAGTTGTACCTTTTAATATAAAAAAACTTTCAAACTGTAAAAAATATGAATCGGATATGATTTGGAGTTTCCTCTTGAAGTTTTGTCTTTTTTTATTAAATTTTTGTTGTTTTTATTTTAATAATGTCTTAAAAATGCATGTCTTACATTTTTATACATATAGAATTATCCCTTTTTATATGAACATCACTGTATATAATTTATTAAAACTGGCACTGGAAAAATGGGTGAAATTGGCACATGGCACAAAAATCGCTAAAAATGATACCGACCCGTCGGGATTCTTCGAGATTTCTAGATGGCCAATCTGCCCCTCATACGAATCGATAAAGCGGATCATAATCCACAAGAATATGTGATTTATTTATGCCCTGCTGTAAATAGGACCGATTTTACAGATCTGAAATTCTCTAATTTGGTTTGAAAAACTCGTTTTAGAGCATTTATTAGTTCTAAAGGTTTTTCCTAGATATCGTACATATATGTACGGGTATTACGGAATTTTAATAGTTTAGTCAAATTAGCCGGAAAAAGGCTATCTGCTGGAACAACATTGTTTACGTTTTAAATTACAAGTTGTTAAAAACAATCATTTTCTTCCATACTTACAGTTGTGAGTAAAGTCTGAGAAAATGAAGGTGAACCTAAAGGATAAAAACATTACTCCAAAGTATGAGAGCGCGTTTTACAAATCTTGCGCTTCGTGCTCTATTAACCCGTGTGGAGAAATCTTCTGGCACTGGTCCGGCCAAGACCAGAACGTCTAGTTTCCAGGTTTGAAGCTGACCAGGCTCCCTTTACTTTTGCAATGATTTGGAAATACATATTTTTTGACTATAAGTGTATTCAGCAGATCAGCGTCAGCCTGGATCAGTCCGGACTGTCAAGATGACAAGAAAAAATACCTTCCAGATTGAACTTGATAGCTGAGCAGCGTCAGTCCTTGGCCAGACCAGGCCTTCCACACGGGACGGTCAAGATAAAATCAGACCTGGGTCAGACTTGACACCAGACAGCCATAAAATGTTTCCATGGGGGCAGGTGGACCTTCAAAATCTCTGTTGTCAAGTGATTATCCGACGGCTGGCATTGACAAAGGAAAATACTGTAGGGTATCATGCGAGACCGAAATGCAAATTTACCAATATACACTTATTCCTCTTCTAACTCTTCACAATAAATTTTCAGCTACTGCAATTTTCTCTATAGTCAAACGGATTTTGACTCCAATTGACAGACTTTACAAGAGGAACACGACTGTATTGGTTGATTTGTTGAGAAAAGAAATGAGTGATTTCCAGAGTTTGATTAGAGATATTTATTAAATATATAAAGAGAGACTACTTAAATAGATGTTGTGAAGTTGCGTTTCGGATTGTCTGCGATAGCTTTTTTTTTATTTTTGTTTTTTTTCATGGGGCTGTAGCCTCATGGACAGTGAAATCTCGTTGGAACTTACCTGTAGGGTATTGTGGTATTTCTAACACTGACTTCCTTTCACGAAGTTTAGACTATGTTGGTTGATTTTTATTAATAAAGTGAAAGAGATTGAAAAGGTTTAGGGGAGCTTCATTAGCAAATATACTTTATAGCAGGTTGCCCATGAAAAATTTCCTTCTTTTAGCCACATTAAAGTATAAGCAATTCTGTTCTCTCTCTCAACGAAGTTATATTATGCTTGCTTTTAGCAACGTTATAGATGAACTGAATGCCCGCATTGAGTGAACGCTCAAGGTTGTAAATGAGTTTATCCGTGATATCGTCATAAATAATGCAACCATGATAAACGAAAGGAAGGATTAGACTTTTGACCAATAGGATGCGAGTAGAAGTTGGAAAGGATTTTTTCTTTCTATTTATTTAGATTAATGAAGATATTTATTAAAGATGTTAGAATTCGATGACATGAATCCCTAGTAAGGATAAACTTCCAAATTTAACAATAAAGATACAATAAATTATGTCAAAACATAATATTAGTTAGATTAATGAAGATGTTTATTAAAGATATTAGAATTCGATGACATAAATCCCTAGTAAGGATAAACTTCTAAATTTAACAATAAAGAAACAATAAATTATGTCAAAACATAATATTAGTTAGATTAATGAAGATGTTTATTAAATATGTTAGAATTCGATGACATGAATCCTACCTACCATTACCAACCTATATTATATTATTATGAATTTACAACACTCAGACGAACAGCATCGCTTAGAAAAACTTAAGATGTTGAGGATACTTCGAAATTCAACAAAAATTGTCCTGATGAGGAAAACATTAGTTTTCGAAACCTTGGCAGCAAATTTGGAATGAAAGATTCAGCAACGAATCTCCTTTCTTTGGTCTGAAGTATGTCATTACCAACCTATATTATATTATTATAAATCTTTCTATTTATTTATTGTAGAATTCTGAATGTTTTTCTTGATATTTCACTGACATGCTCTTTTCAGCATAGCGTTCGGTTAACATGGAAGCCAAGATCCTTGACAAATTGAACAAATGGAATACTATGCTCCTGTATCTGTAAAGGTCTTAAGGTTGCAAAAGTTTCAGATACGGGAGAGGATGAAGAACCAACTATAATTGCTTTTGTTTTGGTATGGTTAAGAATGAGTCCAATTGCTACAGTCCACTGCACAATGTCGATGTCCTTCCGGACGCTCTGAAGTAGGCTGTTAAGTACAGTAATACACGGAGTAATAATAAGGAAACTGATCATGCTGTAGAAACCGCCTCGAGTGTTGACTGCGGTAAGTGCACCTTTATTGCCAGCTTCAACCGCGAGCAAGCGATCTAACTATCTTATTTCTCCTGCGAGAAAAAGAGATAGTGGAGCGCAGTGCGCATGCGTCACTAGTTCAGAGTGCTGGCACTACACGCTTGAGGTAGGCAATAAAAGTTCAGTTGCCGTAGTCAAAACGCATGCATGGAGATCGGTCTCCTTATTATTACTCCGTGAGTAATAGATCCGGAGAGATACAGCTTGAAATCATCGGCATATTTGTGATAATTGTACTTTCGCAATTCACGCCCAAGGTCGAAAGTATAAATGTTAAATAAGGTTGGGTTTAGAGTGGAGCCTTGTGGGACCCTTCTCTTCACCTTTTCCTTAGCTGACTTCTCTCCTTTACTGTTACTTACCCGCTGAGACCGATTGCACAGATAAGATTTAAACCATTTTATTCCTGTGTTATAAAGATTGAGAAGCCTGAGCTTTGAAAACAGCAGCTTATGATCCACAGTATTCAGAGCCTTCTAAATTGATTAATTTGTTTACTTGAAAAAAAAAACCATAAAAATTGGCTACATTTCAATTTTAGCAATAATGCTCGCAGATCCTTTACAATCTGTAAAAATGTGTGTTTTTGTGAGATAAAAGCTTGTGGAAAATTCCAGTTCAAAGTAGTAAATACTTTGGCAGAAAATTTGTTTCTTGTTCACAGATTGTCGGTTTTTGCAGGTGCTGTACTTTTGCAAAAAGAAACTGTTTAAAAGCAACGAAAGTGTAGAGTTTTAAACCCCAACATCTGCTGTAACCAATAAAGCAGTACTCAGATTTTTTTTCCAGAATGAAGTTGGTCAAAAACGGCTGAAAATAGGAAAAGGCGTTTTTTTCTGGTAAAAAATAGAATAACTTAGTCGAATTTAGTCTTACAAAATTGCGGTTCCCGTCCATGATCAGTTATGAGTTCTGAATAGAGAAGCAAACTTAAAAATAGCTCATATTTCAAGAGAATGTGGATGAAGACTTTAACTAATTGCAGTAAAATGGTCCGAATTTTAATTTGTGAATTAAGTGTTCGCAATCGCGGTGAATTTGCGGAAAATGTCTTATATGTATTTAGAGAATTTCTGGAATTCTGCGAATTCGAAAAATTCGAGGAATTTAATGAATTTGAAGAATTCAAGGAATTCAGCGAGTTTCAAGAATTCCCAGAATTTCAGGAATTCAGAAAATTTGAGAAATTTTGACAATTCAATGAAGTTAAAGAAGTCGAATAATTGAAGGCATTTAAACGAATGAATGGTGCGGGGTGGCCTGGCATTGTTGACACTGCTCGTGCGCTGAGAAACTGCATGGGCCAGCAGTTCGAGAAAGAATTGAATCAGAGGGCCCTATGTTGGAGTTCCTGTGTAAAAGAATTCAAGGAATAAAAACAATTCGAGAAATTCCGAAATTTGAGAGAAATCAAGGATTCAATAGCATTCCATGGATTTAAGAAATTCAAAGAATTTATTGTAATTTACAAAATTGAGATATCAAGGATTTCACCAAATTCAAGGAATTTTCAGAATTCAAGGAATTTACAGAATTCAAGAAATTTACAGAATTCAAGGAATATAGGGAATTTATAAAATTGGCGGGATTCAAGGAATTCATAAGGTTCTCGTTGTAGGCGAGCACTTTAAAAGAGATTTTCTTAACTTCTTCTTAACTTGTTCTGATTTTTGAACCGTATCCTGAACACATTTTGCACATAAGAGGGCTTCCATGAACCACGAGGCCCAATTTTGGCCACTTTTTGACTCCCCCCACCCCATTCCCCCCGAAGCAGTTCACCCCGGCATTCTCGTAGACACCCTCCAACTAGGCTGCTACGTGGCTTATAGAAGGCCCCTAATTTACAATTCATGTATTTTGATGGGAATTCTTTTTTTTGGGGGCCGGGGAGGTGAAGAATCAATCTTTCTGGTTTAAAAATCAACTATTTGGGTACAAATTTATTTATTTTGTGTTGTAATATTTTTGGACGTACTACATTTTTCAGTAAATATGTTTCTGTTTTCTGGCCATGCGTTTTATTTTTTCTTAACACCTAAGTGTAAAGCCACGTGGCAGTGTCGGACTCCCCCATGTGGACCAACGCGGCGTTTTTTTTATACCCCCCCCCCCCCTAAGAAACGACGTCTCTAACCCTAATTAAAAATTTCTTTCTCAAAGGACAGAAACATTCAATATTGAATGAACTTGAAATTCAAAACAATCTAAGAGTTTGAATGCGCAGTATGTAGACATGGTATCCATGAAATGTAGACCTTATGTCAGTTTCTAAAGTCCTACTGTGGAAAAAACTTGATGGCTTAGAATTCGTCCATCAGATATAGTTGTTGACAGATGCTTCTCATTTCAAGTCTATTTCAATCCACAAACTGCACTTCTTTCGTCAGATTTTCCGGATCAAACTTAAGTGACATTTTTTTGTTGCGTGAACTGTTTTAAGACCGAATTAAGTTCCAAATCTAATCCTAGTTTTTTACAGTGTAACTTTCACTCATGTTATGAGTGTTTCATTTTCACATGTCAGGACGGTGTGATTTCCACCTTATGTCTACCGTGAACAAATTCTGCGTCAAGAAGTTCCCAGTAGAGATAGCTGCAAATCGGGTCATGCACACTCTGAGTACCTACAACATATGCTATCCAGGTGTCCCATTCACATGGGAACGACGTATCTCTACACACATATTGTGACTTTAAGATTGCTTTACTTTATTTACCTACGTCACTCTTACGGTGTTGGCCGTGAAACTGCCCTACCGAATGCTCCGAGGGAGGTGAGAGTAAATTTTCCAAAACATGAAGTACCAAGTTTTCTGGAACTACGATTTTCAGACAACATTCTATATTTGTAATCGAATTCTAGACTCCGGCCGACTCCAACGTCACTGCCAAGGACAAAGAAATGGAGGAGAGATATAAATACCTTATAAGGGAGCTGCAGTGACAGTACCAAAAATATTCGGCTGAAATAATTGTCCGTGTGACCGGTACTCTCAGTGTTGCGAATTGCACGAGAGTTTCGCCGGCCTGTCGATGTGATTTCGTCGTGCCCTGTCTATTTCACGATCATGACACATGGCAATTGGTGTGATTGACCGCTGTTTTACAGGATCCCGGTGTCATTTTCATAGATGGCAGTTGCACCCAGTAGGACACTTCGGTTGTTATTTGATTTATTTTCTTAACAACATATATACAAGGGTTAAAAAACACCTTTTCTTAACTGAAATCTACTTGTGTAAAGCACTGGTCCCACTGGGAGCAATTGACACCGACTCCCAGGAGAACCGCGGTAAATCATACCTATGGCCACGTGTCACGAACGTCATATGATATCTATATATATATATATATATATATTTTTATATATAGTTATACAACCACCACAGGGTCCTACTAAGAGCAACTGCCATCTAAAAATGTCAAAAGCCCCCAGTAGAACCGCCGTAAATCACACCTATGGCCACGTCTTACAACCGTGAGATGGGTGGTCGCAAGGGACGATGAAATTACGACAACAGGCCGGCGAAAGCCTCGTCTGTCTTGAAGACACGAAGCGACCGAAGGGTGACAGCTTTTTGCATCCACGTCGCAAGTGCCTTGGCTTATTTTTGGCACGCAGGTATGGCTTTAAGGTTTCGAACCAGTGATAGTTTCGCACCTCCGAAAGTACCAATCACAACGGAGACTGCTGCCCGAAAATCATAGTTCCAGAAAATTTGGCACATCTCGTTTCGGACAATTGACTCTATATCCCTTAGCGTTCGGCAAAGATGGTGGTGAAGTACTCTTAGGGCCGCATTATGTCTATAGATATACGTCGCGTGGGTCGGACATCCCGATAGTATGTGTTCTAGATACTCAGGCGTGTGCATGACACGCTCTGCACCTATCACTGGGAACTTCTTGACATAATATGCGGTCACGGTATGCTAAGCTGGAAATGGCACAGTCCTGGCATGCGAAAATAAAATCCTCTGTACCTAAATTGAGTCCTGATGATTTGAGGAAAGCAAAAGTTTGCTCCTTCGACAAGCACTGTTTTTCTACATTTATGTGAAAGTTTCCGTGCATATGCTTATCGAGTAGCTGTTGGTAAAATTTTCCAGCCTCTGCTTTCTTTACTTCGGCTTTTAGACGTGAAGCATCTAGATGGAGTATTGCACTTTCCTCACTTCTGATGTTAAAATTCAGGCCAAGGGTCTCGGCCGTTAACTCCGCGGCTATGTAAAGGAACGCTCCTTCGCCAATCATCTTGTGGTTCCTCACCATCTTTACGAGAGGATCTCTGCCATTCGCAACGATGGAAGGTGTACTTAGGACAATCCGGATATGAAGACACTGGAGATTAAAAAGTCCGCGTCCGCCTTGACGGCGTGAAATGTATAATTGCGGAGCTGACGATTTGATATGCAAGCTTTTATGCATATGCATGATCTTACGTGTGGTGACATCAGGGGCCTTAAGCTCGTTCTTCGTCCATTGAACCACCCCAAATGAGTAGAGTAGAACCAGGGCGGCAAGCATATTAGTCGCAGATACCTTGTTCAACGCCGACAGATTGGAAGACCAATCTGTCGAAGAAGATGCTTGTATCTGCTTCGGAGAGACTCCTCCACTGATGTTATGTCCTGAATACGGCTTTGAGGCACGCCCAGGTATGTATAGGTCTCTCCAGTATTAAGATGTCTAACAACACTTATATCCACAAGCTCAGGGTCTTGGGAACGCCAGTAATCTTTCATTTCTTCAGATGGATTTCGGCACACTTGTCCCAACCAAGTCCATCCCAATCTCGCCTGTGTAGTTCTTGACGATATTGATAGCAGTTTAAAGTTTGCTTTTACCAGAGGCATAGATCTTCAGATCATCCATATGAAATAGATGAGTGACCTTATGCTCGCGCTGATTAGTGTCGCCACAGAGGTATCCAGGATAATTTTGTAGTGCGAGAGATAGAGGCAGAAGTGTGATGCAGAAAAGCAAAAGGCTCATAGTATCACCTTGAAAGACGCCGCTCTGGAAGTTGACGTTGTTCTTTGTCACACGATAATTTCTAGATGTGATAGTAAATCTAGTTTTCCAAAAAGAGGCATCAATCTCTCTATGCATCTCACTATGTGTGATGTATCTTCAAGCTTTCCAACAGACAGATGATAAGTCTATGAGAGGTTGAATCGAAAGCTTTCCGGTATTCAATCCAGGCCATTGACAGGACACACTGACGGGCTGCAGCGTCTTTACAGACACACCTGTCAATTAGCAGTTTCTCTCTACAGCCTGCTGTTGATTCTGCCTGATCCATCTCTCCCTCGTCTGTATTCTCCTCCTTGCGTCAGATAACAGCCGTATTTAGTCAACAGCATGCTGCTTGCTTGTCAGCAGCTTTGACTTGTTTAGTGTTTGATTCAAGATCCTTAGTTCTTGGGCGAACTTTCGAACCCTTTCCGTGAATGGTCTACCAGATGTTATGTAGTCAATCACATAATGAACACGGGATGCACTCTGTCTTGCCCATCCAATTTTCTCGTTCAGTTGATGCAAGCGTCTTTTGATCTTTTGATCCATCTTCGGTTTTAGCCTTTGATTTGAATCAGCCAAATCTCTCGCATCACCATAAACTGAGCAATTGATGGTCCAGAGGTCGAACTCTTGCGAGAAATCTCCACGAAACGAGGCATCAAGAGGAACTTGCATGTTGATGTTCCTCCTTGTACTGAAATTGCGATCATCTTTCAGAAGGTGCCTGCTTTCTGCGGTTGGTCTTAATGTCGCCTCTTCATCTTCTTCTGCAGCTTGATCAAGCAGCGGTTGGAGAAGCGCTCCGCGTACACATCCATATATGGGGTAAAATTTCCCAAGTGTCCCCGCCTAAAATTTTGTTGTCGCCTATCTTATTCAAACTCCGCCAGATTGTAGTGCTAGTGGACCTCTTTATATTCTGTAAAGGGGGCGCACCTAGTATAACGGGTTTTCAAGATACAGGGGCCCGAATTTTCGACGATTCACCCCGACTGCTAACCTTCAATTGTACATAACTCCTGTTACAGTTATCCAATTTAACTTTTTATGCGGGTTTTAGAAAGGTATTTTAACAAGGTTTACAACAAAAATAACTAATGAACAATACAAAAATTATTTCACCTTGATTTTTCATTTTAAAAAACATTTTTGTGATTTTCTCCCAATGCGGCATTTTTAATATTTTTTTAGTTAGGCTAGAAAAAAAGCTTGATTTTTTCTTTTGAAAAACCCCCCAGAACGAAAATGGGATGGAAAGTATTGGTTGAGTTGTAGAAGGTCACAAGAGCGCGGGTGCCCCGCGCCAACGAGCCACGGCGCTACTAGGCGTGCTGTAGTGACTCAGTTGTTTTAATAATTGATAAAAATGATTTTTCAGTTAACATGTAACGAATATTTCATTTTATCCTTACTTTCATGTAGCTGTAGAACGATTTACATATTTTCTTAATTAAAATTTTCAAATGGCTCCATTGTAGGAAAACGTTAGTTAATAATAAAATCATTAACGATTTTGTTGGATGGTTCTGCTTATCTGTTACATTTCGAGATGGTTTTTAATAAGTCGTCTTGTATGCCACGTTTTGGTGAGTTTTTTTGGTGTTAGTCTCTTTGCCTTTAACAATTTTTGACGTGATTCTCCTTGCCTTTCACATTTCGGGGTGCTTTTTTTATGTGAGTCCCCTTGCTTCTCACGTTTTGGGGTGCTTTTTTTATGTGAGTCCCTTGCCTCTCACGTTTTGGGGTGCTTTTTGGTGTGAGTCCCCTTGCCTCTCACTGTGTTACTCAAAAAGTGATTTTTTGTTCAGCTTAACGTTCACTTTGATCTTCTCTTCGCGATCTCTTTGCGATTTTTCTCTTCGGGAAAATGTCATACTGTGGAGATGACGAATACTTCTTCAAAATTAGAGTCAATTCTGAAGAGGGTACAAAGTGATAGTATTTTTGTGTGCTTGGCACATTCGGATAAAAGAGCTAGATTGCGATGTTTTAATTCATTACCCTCTTTGCAATAGATGACAGTTGTATAGATCGTGACCTGATTTTTGTTACTTGTAAGCAGAAACATAATTTTTATCAATTATTAAAACAACTGAGTCACTACAGCATGCCTAGTAGCGCCGTGGCTCGTTGGCGCGGGGCACCCGCGCTCTTGTGACCTGCTACAACTCAACCAATACTTTCCATCCCATTTTCGTTCTGCGGGGTTTTTTAAGAGAAGAAATCAAGCTTTTTTTCTAGCCTTACTAAAAAAATATTTAAAATGCCGCATTGGGAGAAAATCACAAAAATGTTTTTTAAAATGAAAAATCAAGCTGAAATAACTTTTTTGTATTGTTCATCGGTTATTTTTGTTGTAAACCTTGTTAAAATACCTTTCTAAAACCCACATAAAGAAGTTAAATTGGATAACTGTAACAGGAGTTATGTACAATTGAAGGTTAGCAGTCGGGGTGAATCGTCGAAAATTCGGGCCCCTGTATGTTGACAACCCGTTATAGTAGGTGCGCCCCCTTTACAGAATATGAAGAGGTCCACTAGCACTACAATCTGGCGGAGTTTGAATAAGATAGGCGACAACAAAATTTTAGGCGGGGACACTTGGGAAATTTTACCCCATATATATATACATACATATATATATATATATATATATATATATATAAATATAAAAAAAATATCTACAGTCAGTTAGTTTATACTACCGTCCTGGTAAAGAAAGTTGCTGCAATCCTTAGCGAAACAATAATCCTTACGGCAAAATGGAAATAGCAACTTTCTTAACCAAGACATTGTTTCTAAACTTATTTGTGAACACAACTGAAATATGTAGAATAAAATAGAAACAATTGAAAATGTAAGTATTTTTTATTCCAAAAACTATTTTACAAGTGAAATAGCTTTCAAATGATAAAAATTTTGATTATAAATATTTTTGAATGTTCACATTAATTTGCATTAATGATCATTCCTGGGTGAATGTTGTTGTCCGCTTCAACTGGATCAATTTCTAGTATGGTGTTTCGAGGTCCAGAAGGAGAAACAGGATGAGGACGTGAAAAATTATAAGTTTTTTTAGACAATTCGGACCCGAGATTGAAGCAGAAGACTTTAACTATACGTTTTTGCTTCATAATGCCCTTTTCTCATTTGAATCATCGTTTTCCGGCAGTTACAAGTCCAACTTGAGGAAGTGGACGAGGTACAGAAGTTGCAGAAGGTGGGCGACGTACAAAAGTCCTATAAGGTAGACGAGCGCCCTAGAACGGAAAAGTATAGAAGTGTCAGTCAAATCTTGCTTGAACGGAGGCATTAAAAAAAAATGATTATTTCAAGAATTTATATTAGAAAAAACCTGGAAATTTTAAAAAAAAATCAAATCGCAGCCCAGAAATATGCAAAATCACTTGTTGTCTCTTTGTGAAGTTATTGAGCTTCAGCTGCGGATATAAGGGCAAAGCACAATTATGTTTAGTCAAAGTGATTTGCAGAGTTTTTCTACTGGACAACTCAGTTCAACTTGGCAGGTTTACAGCCAAAGACTTTACATTAAGGACCAGCCGTATTCTACTTTATAACAAGAAGCACACTCGACTACTTTTGCCAATCAAAATATTCGCAAGGTGCTTTACGTACATTAATTGAAGGATTCAACATTTTTATTTCAATTAAGATAGTCAGTAGGCAGCTTAATTTCAGGATTTAACAAATAAAAAAACTCTGTTTGCGTTAAAACATGACTTACGTTTGGTTTTAGGTTGCTAGGCGTAGAACGCATAGGAACATATCCAGGACGATTCATCGCTGCAGCAGGACGTTTAAGTGACATAATGCGTACGGGCGCTCCAGTATACGGTCTCTGCCCTCCAGTATAAGGCCTCGGCGGTGCTCCGTTATTATTTTGCGGCCTTTGATTATAATTTTGCGGCCTTTGATTATAATTTTGCGGCACTTGATTATAATTTTGCGGCCATTGATTATAATTTTGCGGCCTTTGGTTATAATTTTGCGGCCCTGGATTGTAATTTTGCGGCCGTTGATTATAATTTTGCGGCACTTGATTATAATTTTGCGGCACTTGATTATAATTTTGTGACCCTTGATTATTATTTTGCGGCGGTCCATTATTATTATTCGGCCCTGTTGAAGAATCATTTTCATTTTCCTTATTTTTCTTACGTTTTTTGCGCTTTCTTCCATTTCCATTTCCATATCCATTATCCATTCCATTTCCCATTCCCATTCCCATTCCATAAGGATCCATTCCTCCTCCCATCCCTCCTCCCATCATTCCTCCTCCCATCATTCCTCCTCCCATCATTCCTCCTCCCATTCCTCCCATCATCATAGGCATCATCATAGGCAGGAGCATAGGAAGCATCATCATCAGTTGACTCACCAATTGCGCTGTTCCTCCCCCTTCTCCTCCACCCATTCCTCCCATTCCTTCTCCTCCCATTCCCATTCCCATATCTTGTCCAACAATTCCTAATGAACAAACAAATAAATTGTTAGGGTATATAGAGGTGCTGCAAATTAGGGTTAGGTGGCGAATGCAAGCCAAATAAACAACACCCGAAACTTCACTTGTTTAAAAAATTTTTAATATCGGAGATGTATATAAAAATATTTATAAGTATGGCAAGAATTACTTTCTGCTTGGTGCGCCTGTCAGATTTTAAAATGTAACTTCTCTTATACCATAAAAAGCAATAATTTTTATCAAAAATTAAGTTTTATA
Organism: Andricus quercusramuli; assembly: GCA_932178445.1. Lineage (NCBI taxonomy): Eukaryota > Metazoa > Arthropoda > Insecta > Hymenoptera > Cynipidae > Andricus > Andricus quercusramuli. The sequence continues at coordinate 50,914 of CAKNXH010001071.1, forward strand.
AACCACTTTCTGATTGTAAATACATCTCCTAGTCTGAAACCTTTTTTCAAGATTTACCATAAAATAGCATAGGCCTAGAAAGGACATAAATTTAGGGATAAATGTATATATACAGGGTGATTCACACTTCATCATACACCTTGTATATACAGATTCCTTGTAAAAAACCAAACAACAAATCACAGTGGCAAAATGTTGTACGCTCAATAGTTTTTAAACTATTGATAATTGCAGCGAGCCAATAGGAGGTTGTTATTCTGGCGCGTTCATGAGCATCTTGCGCGAACGAACTGTTGATGTCTTACTTCAAGTTAGTATGAGAATGCCTGTTCAGATTGTATAATTTTCCCTCCGTTTATTTTTGCAGAAGGTTTTGACTCTTTGGTGCAACTTCACACTTAAACGAGATTCGAAAATTATCAAGTATCATTCACTGCCAACGAAATTGCAAAATATTTCTCGAGGAGTTCATTACCTGAATTAAATGCATAATTTGCTTTGAATTCTGTAGAAGCCTCCTGAATTCTTTGCATTCTGCAAAATTAGTCAAGTTAGATCGAATGCTACTCTAGCAGTGAATGAAGCTGAACTTGTTATTTGAATTCCACAGAATTCTCCCGAATTCCGTAGAATTTCCTTCAAAATTTTTTCATTAAAAATTAAAAAGTTTTTAATACTTTTCAAGCTATGAGAATAGAAATTGAATTATTTGGTATTTGAAAACTTTTAACTTCTCTAAATTTCCTAATTATTTACCAATTACTCAAGTTATGTGGAGGACTTAGCTTCCAGCGAGTGATGATGTAATCGATTCTTGAATTCCACAGAATTCTTTACAATTCCCTGTAACATTTTTGAATATTTAAAATGTTTTTGAATATCATCGAATGTTTCTAAATCTAAAAAACTAACATTCTTTAAGCTTAGTAGACTTTCTTTCTTGAAAATGTATTAACAAGTCTAAAATAAAAAAACACTTATTCTACCCGAACAAGTCGTTCTTTTCCATTCCTTGAAGAATTTCAGTTACTTGTATTTTAACAAAATTAACAATGACTATAAGATTAGAGAATGGAATGAACTTACTTCCGTGATAATTTATTTAGAAGCCTAAATAAGTAGTCTATTTGCTTCAAGTTTTATGATGATTTTAATTTACATAACATTCAGACTCTTTTAAAAAACAGAAAAGACTTCGGTTAGAACGAGTAAATAAAAATTTTATTGAAATTTATGTCTGCAGAATTTGAAACAAGATATTCGATTTATGCATTGCATTTTTTTATGAAACTGCAGCTAAAAATGAATTTTAAAGTTGAGATTTGCTATCTGTAATAATTTAGTTTAGATTTAGTTTAAATTTAGTATTTAAATCGGGGGATTCCCCAAACAAGTGGCAGTGATATGTTTAACGAACTTCACGTTGTTTCGAACCTTTTGTCTCTGGTCTGACTGTTACGACTTTTTTTACTAACTTGAAGTAAGACATCAACAGTTCGTTCGCGCAAGTTGCTCATGAACGCGCGATAATAACAACCTCCTATTGGCTCGCTGCAATTATCAATAGTTTAAAAA
>CAKNXH010001071.1:52588-62971 GCA_932178445.1 Andricus quercusramuli
ATATATGTCGTAGGCATTAGCTCGAATACGGCATTAGATCTAATGCCCGGGCAATAGCTCTAATGCCGGCACGAAGATGAATCTACCTGCGTCGACCTTTCTTTCGTCGAATTCCCCAAATTCAAGGTGGCACTTAGTCGTCTGCATGCACTCACGGCTCATTGCTCAAAGTATACCTGGGCAATAAGACGAATTTCATTTTAAATCAATGACTATTATACATGTACTGGGATTGTGGAAAATTGAGAAATCTTTTCAAAATACATGATGAATATTCAACGAAATAAACTACTTTTTAACAAAGCAGTTCGACTTTATACCAAGTAGTTGAATTTTCAAACAATAAAAGAAAAGAATTCTCGACGAAAAATGTAATAGTTAATATTTCAACCAAAAGACAAATATTTAAAAAAATAGCTGAATCCTCAACGAAAACAGATGATTGATTTTTAACCAAACAGTTGCATTTTTAACCAAAAAAGATTAAATTTCTAGCAGAAGAATTAAATTTTCTATAAAGTAGACGAATTTTCAACTAAGTAGTTGATTTTTCAATCAACAAGATGAATTTTCGACAAAATACATTAATTTTATTTTAAATCAATATCAATATAATACTGATGGCTTTGTCAACTATAAACAATCCTACAATATTGGCTTATTTAAATTTGCACATTGAAAAACAATTTTGCACGACTTTCAAAACAAAAACATAAATTTTTAATCCAGGGGATAAATTTTCTTAAAAAAGACGAATTTTATACAAAATACATAAATTTTCAATAGTTGAATTTTCCATAAAATAACCTCAGAAATTAAATGTATTCAATTTTAAATCAATGGCGTTACATTTACTTTAAATCAGAAAAATGCTATATCTACTGTTTGGTGTATTCTAAAAATGACAGAAGGAAAGAATTAGGAATCTTTTCAAAATGCAAAACATTATTTTTATTACATTATAATACATTCAGAGTAATTGCCAGAGATACATTTTATCTGCAGTTGGGTGAAAATTCGTCTATTTTATAGAAAAGTTAATTCTTCTGCTAGAAATTTAATCTTTTTTGGTTAAAAATGCAACTGTTTGGTTAAAAATCAATAATCTGTTTTCGTTGAGGATCCAGCTATTTTTCAAATATTTGTCTTTTGGTTGAAATATTAACTATTACATTTTTCGTCGAGAATTCTTTTCTTTTATTGGTTAAAAATTCAGCTACTTGGTGTAAAGTCGAACTGCTTTGATAAACATTTAATTTATTTGTTTGAAGATTCATCATCTAAGCTGAAAATTTGTTTTTTTTTAAATAAAAATATGATTTTAAACATTTTCCTTTGTTTGAAAATTAACTGTTTTAACGGAAAGTTGAACTATTCTCTCAATAAAAATTGTCGGATAATTGTAGCTTTCATTTGTTTGCAATGGTTTTATCCAACTTCAGATATATATCTCTGGGATTCACTGTGAATGTATTATAAGGCAATAAAAGTAATTTTATGTATTTAAAAAAAATTCCTCACTTCTTTTTCTCTCTTCATTTTTATGATACACTAACCAATAGATATAGCAGTTTTCTGATTTGAAGCAAATGTAGCAATATTGATCTAAAATAAAATTCATGTATTTGGTTGAAAATTCATTTTTTCAGTAGAAAATTATTCTTATTGGTCAGAAATTCATCTTGTTAATGGAAAAATCAACACATTAGTTGAAAATTCGTCTATTCTATAGAAAATTTAATTCTTTTGTTAGAAATTTGATCGTTTTAGTTTCAAATGCAACTGCTTGCTTCAGAATTAATAATCAGTTTTTGTTGAGGATTCAACTATATTGTTAAATATTCGTCTTTTGGCTGAAATATTAACTATTACACTTTTCGTCGAGAATTCTTTTCTTTTGTTGGTTAAAAATTCAACTTCTTGGTATAAAGTCGAACTGCTTTTTTAAAAAACAGTTTATTTGGTTGAAGATTCATCATGTATTTTGAAAAGATTTCTCAATTTGCCACAATCCCAGTACATGTACATATAATAGTCATTGATTAAAATGAAATTCGTCTTATTGCCCAGGTATACTTTGAGCAATGAGCCGTGAGTGCATGCAGACGAAAGAAAGGTCGACGCAGGTAGATTCATCTTCGTGCCGGCATTAGAGCTATTGCCCGGGCATTAGATCTAATGCCGTATTCGAGCTAATGCCTACGACATATACATATATAGAGGACAAAGCACTGATATTTTTAATTTGCTTTATGCAGAAAAATTTATAAAACAAATAAAAAATATCATTGTCTTGCTCACTATATATAAACTATATATAACTTTTCCACCTAGGTTTTTTTTTAATACAGCTGGTTTCTGGTGCATGTTACTCGAAAATGTTACATGTAGGAATGAACATATGTCCAATTATGCGCGAAACCAAAAAAAAAAAAAACAAATGGAAAGTCTGATTTTTGGCTAAAAAGTCGAGAGAAAACAACTTACTTAAACTGGCTATAAGGTAAATGTCCCAGTAATCGTGACGGTCCCAGTAATCGTGAAACTTGGTTATAGTTTGAATATATTGTTACAAAAATGTGTTAAAAGTTACATTCGATGATAAAACTCACTTATTTATAGCATTTTATAATAGCAAATAGAAATTACATTCATTCAAATAAAATAAAAAGCAAGACAATTGACATCACGATTACTGGGACTAAGATCACGATTACTGGGACGTTTACCTTAACTTAGTAACTATTATATTTCCAAAGTTCTATTTTTTTAATCTTTCGCGCATTTACAAGCATTACATTTATTTAGGATATAATAAATTATTCAATTACCATTGAAGGACACACAGGCAGCGAGAAGAACAGCAAGAAGAATCTTCATTTTCTCTGATTATAATAAAATGATTCTCCTGGAATTTCACGAACGTTATCCGGTGAATTTTAAAAATGCTGCTTCATATATGCTCTCCTAATTATCACATTTCTCCCGAAAACCTATTGCACATATTTGCATACTAGCGCTGAAGGCCCTTTTCTTGAGTTCGATGTCTGTATTTCAGAATGTTGATTTATTTGCATCTGATAATTGCTACAGCTTCATATGATTTTGTGTTTTAAGTTGAGGTCATTATAATGTCTCTTTCTTTATTCATAGACGAATGCTTCTTTTTTCATTTCAACAAGGACAAACTGAATACATTTCCACGTGATCAGTGAGTCGCAATTTCACAAACACGAAAAACTCTTGTTACTGAAAACATTTGTTTTTAACAGATGTAAAAATCTATGATTTTAATAAGCACATGAAAATTTGATAAGTTCAATTTATATAATTTATATCGTGAGAAATTTATTTCTAACAATAAATGTCTTTTTAAGCTTCATACATGTTTCCTGAGCACTGGTTAGGAATTTTGAATCGCCCTGCAAAAACTCTTGTATTGAAAATGTATGATAATTGAGTTACTGATACCATAGAAAAAACTTTGGAGCGATTGATTAGAACTAAATAACAAATTGTCATTAATAATACTAACACTACATGTTATAGAAAATATTTTTGTTTCAATTCGAAAACTATAGAGAATATCTACTATAAAATGTTCTACAGTTTTTTTTCCATTTTATGAATCTTTCTCTAAAGTAGTAAAAAATTATCAAGTGAATATTTCATAATTTTTTACTTTTACTTGTCTGTATTTCTGTACATTATTTTAATTTCCCTAGATACTTTTTAGTCTTCATAACATCGATTTATGAAACAATACAGGAAAATGCCAATAATACAGAAAATTTGTGACCTCTTTCATGAGGCACATTCATCGAAATTTCTTATTTTTTATGATACTTGGATTCGTGTTTGACAATGAGAAAACAATTTTATGGTTTAGCTTGTATTTTTTCTTACTGTAGGTTTCTCTGTTTTAATTAATTTTGGAATTTTATGAAATTATTATCCTTTTATGTGGATGAACTTGATTTTATTTTTCAGTTAGACTTAGGTAGACTTCATTGTCCTTTTTATTCAACAAATGTTTCAAACTGTAAAAATATTAATCGGATATGACTTTGAGTTTCCTCTAGGAGTTTTGTCTTTTTTATTGATTTTTCGTTGTTTTTATTTTCCCAATGTCTTGAAAATGTATACATATAAAATTATCCCTTTTTATATAACCATCACTGTATGTGTATATAATTTGATAAAACTTTTTAAACCGATTTTTAACCTACTTTCGGCCAATGGTTCGTCTACGCACCATCAGCTTTGCCTTTTTTCGATGACAAAGCGTAAAGAAGGCCGGTCGTCTTCTTGGTTCGAAAATTCATCTTGTTTGTTGAATTTGTCTTTCATGGTAAAATTCATCTTTCGCGGTTAAAAATGAACTTTTCAACTTTTTAGCGAACCATTGGCTGAAAAGGGGTTAAGGAAAATAATAATATTATCTTAATTTTTCACGCTTTTTTATAGTAATATGTCATAAGATGTGTGAAAACAAAGAAGATGAAGGCAGATAAGATATGAAGACAGATCCGCCTTATGATTAGCCTCAATCTAAATTATTTTTATCTTACTCAAATAATATGGTACGACGTTTTTAGTAAACATGATACGAGGATAAAGTTCCATCTTAGTATATCGGTGTATTTTGATGCTTTCATTACGAATATGGCTATTAAAATACCCACAAATATCATTTTCAAGTTTAGAACTTGAAAAAAATGCGTTTTAAAAAGAAAAATTCTTATTTTTTGTTCTCTTTCTGTTTTTCAGAAAAAATTATCATACCCAAGTAAGAACCACCATCTCACATTGAGTACAACAAACAAACAATTTATAAATACATACGTCTCCATTTTGCTGACTAATAAAAAAAATGTTTGCTGATCCGCATCGCAGGTATAACCGGAAATCATAGAAAGTGACACAGCTCTTCTTAAATCAAAGATAACAATTTTTTTAGCTAAATCATCCCAAAAAATGGTTACATGCCCTTACACGAAAATTAGGCCCAAATTGTTGAGAAGGCTCCCGCCTTCTCTTGATATATATGTGTTCTTCTTCACCTAAAAAGTTTTGGATCGGCTGACAAAAAAATGTGAAAATTCTTTCCTAAAAAAGGTTATGACTAGATTCACCGAAATTCGGTGAGCGTAGAACAAATACTTTCGCTGAGCCCAGGGGAATTGGAAAACGTTGGCTAGGTTCACCAAAATTGGGTGAGTCTAGAGACTTGGTAGAAATAACGGGCAAAAACTTTGAGAAAAGGTTGTCTTGAGACCAAAATATCTTCGGTCCTCTTGCCTGTTTTGTTTTCAACCTAGTGAATATCTTCTTTACATAAACAAAATTATTTTGCGGTAAGGTTGGATAAATAAAATGGTGTTTGCTGAAAAAATATCCTTTTTGAGACAAATGAAAATCCCATAAACCTTAAACTTAAAAGGATATTCCATTCATGCCTAGGAACACCCTTATGACACAAAAAGACATTTTTGTAACGCACGAACGAAATGTTTGCTTTTCGAGGCATATATTGCGTGCGGAAAGTGACCAATTCCAAAACTGTGGTAAAAAGCAGTTGTAAAAAGACTTTCTCAAGCAGCTGCGCTTGCACTCTTTGAGCAATATTACTTTTTCTAGCTGCTGCGCTTGAGCAATTCGAGCCAGATTACTTTCTCTTACTGTTGCGCTTGCGCATATTATTATATATACCAATACTATTTCAAAGAAATAATAACTATGTATGTTGAAAGATAAAAAAGTCTCCTTTAAACCTGATTCTTACATGCTGAAATTATTTTTAATATACTCGCAATGTTATTATTCTATTAAAATATGCTGCTTAATAAATTATTAAGTATCATTATAATAATTATTATCAAAGAAAGAGTGTAAATAAGATCTCTGAGGCCCCAAAACGCCAGAATTAGGCAATAATTTTCTTTATGCACCTACATGAAACATCGCCACAAAATCCATACAAAAAATAAATTGACGAGAAAGAAGACAAAGAAGATTATACTATTGAACATCATATTTAAGAATTTAGATTGATTATAAAAGAATGATACAATTAAATCGAAATGTACATTTTACTCTGGATACTATGTTTTTTCCCATCTATGACTACTTTATTATTTCATGACAATAGTTATGATATTTGTGGGGTCCTTGTGGCCGGTAGAGAGTTACGTATACAGGGCCATATATCTGGATAAATTCCGGACACTTTAGGTACAAAACGTACCTTTTAAGTTGAAGAACGAGTCATCGGAACTTTTTTGAAGTTGGAACTTCGAAAAATCGTTTTTCGAGAAAAACGCATCTAAACTTGGCAAGTGTCATAAGCACACGTGCTGTATTTTTTCTTCGAACATTAAATATGTATAGCTACTTCCAGCTCCTTTCTGGATATAAATATAGTCTCAACCAGTTCACTGTAGTTCCCTGTATCATACAACAATCGAACTCAAAAATCATGATTATAACCTCAACTTACAAAAACGCGAATATCTCCCAAACTAGAACCGGCCATAAGGGCCCTTTTCATGCGGATGCTCACATTTGTTTATTAACGAATGTCAATTCTGACACTGACAAGACAGTTGATCGAAATATACGATATTTCAGCTTGGTGGCTTATATGAGACGACATGAGATTTCATAGAAAAAGACGAGAGCTTTTCTCGTTGTTGCTCATTTCTCGAATTTCTCGCTCAAATGCAACACTATCAATCTTACAATGAGTTGCATTACATTTCGACAAAGTGGAGAAAAATTGACATGAAGTTAATAAGTTCCATCTGCAGCGGGACGTGTAGAAAAATTTTGTCGCTGACCAAAGACGAAGTAATCGGCTCCCGTACTGGTGCTAATTAGCCTTCCATAATAAAGAAATTTTCGAATGGGGCACAATTATGACCTTGTAGAGTCCGTCTAATCTTGATGTTCTACTCGGGTCCAATTCTGGTGCTATTCATTCTTTCATATTATTAATCACTTTTGTTAATAGGCGTAAGAATTTCATTGTCAAATCAGTATGAATATTTAATCATTGATAATTTAATTTTTACGTACCAACCAAGTTTTACATATACTTGATATTGAAATCAGTCCAAGTTGCGAAATTATTTTTTCGAGATTTATTTGATAAATATCTGTGAAAAGTGCCTCAGGAGACTTACTCTTATTATTTTTTTATAAAAGTAATTTTCGATGTTAATATTTTCGACCACTAATAAGTACATCATGGTTAGCCTCGATTAAGCTCAAACCAAAGTTGCTGATACTCCTGATATATTTTTTGTTTTGTTTCGTTTCTGGTATACACAACCAAAAAAAAAAGATTATCCTTCAAAAGCATAGTTTTTATGTGCTTTTTTGAAAAATGAGAGTTTAAACACTAAAAATAAACTGCACATTAAAGCCAGAAAATATTACAATTTCTTTTTAAGAGCTGATGAAAACAGTTTATTTTAAAATGATCAAGCCTTTTTTGCGTTGTTTTCAGAAAAGCCTTCGCATATTTAGGAAACAACAAAAAATAAAATCGCTCGTTAAAGTATGTTTAACTGGATTCAAATCAAGGTATGGATGTAAAATGAAAAGAAATAGCCATTTTTCTGAAAAACGGGTCTAGCGCTTTTGTCCTGGTCCTATGTAGAATAGCGGAAATGCATAACAGAAACAGAAACAAAAACAAATGAAAAGTCAAGCATGCCAACACATTTGGGTTGAGTTCAATCGAGGCCGACCGTAACATATTTCTCGCTGTTATTTTTCACAGTCTTAAATTGATTTTGTAATTGGAAAATATTTACTATTCCTAGTAAGGTTTGCTGTTATTTGACATTTGTCCGTGACTCTATTACTCCGCGCGGGCAGGATCAGCAGAATTACATTTTTCGTTTACTTTATTTTCATCAGCCATAAAAAATGATTTTTCATATTGAATTTAAAGTTAAAATCACAAATCACGCATTTAATTCTAGCAATTCTATTCTCCCGTTTCGCGGTACCATGCAAATCATAACTTTCGCTTTAAATTCCTAATATTTCAAGTAAAAATATTGCATTTTCAACAAAATATATGACCTTTAACAAAATAGTTGAACTTTCAACCAAAAACATGAATTTTTAACAGAAGATTTGAATTCCCAACCAAGAGAGATTTCTCAGTTCCATTTTTCGACAAAACACTTGTATTTTTAGCCAAAAAAGATTAATTTTCAACCAAAATGGTTACATTTTGTACCATTTTCAAACTTAAAAAAACGACTTTGCAACAAAAGAGTTGAATTTCCAATAAAAAAGTTAATTTCCAATCAAATAGTAGAACTTTCTACCCAAATACTTGAATTTTCTACAAAAGAAAAAAAAAATTGAACAAAAAGATATGATATTAACTACACTGTTAAATTTTCAAACCAAAAAGGCGAATTTTGGAAAAAACAGTTTCATTTTCAAACCTCCCTGGCGGACCGGCCGAACGCAAACATTACGCTACAGCGTAACGGTAAAGTAATGGTAAAGTAATCGTAAAGTAATATGGCATTAAAATTAATAAAGGAAACAAAATTAATATGTAAATTGTTGCAATTATAATAAAACGTTAAAATTTACATTAAATGGTCATGCCGTAATTGCAACAAGTTGCTTTCTCAGCGTTAAAAAATGAAAAAACAAAGTGGCTGTCATTCAAGTCGGGTCCCTGCTGACTGGCAACCCACTCAAAGCCAGTTAGCGGGTTGCCAATATGCAGGGGCCCGACTGCAATCACGGTCACTATGTTTTTTTATTTTTTAATGCTGCAAAAGCAACTTGTTGCAATTGCGGCATGACCGTTGAACGTAAATTTCAACGTTTTATTATAATTGCAACAGTTTACATATTAATTTTGTTTCCTTTATTAATTATAATGCCATATTACTTTAGCATTACTTTACCATTACTTTACCGTTACGCTGTAGCGTAATGTTTGCGTTCGGCCGGTCCGCCAGGGCTTAAATATGACTTTTCAACAAAGAAGTAACTTTTAATTCAAATCAATGACTTCTCTACCAAAATACATGAATTTTTCATCAATTAATTAAATCTTCAAAAAAAAATAGATGAATTCTCAACGAAAAATATAATACTTGATATTATTTCAACCAAAAAAGATTTCGATGTGAAATCAATCACAGTTGAATTCAACCAAAAAAATATGCCCGCTTCGCGGGCACATTCTCATTGCGCGCTGCGCGCGCGGCTCGCTTCTCTCGCCTAGGGCGCGCGACTGTTGGTTCTCGCGCTTCGCGCTCGAGAATGTATTCATCTCGCGCTTCGCGCTCGATAATGTATTTACCTCGCGCCACGCGCTTGGGCTTTATATTTCCCACACATTTGTGCACAGACCCTCTGAAACTAAAGGTCAAAGCGTGAACAACTGTAATTTCATGGTTGTGAATTCTCTTTTGTTGAAGCTCCTTCGGCTTTAACGAACACATTCTTATCACGTATCTCGTGCTTCGCACTCGATTTTGTCCAAAATATAAAATTTTCTACATTATGTTCAACACTATTATATCTAATGTACATTATATTTATTTCTGTACCCCGATATGGTACTATGAAGAGGGTTTTTAAAGCACCTACGGCCTTGACGAATACATTCTCATTGCGATACTCGCTCTTCGCGCTCAGCAGCTAGGCTATACAGACGGTTGCTTTTGAAAAATAAAACCATGTGAAAACAAGTAAAAATTCTGATTAAAATTTTTTAATCTACCAGAAAATTAATTTTTCCACTTTTTGAAAGTTTTTAAAATTTTGAAAAGTATATAACTTTTCTAATTTCCATCGAAATCAAAAATTTCATTGAGATAATTTTCAAGTCTTCCACCCATCTTTAAGAAACTTTCACAAAAATGTTTGAAACTGCAAAAAAAAATTTTTAATTTTGAAAATGTTCTAAAATTTTTTATTTTGGTTGGAAATATCTGGTTAACGAACTTAACCTTCATTTCAAGTTCCTTAAAAAGTTTACCAAAGGCTGACTCGATTGGACGAATCCTTCAAAAGTTAGCGTGGCGACAACATTCTGGTAACCATACAGACATACAGACAGACATACAGACAGACATACAGACAGACAGACACCGACAAAATTTTATGATTTTCGGACTCTGGGAGTGCCGGAACATAAAGATCCGTTAAAAACCAGAGATCGAAAATTTGGACGATTACAATACACTCTCATGAATGAGAATGTAAAAACACGAATCATCAACAAAATAAGGGAATCGTCCACACAGAGAGAATAATTTTCTACCAATAACTGACTCATAAACATCTCTTATAAGGAGATATACAAAAAACACAAAGTAACTTTAAAGTAACTAA
>CAKNXH010001071.1:63371-90660 GCA_932178445.1 Andricus quercusramuli
GACGCAAGGAGGAGAATACAGAAGAGGGAGAGATGGATCAGGGAGAACCAACAGTTTCCCGCTGACCCATCGCGCCTCTTCAGCCATCTCCCTGTTTCTGTAAAAAATCCACCCAAGCCAATGGAGGTACAGACTTTTTGGAGAGAGATGTACAAGATCCCGAAAACACTACAGTTGAAAGAAGATAAAGACAATATCATTCGCTTCAAAGAGTTTTGTGAAAACCTCATAAAATCTGAGGAAAAATGTCCATCAGTCACTGCCGAAGAGGTGAAAAAAACACTTAGAGGCACGAAGAACTTTTCCGCTGCTGGACCAGATTGTATCAAGAACTTTTGGTGGAAGAAGTTTACTTCTATACACCAACATTTGGCCCGCATATTTACCTCATATTTAAAGTCGGAGACGCCCATTCCGCAGTGGCTGGTGTTAGGACGCACTATACTCCGACCGAAAGAAGGCAACTTGTCCGAACCAGAGAATTACAGGCCAATAACTTGTCTGAACACACTGTATAATATCCTTGCAGCTGTCCTAAACAACAGGATTTTTCGACGAATTGAGCCTGTATTGCGAGAGATGTACGAACAACGTGGCTCGAAAAAAGGTGTAGCAGGCTGTCGAGAGAATCAGCTAATTGCCAGGTGTATCTGTAAAGACGCTGCAGCCCATCAGCGCGCCCTGTCAATGGCCTGGATTGACTACCGGAAAGCTTTCGATTCAACCTCTCATAGACTTATCATCTGTCTGTTGGAAAGCTTGAAGGTACCGCCACACATAGCGAGATGCATAGACAGATTCATGCCTCTTTGGAAAACTAGATTTATTATCTCATCTAGAAATTATCGTCAGACAACAAACAACGTCACCTTCCAGAGGGGCGTCTTTCATGGTGATACCGTGAGCCCTTCGCTTTTTCGCAACACACTACTGCCTCTATCTCTCGCAATACAAAATTCTCCTGGATACCGCTGTGGTGACAAGAATTAGCGCTAGCATAAGGTCACTCATGTATTTTATATGGATGATCTGAAGATCTATGCCTCTGGTAAAAGCAAACTTCAAACTGCTATTTATATCGTCAAGAACTACACAAGAGAGATTGGGATGGACTTTGGTTTGGACAAGTGTGCCAAAATTCATCTAAAGAAAGGAAAGATTCTGGCGTTCTCAAGGTCCCTGAGCTTGTGGATATAGGCATTATTAAACATCTTAATACTGAAGAGACCTATACATACCTGTGCGTTCCTCAAAGCCACATTCAGGACGTGAAATCAGTGAAGGAGTCTCTCCGCAGCAAATACAAGCATCTTCTTCGACAAATTTTGTCTTCCAATCTATCGGCGTTGAACAAGGTATCTGCGACTAACATGCTTGCCGTCCCTGTACTACTCTACTCGTTTGGGGTGGCTCAATGGACGAAGAACGAGCTTGAGGCCCTTGATGTCACCACACGCTAGATCATGCATATGCATAAAAGCTTGCATATCAATTCTTCGGTTCCGCGATTATACATTTCACGCCGTTAAGGCGGACGCGAATTTCTGAATCTCCAGTGTCTTCACCACCGCATTGTTCTAAGTGCAGCTTAAATCGTTGCTAATGGCATTGATCTTCTCCTAAAGATGGTCAGGAATCACGAGATGATTGGCACGGGAGCGTTCCTGTACAAAGCCACGGAGCAAGTGGTCGAGAACCTTGGCCTGCATTTTAACATCAGAAGGGAGGAAAGTGCATTACTCCGTCTAGATGCTTCACGTCTAAAAGCCGAAGTAAAGAAAGCAGAGGTTGGAAAATGTCACCAATAGCTACTCGACAAGCATATGCACGGAAACTTTCACAGAAATGTAGAGAAACAATCCTTGTCGGAGGAGCAAACTTTTGCTCTCCTCAAATCATTAGGGCTGAATTCAGGTACAGAGGGTCTTAGTTTTGCATGCCAGGACGGTGTCATTTCCACCTTAGCATACCGGGACCGCATTTTATGTCAAGAAGTTCCCAGTGATAGTTGCAGAGCGTGTAATGCACACGCTCAGTACCTAGAACACATACTATCAGGGTGTCCGACCCACGCAGAAAAAACGTATATCTATAGACACAATGCGGCCCTAAGAGTACTTCATTACCATATTTCTCGTTCTTACGGTGTTGGTAGCGATCCTGCCCTGCCGAACGCTCCAAGGTATATAGACTCAATTGTCCGAAACGAGAAGTGCCAAATTTTCTGGAATTCTCGGCTCCGTCCGAATACAACATCACTGCAAAGGAGAACGAAAAACAAGAGAGGTATCAAGACCTTAAAAGAGAGCTGCAACAACTGTACCTAAAATATTCGGTGCGAGTAATTGTCCTTGTGATAAGGCTCTCCAAAGTGCAAAACTATCACTGCTTCAAAACCTTGAAGCCATACCCGCGTACCAAAAATATGCCAAGACACTTGCGAAATGGATGCAGACAGCTGTCATCCTTGGGGGCTATTGACATTTTTTAGATGGCAGTCGCTCTCAGTAGGATCCTGCGGTGGTTGTTCAACTCGTTTATATATATATGTGATTCTGGGATACCAGACGACCTCTCAGAGTATGCAGACTTATCCTTGCATGCTGGGCTCTACAGGGATGGACGAACCCTTTTCCCCAGCTGCTCATGGGAACAAGAATGACAACACCAAACATAGTTGTAGTAAACGCGGTTCAGAGCAATCGAACGCGCAGGGCTCGCGAGAATGGGTCGGAAAGCATTGACGACTACCCTAGAGCTGGGGGAGCCAATCAAGACAGAGTCATTGCGATTGACCGGCAGAATCTCATTACTTTTGAGTGGACGGATCGACTCAGGGACGACCTGCTGGAGTGCTATGATGCCAGTATGGCCCCTGAACGAAAAGGTTACATAGCGCGACTGCATACTTTGTGGTGCGAGAAAAACCTAGAGCTTTCGGATTTTTCGCACAATCGTCTGCGAAACCGTGCTGAATACCTCCGAAAGAGGGGTTATATAAGCGGAGTGTCTACTCTAGAGCAGACAGAACAAGGCGGCAACACATAAAGTGAGGCGACAATAATACCAAGCGCGGACAGGCATTAAATACCAGAAGAGCGATGCTTCAGGACCCGGGGAAACATCAACATTCAGGTTTCTCCCAAGCCCAAAGATCTGGCTGAACTCGATGACGAGCTTCGTGGAAATCTTTCCTAAGAATTCGACCTCTGAACTATCAATTGTGGCGTGTACAATGCAGCGACAGCTTTGGCAGTTTCAAACCGTAAAACAGAACCAACGGTTGATCATAAGACCAAAAGACGAATGCATCATCTCAGCACAAAGATAGGCTGGGCAAGACAGTACGCGTCTAGCATTTAGTGTGTAATTGACTACATAACATCTGGCAGGACTTTCACTGCCGAGGTTCGACAGTCCGCGCGCGAACAGCGGATTCGTCATCACACAATCAACAAGTCAAAGCTACTGACCGTCAGACAGTATATTGTTGAAAGAATATGAGTACTATCTAACGCTAGAAGAAGCCTACAGCGGAGAGAGAAGCGGGTCAGGAAAATCAATAGTTTTGATCTGAATTATCGAAACTCTTCCAAGACACTGTCGAACATCCGCCCAAATCAGAGCAGATCGAAACATTCTGGAGAGAAGTCTACGAAGTCCAACATCCACTTGGAGAAGGCTCAAAGAACATTAATAGCTTCAAGGAGCTGTGCAATGCCTTCATAACACCTGAGAAGGAATGCCCACCTATCACTACCGAGGAGGTGAAAAACGTATTAAGAGGCATGAAGAACTATTCCGCTCTGGGACCAGATGGTATCGTGCTAAAATTTCAGCTGTAACCATGTCTCACGACCGTGAGATGGGTGGTAACAGTCCGCGCGAATTCAATACGATAATCCGGCGAAAGTCTCGTACACCCTGAGGACACGGAACGATCCAAGGACGACCGCCTTCTGCATTATCCCCGCAAGTATCTCAGCATTTTGTTGACATGCAGGGATGCTTTTCAGGCTATTAACAAATGATACATTGGCACCTCCAATAGCGCCGCTGATCAGGACGATTAGCTTAACATAATATTCCGGGTATAACCGTCGAAACTCCTTTATAAGGTCTTTATACCCCTCCAATCGACCAATTGACCAATTGACTCTATTTCTCTAGGAGCGTTTAATGGAGAGGTATTTGGGGTAATGCCGTAAGGGTGACAGAGATGGTAATAAAGCACTCTTAGTGTCGCATTGTGCCTTTGGATGTAGGTTGTTCCCGCATGAGTTAGACAACTAGATAGAATGTGTCCTAGATGCTCGGGGTGTTCCTGACACGCTCTGCAGCTATCATCGGGAATATTTTGGCTTAAAATGTGGCGGCGGTATGCTAGAGTGGAAATGACACCATCCTTACATGCCAAAATGCAGCCCTCCGTACCCGAATTCAATCCGGGTGATCTAAGGACAGCAAACGTCAGCTCATACGATATCGACTGATCCTCAACATTTCTGTGGAAGATTCCGTGCATCTTTTTGTGGAGAAGCTGTTCGCGGAAGTTTTTCTCCTGTGCTTTCTTAATCTTGGCCATCAGGAGTGAGTATTCAAGATGGATAAGATTTGTTGAATTTTGCGCGCCCCTGATATACAAGTGAAGGCCGAGTGTTTCAGCAGCCTCCTCCGCTGCTTTGTACAGAAACGCCCCTTTGCCTACTTCATCGTGTTTCCTGACCATTTTAAGAAGAGGGTCTTGTCCATTCGCGACTATATGTGCTGTACCCAGAATAATATTGTTGTGAAGACATTCAAGATTCAGTATTCCATGACCACCTGGACGCCGTGAAAAGTAAAGTCGTGTAAAAGAAGACTTAAGGTGCATGCTTTTGTTCATGTACATAACCTTTCGGGACCTGATATCAAGGGATCTGAGCTCGTCTTTCGTCCATGGAACTACTTCAAATAAATAGAGTACTACTGGGATGGCACGCAAGTTCGTCGCAAATACTTTGTTCCTGGCCGACAGTTCGGAAGACCATATCTGTCGGACGAGACGTTTGTACCTTCATCGGAGAGTATCCTTGATAGATGTTACGTCCTGAATGCAGCTCTATAGCACGTCCAGGTATGCATAGGACTCTCCAGCTCAAAGGTGTCGTAAAGCGGTTCTGTCGACGAGCTCAGGGTCTTCGGGGATGCCATTAAGTTTTCCTTTCTTTAAATGAACCGTGGCGCATTTCTCTAACCCGAACTCCATTCCAATCTCTTGAGTGTACCCTTTGACAATTTTTAGAGCTTGATGTAGTTTCTCTTTATTTCTAGCATAGATCTTGAGATCGTCCACGTCAAACACATGAGTGACCTTATGCTTTCGATCTCCAGGTTTGTCGCGGAGGTACCCTTCGGTATGGCGAAGTGCGAGAGATAGTGGCAATAATGTGAGGCAAACGAGCAGAGGGTTCATGGTGTCGTCCTGAAACACACCGCTCTAAAAGATGATACTGTTAGTGATCGCACGATGTTTTCCAGATGAGATAGTAAATCCGGTTTTCCAAAGCGGTATTAATCTCTCTATGCACCTCACGATGTGAGGATGAACCTTCAAGCTTTCCAACAAACAGATGATAAGTCTATGGGAGGTTGAAGCAAAAGCTTTTCCTTAATCAATCCAGGCCATCGATAGAGATCGCTGATAGGATGCTGCGTCTTTACAGACACATCAATCGATGAGCAGGTTCTCCCGATATCCTGCTACGCCTTTCTTCGAGGATAGCTGTGAAAATCTAATACAGTGTGTTCAGACAAGTTATTGGCCTGTAATTCTTAAGGTCAGCTAAGTTGCCCGTTTTCAGCAGGAGGACGGTACGCCCTTCCATCAAAAACTCCGGAATAGGCTCTTCCGACTTTATATATGAGGTAAAAATTCGGGTCAGATGCTGGTGGGTTGAAGGAAACTTCTTCCACCAGAAGGTCTTGATACCACCTGGTCCCGGAGTGGAATAGTTCTTCATGCCTCTTGATACGTTTTTCACCTCTTCGGCAGTGATAGGTGGGCCTTCCTCCTCAAGTGCTATGAGGGCATTGCATAGCTCCTTGAAGCTATTTATGTTCTTTGAGCCTTCTTCAGGTGGATGTTGGACTCCGTAGACTTCTTTCCAAAATGCTTCGACCTCCTCTGATTTGGGCGGATGATCGACAGTAATTGGAGGGTCTTGGAAGAGTTTCGATGGGTCAGATGAAAACTGTTAATTTTCTCTGACCCATCTCTCTCTCCGCTCTAGACTTCTCCTAGCGTTAGATAGTACTCGTATTCTGTCAAAAATATGCTGACTGATGGTCAGTAGCCTTCACTTGTTGATTGTGTGATGACGGATCTACAGTTTGCGCGCGAACTGTCGAACCTTGGCAGTGAAAGTCCTGCCAGATGTTATGTAGTCAATCATACACTGAATGCGCGACGCGTACTATCCAGCCTATCTTTGTGCTGAGTTGATGCATTCGTATTTCGGTCTTATGATCAACCGTTGGTTTTTTTTTTGCGGCTTGCATCTGCCAAAGCTCTCGCTGCATTCTACACACCACAATTCATAGTCCAGACGTCGGATTCTTCGGAAAAATGTCTACGAAGCTCATCATCCAGTTCAGTCAGATCGTTGGGCTTGGGAAAAACCTGTATGTTGATGTTTCTCCGGGTCCTGAAGCATCATTCTTCATCTATTGTATGCCTGTTCGCGGTTGGTCTCAGTGTCGCCTCTCTTTCTCTATATCCGGCTTATTCTGGCTGCGGTAGAGTAGGCACTCCGCTCACATAACCTCTTTTTCGAAATTGTTCGGCATGGTTTCGCAGACGTTGATGCGAAATGTGCGAGAGCTCTGGGAGCACTCTAGCAGGCCATTATTGAGTCGATCTGTCCACTCAAAAGTAAAAAGATTCCGCCGGCCAATCGCATTAACTCCGTCTTGATTGGCTTCCCCAACTCTAGGGTAGTCGGCACTGTTGTCTGACCCATTGTCGGGAGCCCTGCGCGTTCGATTGTTTTTAACCGCACATACTACAGCTATGTTTGGTGTT
This sequence comes from Andricus quercusramuli, assembly GCA_932178445.1. Lineage (NCBI taxonomy): Eukaryota > Metazoa > Arthropoda > Insecta > Hymenoptera > Cynipidae > Andricus > Andricus quercusramuli. The sequence continues at coordinate 70,435 of CAKNXH010001071.1, forward strand.
GTCCTTGTTGTTCCCACGAGCAGCTCGGGAAAAGGGTTCGTCCATCCTTGTAGAGCCCCGCATGCAAGGATAAGGCTGAGAGGTCGCCCGGTATCCCAGAATCACCGTTTGAAACAGTTCACCCAGGTGCCATTCAGCTTTCGGCACGGTTCTTACGCCTTCGCTTAGGGGTTATTCCTTCGGGACCATCCCTGGACAATTGACCGTGACTGCTTATTAAATATTGTAATCATATTCAGCAGTAACCCTTGGTACAGGGACCCTCTATCCCCAACCCGAGGACGCGTTCGGTGGCTTTGTCATAGGCTCTTCGGTTCGATTCCCAAGGAACCAAAACCAATACCAGACCAAAGGAACTAAAACCAATATGGCTGTTTCCACGAAAAGTGTCATTTTTCTGTCACCGTGATATTATAGGCAAACCAACACTAAAAATACTAGCTGTAATACATAAAAATGTACAGACAGACTCCCTGAAATAGAAACAAAAGCTTAAAGTCATCACAGAAACCCCCCCAAGGAGATACAACATACAATAGTTGGAAAAAATCCCAAAAATATACCTGTGTAATATTTCTCACCAGCTAGAAATTGAATGCTTTGCATGCTCGCAGCTTTTCTGCGCAATGTTTGAAAATTCTGAGAAAAATCATGCTAGTTCAGTGGAGTATAGGCTACTGAAATTTCTCGGATTTAACATTGTGCTTCGATTTATAACTCAGCAAGAAAATCTCAAAATCGTGTCACCGTTTTTACAAATCAAATGTCTGCTCCAAGGTCTGTCGTTGTGGAACTGCGCGCAACTACCCAGGCCAAAAATCTTTCTATTTTTTATTAGATTTTGGTGGCAAATCGACGCCATATAAAGGAAAAAGATGTGTTCCTAAAATTATCGAAGTATCATACATTCAAATATCGAAATTTTTGAATTTGGTGAAAAAATGTCCACTCCATCATCATACTTTACTCCAAGAATACTTGAAGCACACTCTTCTATGCTTACGAAAATTAAGCAGTATGTTGGGGCGAAGAAGTTTACCATGGATAAAGTTAATATCGCAGTGCGCGCAAGAGTTATGCCCAATTTAAGGCTAAAATGTCCACTCCAAAATTTCAGCGAAAATGTCCACTTCAGCGCCAGTCCCCGCAAGGAAAATTATGTGCCTCAAAAATCACGTGTATTTTGCGAAAATCAAAGTCAAAATTCGTATATAAATGGATTTTCTTCAAAAGTTACACGTCAACAACAAAATTTCGTTTTACAAAAAAGTTCCATTTTATTGAAAGGAATACCTTTTGTCTGAAACTTTTTTCCAAGAATTTAGAATGTTTGGAAATATTTCAAAAAATTGTCAAATATTGGAAAAATATTAGTTGTTTCCATCGAATTACTCGCCTGAAAAACATTTTTGGACAGAAAGGTTTTTCTATTCAAAAGGCCCAAAGTTTTTCGCAAACTCACATCATATTAGTTGAAATGAAAAATGAAAAATCAATTTTATATCAAATTTTTGGCAAGTAAATCTGTCATTATTATAATAAGTTAATCCTTTTCTAACAAATTGAATTGGAGAAGAGCTCAAAAAAATACTTCTAATTTTTCTTGAAAGTATTAAATTAAAAATAATGTTTTAATCATGAAAAAATATATTTAACACACTTTTTAACAAACTTTCAATACGAAAATTGAATGAAACGTTAAACATAGTTTCATTTGTTTACTTTATTGAAAGTAAATTTTTCGTGATACATCTTAATATCATTTCCAACACATTTTATGTGAGTTATATCAAAGATTTATGATTTATATATTTATAATATTTATAATATTATAAACTCATATTTATAATTTCATAATATTAATTTTTTCATAATATTATGTGGTATAATTTTGTATATTTAATGATATTTAGAGAATGAGGATTCCTTTGGGTTTGAAATTTACGGCCTTAAGTGAAATTTTCCTTCATACCGCCATGGTACACACTGTCTACTTAGACCTGCCAAAACGACTTTGTGAAAAACTACCTCCCCCCCCCAGGAGGCAGGTGGTTTTTTTTTGGCGGATCGAAAAAATATTTTCGAATAAAAATGACGTATTTCATAAAGGAGAATCTGAATCTTTGATATAAAATTGAGATTCCCATTTGAAATTACAAAGTTACCCCCACTCCTGCTTCCTGGGGGGGGGGGGTAAAATGAAAAGTTTTTATTACGGATATTTTTGTCATAGGGTGCGTATTTTTTGAGATATTTCGATTTCTCAAGTTAAAATAAACTCCCAGGATATTATAAATCACGATGATGGTAATTCACACACTACTGTAAAGCATCCTGAGCATTGAATTATTTTCGGTACATATTTTTATCATGATTTTTGAAATTTTATTTTCCAACTGTAGAAGTTGAATTAATTGAGTATTTGACATTGAGGCAATGTAATGTCACGCCAAATCTTATCAGATGTTCTTAAGTTCTTACCTCGTTTCATGCTTACATAGTGAGTACATACTTCTTGACACGTACACCCACATAGTATGAATTGTTTTTTAATTTTATTTGAGGTCGTGTTTCACCATATTTAACTTTGTAGAAAAAGATTTCGATCAAATCAATTATTCTCGTCTCGTATCTCATTCCATGGTTTTGAGAAAAATCTACAAGCAAGGATTGGATACGATGAAGCTTCTCAATCGTTTACAACGCAAGCCTTGTTAACGAGCACTTTTAAAATTAAAAATGGGTACCAATCAGGGACGCTTTTGGAATAGAAAATCGGCACTGTAAAATGATTAAAATTGGCATTCAAGCAGTTAATTATATATTGTAAAAAAAGCTTCAGAATCTTAAAGCAGGCCAACCTATCAAGGCCAATTGCACAAATCACTAGAAATGAATCGGCCCAACGGGATTTTTCGAAATTTTCAGATAGCCAATTCCAGTTAGAAATCATGAATAAATTCCCGGTTATCAAGTTTAAAGAATTTCCACAGATATACATATATGTACGGGTATTACGGAATTTTAATAGCCCAGTCAAATTAGACGAAAAAAAGGCAATCTGCTGGGACAACATTTCTTACATTTATAATAACAAATTTTTATAAGCAATCATTTTGTTGGTAAAGTATGAAAAATGTGGGTGTAACCTTAATGAAAAAATATCGCTCGCAAGTTTGAGAGCGCTCAGGACGCGCGTCTGTCAAATCTTGCTCTTCGCGTTCGATATTTATATACGCATTCGGTATTTGTAATTCCAATTCATTCAATAATAGATCTTTTTGAATTTAAGTAAAAGCATTGACAACTGTAATTTTGTAAAGTTTAATCTAATTTTTTTAAAGCTCCTTTATCTTTAATTAATAGAATCTCATCGTGTGTCTCGCGATTCGCACTCGATTAAAGTATGTCTAACATGCAAAATTTTGAATATTGTGTTGACTCTATTAACCCGTGTAGAGAAATCTACTGGTGCTGACCCGGCCCAAAGCAGACCATCTGATTTCCAGGCCTAACGCTGACCAGATGATCCGGTTTCGGCCTGGCTGAAAGTGTAAAGTTTTTTTACTAGCGCCAGATCAGACATCTTTTATTTCTTTAATCACTTCGAAAAGTATCATTTTTCACTACAAGGACCAGGTCATGCTGTCAACGTGACAAGAAATAAGGCGTGCTTTGAAAGTCCTAATTTCTTATTTTCTACAATTTTAGAAACTTTGTAACTTTTAAGGAATATGTGAAGGAAAAATATGCTGGTCGAACTTCGAACTTTTTTGTTCTGGGATAGCTGAACAGCGTCAGTCCTGGGCCAGGCCGAAACTTCCAGGCCTAACTTTGAACTTCTATTGTTCTCGGATAGCTGAACAAAGCCGGTCCTGGGCCAAACCCGGCCTTCCACACTAAACAGTGTAGATAAAGCCAGACCTGGGTTAGACCTGACACCAAACTGTCATAAAATTGTTTCACACGGGTATATTAAATGTATTTCTTATTAATTTCTGTACCAGGGACCGGGACTGCTTATTTAGATATTGTAAAATAAAGTACCAATTATATTTGTTATCATTGTTTTAATATTTGCTCATTATTTTTCATTATTTTATATTGACAGTTACCCTAAGGAGATTATAGGGAAAAAACATTTTGCTAACAATTAAATAAACATTATTTGCTGGAAAATGTCATTTATTATGATGGTAACATTTTTCACGATTAAAACAAAAACTATATGCAAACACTATGTGCTTTTTGAGCGAGTTTCCCTTGCCTCTCACATTTTGGGGTGCTTTCTGAGTGAGTTCCCCTTGCCTTTCACATATCGGAGTGCTTTTTGAGCGAGTTCCCCTCATCTGTCACATATTGGAGTGCTTTCTGAGCGAGTTTCCCTTGCCTCTCACATATTAGGGTGCTTTCTGAGTGAGTTCCTTTTGCCTCTCACATATCGGGGTGCTTTTTGAGCGAGTTCCCCTTGTCTCTCACATATTGGAGTGCTTTTGAAGTGAGTTTCCCTTGCCTCTCACGTATCGGGGTTCTTTCTGAGTGAATTCCCCTTGCCTCTCACATACTGGGGTGCTGTCTGGATGAGTTCCCTTGGCCTCTCACATATCGGGGTGCTTTCTGAGTGAGCTCCCCTTGCCTCTCACATATCGGGGTGCTTTCTGAGTGAGTTCCCCTTGCCTCTCACATATCGGGGTGCTTTCTGAGTGAGTTCCCCCTGCTTCTCACATATTGGGGTGCTGTCTGGATGAGTTCACTTGGCCTCTCACATATCGTGGTGCTTTCTGAGTGAGTTCTCCTCAGTGGCGGACTGGCCGTAGGTTGGGATGCGGGAAACCCCGTCGGCGCCCACTCTATCAGGCGCCCCCTGAGGCATGTAGGCGCCCTCTACGATCATTTTTTTAAAACCATGTGAATGTTTTTATTATTGAACAAGACAAAGCAGAAGGAATTTAATTAAAATGGTACTCCGTAAACATATTGTACTCTATAAGCTAGTTAATCATCAACACATAACATCGTACATGAATTCCAAATTATACTTCCAAAGCAAATAAAAGTTCTATGAGGATTAATTTGTTTGTCCTTCCAGGATTCGTAACTATGCAAAAAAATGGTAGTCTCTTGCATCTAACAGAATTCGTTTTCATTATACGAAACGTCAGAAATGTATTAATTATCTGCGTTTATCAAACTATGAATAGTTCAAAATTATTTCGTAAAACTTTAAATGTTGCAACATATTATTGTGTAAACGAAAGGATTTAAAATCCTTTTTCTATAAATTTCTATAAATTTTTTTGGTCAAAATTGAAAACCAAAATGTTTTGGAATTTTTAATTTAAAGCGTATACTTTTATCTACAACATTTACCATTTTTATTGAAATTCGTCCAATGGTTGCAGAAATATAGATATTTCAAAAGAATGTGATGCCGAAATTCAACATGGCGTGACCCCCGTCATTTTGAAATATTTCAAAAATCCTTCGGACCCCAAATGTCTCTTATATAACACTATAATTTCACAAAGTTTACCTAAAATCGAACAACCACTTGCAGATCCTGATATTCCTGACGTATACTGACCCATATGCGTTTTATAAACAAATATTTGGAAGAAAATTCTCAGATCTTTCTGAAATACAAACGCTTTCATGCAAAAATTTTTCAGTATCTGGCATAGTTTAGCTGGAAATTAGATTTATATAATAATATTTTTCACGATGGAAATTTTTCGAATTAACGTTTCTTCTTATCTTGCATAGTATGGCTGGAAAATGAAATTTTCAATTTTTAATAATATTTTTCACGAGTAAAACAAGACGCATGCATCTTATCGCAAAAATTGTCTGAAGAAAATTGTTAGAACCTTTTGAGATAATAGTCAGTAGGTAGATAAGGGAGGTTACGGAAAAGGGGACCAAACGAAATAATCACAAAATGTATTAATCTTCCGAGAGATCACGTTTCTTTAGTAGCGAAATATCCTTCACGGTGTCTCGTTTTTCTAATCCCGAATATCCTCCAGAATATCCTGCTCTCCTAGTAGCTGAAAATCTTCCACGATATCATGAAAGTCTACACGCATCTATATCCTGGTGAAAATATCAACGTGAATGTTTCAATGGACAGCTTTACACCGAGGTGCGGAAGGTTAGTTTCACGTGCGTAGAACGGTTGGGAGGAGAGAAACTTTCGCCTCGGGACGCGCATGAATAAAGGGTTGCACTTATAAAATTCAGATATTCCAGCTGAACGAAACTGCCGCTGTCACTTTTTTGCATCATTACCTTTGATGACCTACGGTACAGGCTGTTTCCATCAGCTAGAGTACACGAATTTTTCAAGTTGGCAACCCTTCTTTCACCCGCTCTCCGAGGCGAAAGTTTCTCTTCTACGTGCGTGAAACCAACCTTTCGCTCGTCGGTGTATATACTTATAAGTATATACTTCTATAATAATATATTGTCCAACCTTAAAGGCAAATGGAAACATATCACGTTACGAGTGATAAGCTTTCTTATACATTTTTTCCACCGTTTCAGCGGAGAAAAGGTTAAATTGATACAGATGGAGAAATTGGCGCACCCTCATTTACAATAGAACTTAATAATTAGACTAACGAAAGCAGTTCCACCATATGCATTCTGGCATAATACGTAACTGATAAAAAATCCACAATCAGTTAATATTTCAAAACATTTCTATTACAAGTTTATTACAAGACTTATTTCCGTAATATTTGGATAACTTCAGTGTAAATTAATTTGAGTCGATGGATAACTCAAGTTTTATATTAAGCTGACTAATTTAATACTTTTATAATGTTCAAGGTAGCCAACTATCTAGACCAAAATGCGGGACGGCCGGACCTCACCACTGAAGACCTTTTTTTTAGGGGAAGGTTTTTGAAATAAGCGGAAAACTAGATAGTCTAGATAGTTGGCTACCTTGGTCATAGTACAAAAAACTTTATGCTACTTATGCGTGCAGTAAATATTAATTTTTTTACCAAAAATGAATAGATTGTATAAAAAGCATAGTAAATGCGGGACATGCGGGACGCTAACACAATTTTCCGGGACACTTTGCGGGACGAATTTCAAAGCGGGACAGAAGGTACTAATGCGGGACCGTCCCGGCGAATGCGGGACGGGTGGCTACCTTAATAATGTTTGATTTTATTCAATCTCACGATGAGGAAGAGAATTTTCGTGAAATAAATCAGCCTTTTATGGGGAAAGTATGTAACTAGCAAACGATCCGTGGTCAGGTAATTTGGTGCAGATATTAAATTACATGCGATTGTTAACTTGAAATTTAAATAACTTATTACAACTAAGCTATGTAGTGTCAATATAAGTTAAGTTACTTGATTAACTAATAATATATTGCAATATTAAACAACAATAGTAGTGCGCCAAATAACCTGAAATAGCAAATAACTTGATGTAGATACACTCTTTTGCAATGTCTAATAAGTAACTATTTTATATGTCATTTACGAAATATTCTTCTTTCATTCAACATTGTCAAGATATCAAGCTACCTACGACAAAGGAGATTACATTCTCCATCGTCTGCATGACGCAACAGTTTGGAAGATAACATGTAAAATTCGGTGATTCGTGACGTCATAGTTTGTCACTTGCTCTCAAGTTTGCTTCAAAATAACAATTTTAAATAAAAGTCTCTAATTTAAAAGTTCGCAACTCTTTTTCACGATAATTATCTTTATTAACAATAATATATTCGTGACTTCTACAAACCTCAAATATTTATAAATTCGTTATATATCAAAAGCGTGTATCAGGTGCAGCTATCTACATTACCGAAATTTTGTTCATTGGTCAAAAACTATAAGACCTACAAATTTTTGTGAGCGGAAGAAAAATTCGCCTCAAAATTCTCTACAGGAATCAGGTATTAAAATTCATATGATTTCTAAAATTGACTTCCAGGACAATACTTCTCAGGCTGAATCACAGCTGTTAACACATAAACCTCAACATTTCTTTTATTTGAGCTCATTTCATGTAGGATTTATTAGATTCTTAATTCATACGAGGAAGTAATCTAAGTAAAATCTAGGGAAATACAAGAAAAGTAATGAACTTATAGGCCTACTCAGTTTAGTTGTAGGTGATAAACGACATGGATTTTGAGGAGCAGAGTGGAGATGCGAATAAGCAGTTCAATGAGGAGGTACAGGGCATGCTGGAAAAATGCAGTACCTTGGCCAGATGAAGAGAAACATGTTCATGCCAATCGATCGATGTGACTGAGAAGATGAATTATGGGGAAGTCCATAAGGAGCTCCCCTGGCGCTCCAGCTATGAAGCCTATTGTGCCACACCCTTAACTAATCGCTTTGAGTAGTTGACCCCAGACCTCTTGAGCCCCGATGGTTTGTTGCCTGAGCCTGGCTAATGCCGGGCACTGGCATGATACATGTAGGGATGTTTCGTCATCCCTGCCGCATTTCCTGCAATCTTCCGTGGGGTTATGTCCCGTTTTTTGCATATAATAGTTCAAGTGGTTGTGCCCAGTTAGTATCCGGATCACTGTCCTTATATCTTCCTTGGGTAAACCCAGGATTTCCCTTGCTCAGCCCATACTATAGGTATAACCAAGGATGGATTTCGCCTGACGGCAACCCTGGATTTTTTCACAGTATTCCCAGTGTTTTGTTCGGATCCAGCTTTTGATGGCCATACCGGAGCAGCCAAACGCTAGTCCCAGTACCGGTTCCGATCCTATGTATTCACTCGCTGCACCCAATTTCGCCAACTGGTCCGCCCTCTCGTTGCCCTTGATCCCTGTGTGACCAGGGATCCATATGAGAGCGACTTTGTTTCTTTCTGCAAGTTGTTTAATGCCTTTTTGCATTACCAAAGCAATTCTGATGTTATGTCTGGTTTCCCTATTGCAGTTAGTGTCGCTTAGCTGTCCGAGAAGATGGTCATTTGTCTGTCAGCAGCGTGTTTTCCTCTATTAATGTTTCAGCACAGCGAAAGACGGTCAGGACCTCCGCCTGAAAAACAGCAGCATGTCGCCCAAGTGGGATCCCTAACCCCCTCCATCTCTTGCTGTCATAAATTCCTGCTCCTGCCCCTCCCTCTACCCTGAAACCATCTATATACCAGATTTCCCCCTAGAGGAGCGGATTATTATTTGCTTTCCACACATCCCTGCTCGAAATGCAGAAGCTGAAAGTTTTGGTGAAGTTGAAACGTTTTGTTATTTTATTTTACCTTATCTTTAGAATCGGCAGTGCACTGATGTAACTTGGAAGTCTAGTGTGCCTAGTCCACTGCACGAAGCGCAGTTTCAACCGAGCAGCCTGCATGAAAATCATGCTGCCCTCTGTGCAGCAGGAACGCCAAAAATACCTCATCCCTAATACATCTCTCGACCAGCTTCTCCAACGTCTTCTGGTTAAAGGACGTTAGGCTGATTGGTCGGAAATCTTTTTCAGCAGTGTAACCCTTCCTCCCAGGTTTGGGAAAAAAGGTCACTCTGCCATCGTTCCATGCCGCTGGCACGTGTTTTATGGCAATGCTTGCCCTAGATCATTTCGTCAGTGGATGGACGACGAGACCCATGCTTTTTTGTAAAAGCGCTGGATAAATGCCATGTGACCCTGGTGATTTAAAGCGACAGAAGGAACCTACGGCCTACTCCACATTTTTATAATCAACGACCTTAGCGGTGAAATTCCGGTCGGCCCCTTTCATCTCTCGACCACAGCCTTCGTCCTCTTGGTCGAGTCAGATTAGTTAGAAAGCCGTTAAGTGAACTTCCATCAGGTGATTCACCGTTGCTTCTTCGTCTTTGACAAACTCACCATTATCGAGTCTTATTAACCCAAAGAGAGCTTCCGGATTTTTCACCAGGATCTTGTGGAGCCCCGCTGCTTCCGGAATGTCTTTTGATTCCCTCTGGAAGCCCCTTCAATTCTCCTGTGTATACTTTCTTATTCTTTTATTGTATTCATAAAAGGCGCCGTCTTATAGATGCCCGAGTCTGAAGGCAATTTAGTTCTATTCGCCCTGTTGCACAACATTCTTGTCTTTTTGCGGAGTCTCTCCAGGTGGGTATTCCACCATTCTGCTCCTTTCCTACACTTAATTGTGCTCGTAGGGCAATTGTTCTCATAGGATGTAGTCAGAGTCCTTCGCAGGAAATCCGCGGCGTGCTCTAACTCATCAATGGTACTTGTGGGAATTTGCAAGATTCCCTTTGAGTTCCTCTTTATATGAGTCCTAAACTGTATTTCGAGGGTTTCTGATATTTGAAAGCGCCTGTTTTCCTAGGGTTAAGCTAAACACGAAATATTTGTGGTCCAAGAGAGACTCCTCGTCGGAGACTCTACAGCCCACTACCCTGCTCCTCAGTGTACCCAAACATAGAGTCAAATCGAGTACCTCACTGCTGTTTTTAGTTCGGAATGTGGGAGTATCACCCCGATTCAGAATCTTCAGCTCTTCGTCCGTTATGTATTCGATTAAATCCCTCCCTCACAGACATCACAGACCAACATCAGAGAAATCCTATTCTCCTGACAGTACCAAATTATTGCCTCCACCTCTCTGGGAGGCAGGGGTCTCTCGGCATCGCCCGGGAAATAAGCCGAGACAATAAACACCTCTAGCCCTTTTCCGCTACTGCCCCTGAGTCTCACCTTCATAACGTTGATATCTCTGGAGCATAATTGAGGCACCAAGATCCATCCATACCCGTGAGGGCTATGCATGCCCTTGGCGTTTTTTCGCGCGGCCCCTTATATATGGTGCCACAGCCTGACAAACCACTGATTCTTCCCCTGTATAACCAGGGTTCTTGGATTAGGAGTAGCCCTGTCTGCACCACACACATACGCCTGGCTAGAAACGCCGAGGCGCCTTTGCTGTGGTGTAAATTAATCTGCAGCATGGGGATTCCCGTCTCAGTCATCGAAAGGCTAATTCCCGGCACCTCCGGATGCTTCTGGTCTCTCTGCGGATCCCAATTGGGTCAATCGGAAGATAACACACCCCTCAATCAGAGCCACTAGGGCTCTGATTGAGGGTTCAGGAAGGCCAACGAATAGAATCCAGCCTCTCCTTTTCGGCCTGGATCCCTGCCTTTGAGAATATACCTTCCACAATTCAGTTCGTAGAGACGGGTTCTGCAAGCTTAGATGCCCCAGAACGCTCGACAGATTCCCGGGGTGCCAGGAATCAGTAGGGTCGCTCTGCGGTACCTTTGCAGACACTCCGTCTCCTTGACTTCCAGATTTAGTCCTTCCTTAAGCCTAAACTATGAAGTCTTTCTACTATCCAGTCTCGCGACCAGATGTATGCGGAATCCACTACGATGGCCCCCGACCTGACGAAGATATCATTGAATCTGGCGGCACGCCCCTCGCGGGGTAACGCGTCAATCCTTTCAGAAATTTCCTCCCTCAGCCTGTCCAACTCCTCGAGAGATAGATAGGTTTCAGGATAACCCGACACAACGACAACTCTCTCCAGGGCGTTGTTAGCCATCTACGCGAAAGTAAGGCCCTGTGCTTTCAGGGCCTTCTGCCATTTCCACTCTCTACTTGGGGGAGTTCCTTTGGAGCCCTTCTTCCTCGTTTCTATAGGATAAGTCTGAAGAGTTTCTCCAGGTAAAGTTTCGGCAGCCACTGTCCCCTTTGGGGTGCCTTGGCTGCTGTTCGCGAGACGCGCTTTGCGGTCTCTCCTTCTTTGTGCTCCGCAACGTTGCGTCTCCTTTATGAAGAGTTCCATTAGCTGCACATCTACAGAGGCGACAAGATTGTCTCCACCATCATCAAAAGTTCCCACCACCGCGGATAGATTGCCCCCTGAAGTGCCTTCCACTTTTGGCGGTGGTTTAGAGAAGGATCCCGGAATTGGCCTCTCATTGTTTTTGGTTTGTTTATTTTAGTGTGGTACGTTGATTTTAGCCCCACGAGAAGCTTGGGAAATAAGAAACATCCCTCGCAGAACCCCGCTTGCAGGGGGCGGGTCTACATACTATGGGATTCGACCTGCTTTCCCAAAGTCTCCGTTAAGACACCTCGTTTATGACCCCGGCCAGTCTGCCTCGACTGAGCGTGAGAGGACAGAGTGTTCAATGATTTTTTTACCCTGGTGCCATTCAGCTCTTGACACGGTGATCACATCGTAAATTGGGTGCATGAGAACTCGCGCCCTCGATATTCCAGGAGGCTTTGCTGTTGCCTCCTGAAAGGATCGCTCCTTAGTTCAAGTCCAACCGACTAGATTCTTCAGTTCTCCAGAATAACCACTCCTCACAAGGTTCAAGGTCCCGCGATCCCTAGGGAGGGAAGGTGTTGGCCTAACAATCAGTACAAAGATTAGAGAGGTTAAGGAGAAGGTAGGATCGAAGAAGGTCACGACCCACAAGGGGTCCCAGACGTGAGGAGACGCCGTGGAATCTCCCACACTCGCTTACGATCAGCAGACGAGGGAGCCCACCATGATTCCCTTGGAGCCGAATGTGACCGAACAAACCACGAAGAATCACCACGAAGGAAATCGCGCTGACTGTGCAAAAACATCAACCCCGAAGAGTGAGGAAAAAAGGGTGAAACTTACACCCAAGCCACCAAAGAAGAAGGAGAGCTTCAGAAGCGCGTTTTCCGAAGCGGTTCTGATAAAACCGGCTGATAGATCGACCTACGCCAAATTCCTGAAGGACCTCAAAAAGATAGTGAAGCTTAACACCCTTGGCGTAAAAAACAAGGGCGTGAGGCAGCCGAGGAGCAGTGATATTTTCATCGAGTTCGAAGACGCAACTGAGAGTAGATCCAACCTGTCCTCTGCTATCAGGAAGGCAGCCAGGGTAAGAAGATAACGTGCGCAATCTCGTCTCCCGAACCTAGCTACAGTTCTTCATCTTTGTCAAGACGACAAAGTCTATGAGATGCTATAAGATGCAATGAGATGCTCAACGTCTGAAGAGGCAGCCCCGTTGAGAAAACCGTACATATTTGTATGGGCAGAAAGGTGACAAAGCTTAGACTGGCAGAGAGTGGGTATTACTGTTTTTTAGGCATAGTCCCACACTCCGTGCATCAATGTTTTTCCACCTCCTCTACAAAAAAAGACTACTACTACAGAGTGAGTATCGCTGCAGCTATCTGTGGCGGAGGAAATGTGATACTCCTATTCGACGCGTCCCCGTGTAACGGATAGGTGAATACTCGCAGGAACCAGAGGGCAGAATAGAAATAAAGTACTACGTCTTGCGGAACAAACACACGATTGATGACAGCTGCGGTACACTAAAAGTGCTCCAAACCTATGTTCATCTTTTCAACCGACTTGGGGCTGGGGCTGCTCTGAGCTTGTTCTGCCGAGGTGTAAGCTCCAACCGGCATCAAGCATCTGCACGCCTTCAGATCTCGATCAGGGCGTGCGTCGAAGCTGCAGTGGTCGGAATCTCCAGTGAGCCGAGCGAGTCCGGTCCGTTCGTGTATTTCAGGAGCAGTGAAACGACGGCTTGCCCCCAGGAAACTGGGGTAGGACTACTGTTCGAGGGTATACCCACTCCCAGCTTTTTTGGCCTGCTCCACCACGCACGATGCGCTGGATCAAACTTATGGCTACCACAAAACCAAAAGCAGACATCGGCGACGACAATGTTATGAACACGGACATAGAAAGAACCAAAGAAAGAAAAAGAGCACAAGACAACGCTCTTACAGGAGATCAACGACCTGCAGAAGCACTGCGAGGAACTGGAGAGGAAAGGATACGATATGCTAAAGAAATTCCAGAATGACCTGGAGAAGAAAATCACTCATACGGGAAAACTCGATCTAATCTCGACAAGCCCGTCAAGAGCACGCTGTACGTGCGCAAGGGCTGGCTACTCGAGCTACGTTTAAATAAATAATACATAGTCGGAATTTCTGGAATGAAGTTTATGAAAATATTGTACAGTTTTTAACCAAAAAAAAATGTTTTCGCGAACTTAGGGTTACTTGAATATTTAGGTGAATTGTGGAAAAATTAATGAAAATTTTCTTTAAAGTGTTTTAAAATGAGGTGGATATCCTGCGAGTTTTGTCCTCGTTAAACTATTTCTTCATATAGAAAAGCATATCTTTTTCTAATATAAAATAAATTTTTTAGAGTATCAACTCTTTCTTTAATAATGCATAGTCTTATGTCTCAAAGATGCAAAAATCATATACACTGACAAAATACGAAAAATCTGATATTTATAAACTCTGTGACTGTACATTGTGTGAATATGTGTGATTTTAGCTTCTTTAGGTTTTTCTGCGTGAAAAAATAGTTTAGCGAATGACTTTTTATATTTTTTGAATGTACGCAGTTTTATTAATTTTTTAATTTTTTGAACATTTTCTAAAGGGTGTAAAATAGTGCAGTTAATACTACAGGCTGCCGTAAATAAAATAAAATTTTTTCAATTCGTTCCCAAGGTACAATACTTAAAAAATGTATTTAATTTTTTTCATAATTCGCCTAATTATTCAAGTAGCCCAAATTTCGTGAACACATTTTTTTAGTAAAAAACCAAAAATTCGTCCCGTATTCTGTCTTGGAAAAAATATATTTTAGCTTCAAACAATTCCGTGACGTCAACAGGGTCATTTTTTCAAAGGACCCAAATGCAAATAACTGACCAAACTCTCTTTATTGTGTGATATTTTGTCAGCGAATACGAACAGCAATTGTTAGGCACAATTTTAACAACAATTATGATCAATATAAATTCGTAATGCGGTAAAAATTTTTCAAATTTGTCAATAATTTTGTAACAAATATACTGAATTGACGCATTTTGACACAAAACATCTTTTTTTATCGAAGTAGTTGCAAACATTATAGATATTTCTAAATCTGCAGTTAACTATTTTCGTCTTCTTACTTCAATAAAACAAATTTGAACTTTAAGGGTAACTGAAAATAAAATGACGAAAATGTTTGAAAGGAGAATGAGGAATGTGTAATTCGAGACACACGCGTATTTGGAAAGTATAGTGACAACCTGTACAGGGCCACGTGGGAGTGAATTGGGGTGCTTGTGTGCATGTCTTTGAACTAGAACGAGGCGAGGCGAGGGTGCAAGCAGTAGTAGCAGCAGCAGGCATCGACGCCGCCAAGGGATGGAGTGGCGCGTGACGCCGCACCGCGCCGCCGTAGTTCTGATCAAACCAACTCCCTGATCTTCTTTCCACTCATCCAACTACCCCCGAGATCCGAGCTGCCGACTCCTCACCCTCCAACCCTTGGTACGATCCTGACGGGGTGGCACTGGCGACGGCACGGCATATCGATCACCCCAACCCATCTAGACTGTACGCCAGAACTCGGGGTAGTAGAGCCATGAGCCTGCCCACCCCTGATAACTCACAACTCGCTCAACCCCTCGACCTTCCAACCCCTAAAACTCACGCCGACACATGCAGCCAGTAATACAGATATACCTACACGTATACCTATACCCATACTATACACTAGGCCGGATTCACACCAATTCCGTTCTCGCACTATCAGTTCACGAGTCACGACCCGCTAAACTTCAACACACACATTCAAAGTCCGTGGTATTTTCGACTTGTACTTTGTCAAGTTGAGATAGGGTACGAAGTGTACGATATAGTAGAGTGCACAAATATTAAACAAGTTATGGGTTACTTGACTCCGTCGTCGATTGAGGAACAATATTTTTTGTTCAAAGAATTAGAACTGAGTCAATTGCTCTGTTGGACAAGTTTCTTATAAAAAGAAACTATTCAGGGAGCGATCAAAAACTACGTCACACCACCAGGGGGGCAGGTTTTATGATGATTTCTGACGTGGGGGTGTGGGTTAACGCCAAATGTGACACCACACATGAAAAATATAATTTGAATACACCCACATTTTTTGAAATGCTTGAAAAAATGATAATTAGTGATTTTATTTGACATGACTTGAATCATAATTTTTATTATTCAATGTACTTTTCTATAATATAATTATGGATAAGATAGTAAAAATATGAAGAATAAAATAATAAACATCCTTTTATAATTTAAATTTTATAATGACTTTTATGATTTTTTTTAATAGTACGCCAAAAAAGATGTAAACCACACATACTCAATTTGAAGAAAATTTGAAAGTAAACAATAATTATTTGTTTAAACAATGACATAAAGTTTTCAGCAGAATTTATTACTCCTCAAAATCATTCTGAATAAGGAATGCTTATCTCGTTCCAACGCTCCGACTTTAACTTCAACGCTAAGCGTAAAACCTAAGCATGTACTTAGATTACAAAATCAACCTCCAGCGGTGCTGTTTTCGTAATCATAAATAAATACCAGCAATACCTCCAGACAGCAACGCTTGGAATTGATTTTATTGTCCAGGTGATTTCTGAAACGCTTAGTGTTGATGTTAAAGTGGAAGCATAAGAACGAGATAAGTATTCCTTACAAGGTGTTTTAGACTACTTGCCTTAAACTGGCTAATCCGAGCCAAACAGCAACGCTGGGAGTTGATTTTGTTGTCTGGATGCTTTCTTAAACGCTTAATATTGAAGTTAAAGTGGGACCGTTAGAATGAGATAAGCATTTCTTGTAAGGTGTTTTAGACTGCTTGATTAAAACTCGTGAATCAAAGCCAAACAGCATCGCTGGGAGTTGATTTTGTTCGCTGAGTTCTTTTATTGAACGCTTAGCGCTGAAGGTGAGATGGAAGCGTTGGCACGAAAGGAGAATTCTGTAGATGGTGCTTTAGAGTGCTTGACATAAACTGGTTGATCAGTGCCAAATTGCAATGCTGGATATCGATTCTTTTGTCTGGCCATTCAACTTAAGCGCTTTGCGGTGAACGTAGGATGCAATCTTTCGAACGAAAGTAACGCTTGTCATGCGTTTGTGAATTAAATTTTCTTATCACCGACTCAGACAACCAAACGCCTCTTGATAATAGAAATCAAATTTCGCGTTTGAAGCTCGATAACATGCAATTATATGGACGCTTTTCGCGTTGCCTAACCGCTTAGCGCATCACCCGAACGCTTAGCGCTTATAACTTCCAACGCGATTAAATCGCATTGTTCGTCCGTGCAATTCTTTTACTGCATAAACTTACGATATATTTCACTCCACAGGTGAAAATATGTTCCCAAATCTGACTTTCAAATCGTCGATCGTGCATAAATTTCACCGTGGCCCCGACCGGGCCCAGACTCGTTAATATCGGGCCCTGATGTGGAAATCAAGTCAGGGCCAGACTCATCATGAAACACGTAGCCACCTCGGAGCCATGTCTAGGGGCCCGATCAAACGCCCGATCTGTCCCCGGTCTGGTCCCTATTATTTACCCGAGTCTAGCCACATTATTTACTTTTCTAGTAGGAAATAAAATCCTTCAAAATAATTATAACAGAATATTAAATGAAAAGGCAAATTAATAGGATTGAGCTTTATTTTAACTTCACCTTAAAAATAATTAAAAATAGTTATTTGGACCTCTGCTTCCGATTACCGTCCCAGTCTTTTGCATTCCAGAAGACGTTGCTCATGTGGGACAGCACTTCCTCTTCGGTTGCATTGAATTTGTCAAAATTACATTTCTTCATTTCAATCCACAAATATTCTCCCTTACCCCGTCACTGGAGCGATAACATGCATAACTTTAAACGGAGAATCCAAAATATAACCTCAAAATTGCAACTACTTGTTTTACAAAAAAACGCTACCGAGCGAAAAAATATCAAATAATAATTTTTTTCACTAAAATGAGGAAATCTAATGTTTAGGTTAGAACTTGGATCCAGTACAATACAATTAAATATATCACAAAATGTAATAATACCATATAAAATGTAATACCATAAAAGACTTACCTACGTTGCTTTCGTTTTCATCGCGTAAATACGGAATTTTGCTGATGGCACGATGTTTGCGAACACGCGGTGTGCTCCTTAATTTTGGCATTTATTATTAATGTGTGAAAAACATATTATACGGTCGGACACTCCCAGAACATTTGCAACACAACACCACGAAGGAAAACAAAAATTAAGGTTATGTTCGTAATGATATTACATCTAGCGCATATGGCTTAAGATGGCGCTGCGAAGAGGCTATATGACGTCACAGTACATAGCCCGGTCTGGTACGAGTCAGGGCCACAGAATTCTTCCTATCAGGACCAGATAGTACACATCGGATCAGGCCCTAGTCTGTAATCGGTAATATATATGGCGATTTCTGCACGGGCGTAGCGCAAAAACTGTTCATAATTTGAGTTTTTGCCACAAGGATTTTTTGATCAGAAGAGCCTAAACTAAAAAATACCAAAAACTTTTAAAATTTCACCAGGACCT
Organism: Andricus quercusramuli; assembly: GCA_932178445.1. Taxonomy (NCBI): domain Eukaryota; kingdom Metazoa; phylum Arthropoda; class Insecta; order Hymenoptera; family Cynipidae; genus Andricus; species Andricus quercusramuli. Next base: position 88,802 of record CAKNXH010001071.1, read on the forward strand.
TTTTACCATGGTAAATGATGGTAATTTATGGTAACTTATCACTTCAAGTTGGTCCAATTACTAATCACTACTCACAATCAGTCTGTCAAGCAGCAGCTAGAGAAAGGCTTTCTGTTTTTTATGACGGTTTCGGAACTGATGACTTCCGGCACGCTATACATGCCTGGAAAAGCGAACATTCCGTGCGTGCGTTACAAAAAAAAGATACTTTTTATCTTGTTCATAGAACAAAACTTTTTTAATATTGGAAATACGTAGAACAGTACTGTATATGATGTATTTATTCGCGTCTTCGAACCTCATCGAATTATTTTCTTTCTTTATGCGAGGGAAACTGGTTTGATATAGCTGCGCGTTTTAGGGTCGCTAAATATGAATACGATATTTAAACATTTCAAACAAAAATTTACATATATGTATACATATATATAGTTTTTTAACACACGCTAGAAATATGAAACTGGTTTTCGCGCCCTGTACGCTTCATCCGTCGAGACACACTTATTATCAAAATCACACCCTACGTAACACTTTCAAGACCGGCTTCTACCCTTTTCTGGGTTAAACAGTACATCCTGTGGGACGTTGTCTGGCGTCGAGCGACTCTCAACTCTAGCTTTAAGCATATATATATATATATATATATATATATACGAATATAAATGGAACATTGTGAACGTGCGTATTTATAATTATGTATGTGAGTACTCTGAGTAATTACACTCAAAAAAATGTTTATTTGAATCAAACAAATTCTTTCTTCTATATCGGACCAAACAAATATTATATTGAATTAAAAAAAAAAAATTTGATTCAAATACACCATTGTTTAGCTCAAACAAGTTTTATATGAATCAAACAAATTCAGAGTATAGAGTACTACTGCTAATCACATTCAAATCCAAAAATTAAATTTAAGATAATGTTTTAAATTAAAATCCGTTTTAAACTTGAAACAAGATTTCCTTTTTACAATGCAGTGTAACCATTCATAATGAATGAATTAAGAAAGACGAAAAAAGAAAATAGAAGGATGAAAATTTGGAAGTTGCCTTCTTTTTTTTCTACTTTTTTTTGGCATGGAAGTATTTGCATGAAGTTTAGTATTTTTCTTTATTCTAAGAAAGTTATTAATCATATAATCAGCAAAATCTGCCCAAATATTTCTTTTCGTCAAAATTAGAGTTCAAAGTATTTGATTACTAACAAGACAAAAGAATATATGTCTTTTGTTTATAACGAGTTTCCATGAATCTTCATTTAAAAAAATGTAACGATTTAATGCAGCAAACGTTAATCAAGTGGCCCAATAATCAAAATACAAATAGGTAAACTTAAGAAAACCAAAAAACATACGTTTTATAAAGGTATTGAAAGTATTATTTTTTTAATTTATATGACTTAACCTCATTTCGTCAACAAGGATGGCAGAATTACATGCAGAAGGGCTTAAAAGTATTGTTACATCCCTCCCGGGTCAAAACCCAAATCCTTTTTCATGAGGAAAAGTACCGAAATACCGAAGTAACCCAAATAACATAATAAAGAAGGTTGGGTACTCAATAGGCGCTTCCATTGATTTTCTTTCCAAGTTTTTAACTGTTTGGAAATAATCTTGAATTCTTTGGAGTTCATAAGAAATCCGATGGAATTCTTTAGAATTCAAGCTCGAGTTCGGTGACACTCTTCGCCCTTTCGAAGTTTCCGTCGGGAAGAGCCCTTATGAAAAAGAAGTATTGGTCAGTATAGGATCCAGTACTCTTTTCGCGAAAAAGTATTGGGTTTCCAATACTTATTCGCGAAAAAAGTATTAGATTTAATACTTATCAATACTTCTTTTTTGTAAGTCACAAAGATCA
>CAKNXH010001071.1:99893-121586 GCA_932178445.1 Andricus quercusramuli
CACCTCAATCTCCGCTATGTTGTGGGTGGTAGGACTGCTTCAACCACTGCCAAAAGACTCTTTTTGTGTGAGCTCACTTTGTGAACTCGACTCATAGTCTCAACACGCGTAGTTAGTGTTTTGACATTGTTGATTAAAGAAATCAAAATAAAAGTTTGTGTACAACTCAAGTGGTTGATATTCGAAGTCCCGTTTTGCAGCATATTTCAAAGGTAAATTAGTGCAAAATATTCCTTGAGCAATTGGCTTTAAATTCAATCAAACAATTTCGGTAAAACATTCATTGTGTGTATGGCAATTCGGCCATTTCGTAAATGTCGGCTGTGGGGAGTTATGGTCCACCATTAGTGGGGAGTCGTGGGCCAAATGTTCTTAATGCGTATTTCAATTTTTTTAGTGAAACTTCTTTTCTCTTGTTCTGAAAAGTGAGGTTAGAGTGAATTTAAAATGTCATTTGTGACATTTTGTGACATTTTGTGAATATCACCTTGGATACTAATAGGCCCAAGTGGGGAACCATACATAACAATTTTGTGAGGCTCCTCACTTGGGGTGATCGCTAGAGAGATTGATCAGCAACCTGGGTCGGAGCAGTGTTGCGGAGTGAACGTGTTATTTGAATAAATAACACGAAAACTCCAGATCAATCTAAAATATCTATACCATAACACATATACCTATATACCTATCTACCTTATACCATATAACGACCTACTTTACACCTATATACCTATCCCACTACTTTCCAACCGAGTAAGTCACGCCTACCCCGAAAGGGAAATGGCTTAATGGTATAATAATAAAATAATAATAATCGATACCTTTACTTCATACATTAACGAGTTATCCTTTGAACGTATCAAATGTGCCAGCATGAGGACCGGATATTACACTTGCATACATTGTGAATCAGAATAATTTTTTTTTCATCTTTTTAAAATAATTAATTTTTATTTACTGCAACTTTAATACACATAAACTACTGGAATATGCCATTTTCTTTTATTTTTTGTCATGGCCCACAACTCCCCACCAAAATCACAAATATCGATTTCTATAAAATTTACGTAATCCTAAATATTTCTCGCGCATTAACGAATTTTATTAAGTGTGGTCTCTAGTTGATGAATTGAGAAGTTTACTGCAAATACCAGTTCAATTTATCGATGTTCAGAGAAGTTATGTCTTTAAAACAAAACGTGGCCCACAACAATAAAAATTATGCATCAACTATTTAAAAAAATAGTTAGTGGCATTCATCAAAAATAATAATTTCATAGACTAATTATAATCCTATACTAATTTAAATTGAAAGGACACAATATATAATTTATTGGACCATGATTATCTTTTTGTAGATTACTGATTCAATTAGTAATACAACAACAATATCTAAAACATACGATATTCAAACCTCCCAATCGATAAACGCGTAAGCAAAAAATTTTTACTAATGAATTATTATTTCAGAAATAAACTACTGAAAGATTATTCGTGTTTCTTAAGCAATAATATTCAGCTCACAGCCATTCACTGTTTCCGTATCAGTTAAAATCAGAAAACTAGTCTTTCTTTTGAACTTCTCAGTGCAGATAAAATTAGTCAAAATTTACCAATTCAAATTCAAATTATGATCTGAATTATATGTGCAAATCTTTCCCCATGTTGGTCGGCTATATTTTCTAATGTTCACGGGGGTGTGGACGATTTCCTGAGACACCACGTGCTCTTATAAATGACTACATGTGTGTTTCTGTGTGTGAGTCCCTCGAGAGTGATCGAGTGGATTGCCCTGAAACTCGGAGCTTCGCGTTCCCCTGAAAGTCACTCTCATCCTACTGTTCTACTCTGTATAGCCTCTCAGTCTCTCACCCTACTATTACTATATTCCTCTTCGCTCTTCCTGTCTCCTCATTCTAAGCATCTTTTTCTCCGCCTTCCGTCCTTCCTTCCTTCCTTTTTTCCCTTTTTTATTTTTTCCCTCTTTTCAAAGGGCACATTTCTGTCTTTCTGTCAGTGTCACACAAAAAAAAACGTGACCAGCAAAACAAGGTTCCGGACGTGAAAAAAGACGCCCTTCTATTTTTAATCATTCATCAATTTTCTTTTTATTCCACATCGCTTGCTGCAAATCAAAACCGGTTATCGATGTCTCCGCAAAACTGAATGATTTGAAATCTGGCAAATTTGACATATCAAAGCCTTGGCTTATATTATACAATAAAAAGTTAGGTATTTTCTATTAGGATGTATTCTTTAATTCAAATGTATTCAAATTTTAGAAACGTTAAAGCTTCAAGCGCCTAACTAAAACATTCTTTCTCAAATTATTCTTAATGCAAGATTAAGACTGTCTTCAAAATATTGAAGAGCTTCGAAATGTCAGTGTCGCGTTCATTTAGGAATACACCTGTCTACAAAATGAAATGATACTTTGTACAACAAAACGACCTTTAAACATAAGTATAAAAAAATTATATTTTGAATATCTTCGAATTGAACTGTGGGAGTTGCACCCTTGTTAATCTGGATAAGAAGATTGGAGGGGGGTGCGGGCGTATTCTGGCTTGAAAATCACGAGATCCCAGCACGCGGCTCGATTGAAAGCCTGTCGGCGAAAGTAATCGATTATTTATGGCTTTTTAATCCGCGCGAGCCGCGATCACGGCGAACAGTTCTCAAAAGGGAAACGAACAAAAATGACCGCATGGATGGATCCTTTAACTATGCTCGTTCGTAAATGCTGACGATGTGGGGTGACGCAGTTAAAAACAAATTCACCCCTTATCGCACGCATTCTCGTAAAAGCGCACGAGTGCAATCATTCTTATCGTGCCTCTCTGTCCTTATTATGTACTTATCTAACAATTTTTGTATTTTGCTTAGCCTAACTTTTATTTTCCGAATTATCATTTTTATTTTATTTTAATTTGTAAACTAAAATTTATTCGTGCGAAACGCCATCAGTAAAATGCCATATTCCAAATAATTATAAAATATATCTACATTTTTTAATTTACTTAATTGAAAAAATTAAAGAATATATATAATCTCCAAGATTTTCTTTTTTCCCCTTTTAAAGTAATCTCGAGGTTTCTGTAATTTTTTTCGTTGAATAAATTTAAAAGTATATATACCTTTCAGAATTGCTTGGAAAACTTATATATCACAAACCATGTTAATTGTACTGATAACTTTGTTCTTGTCAGAATTTTTTACATCGCAAATAATTTAGTGAGATTTCAATTCTTTTTTAATAAAAAAATTTATTAAATCAAATTGGATAATGTAGTTGTGTCCAATCGCTAAGAAATTTATTTTTATTCATAAGAAGTACTAAATCTCGAAAAATGATCAATAAATCAAAAAACATATTTAGTTTTGAACTTTTAATGTTTGAATTTAGAACTTTTAATGTTAAAGACTTTCCTTCTTGAACATTTCTAATTTCAAATGTTGATAATTATATTCACATAATTATATCCGCATAATTATATGGAATTAATCAATATTGACGTCTTCAACTCTTCATATTTAAAATTTATTTATCTTGAAAACTTAAAATTGATATTTTTCATTTTCAAGATTTATAATTTTGAACGATTCAAACTTTAACTGAATTTATTCGTTCATAAACACTTTCAATAGTTTCAACCAAAATTTATGAACTGATGAATTTAAAGTATCTTAATTCTTTATCCCTGATCAATATTAATTATACAAATATCGATTTCAATTTCATTTATTTTATTCCAAGAAAATAATTTGGAAATTGTTTTTCAAATGTTTACAGCTAATAAAAAGAAATAAGATTATTAAGCCGTAAGCTTGCTTCTTTCGGTGAAAAATTTAATCATTCTTGATTAACGATAGGCATGGTAATTTTTCAGATAATCTCTCCTTGAAAAATATCGGGCAAATTATCATACAAAAATAATATAATACAGTTCTGCATTTAATATTGTCAACTATCATATAGCACTAGTTTAAAGTCATTTTGTACATTTAGTGTCGCTATATTTTTCTAATGCATTTTTGCCTGCTACGCTTGAAAGTCGCATTGACATTTTTTTATGGATTGGTTTTTAAAATATTAATTTTGAAAAAAACAATGTTCGATGATAGCTTTACTCTATGAACCATATCTCAAATTAGAAACGACCAATCTGGTTGCAAAAGGTATCAAGGTGAAGATCATTGAATCTGCAACTTATATTAGTGCCAATTTCTCTGATCAATTTAGTAGTTGAGGTGCAATAAACCAAAATATTTAAGAAATTCACTTTTTTAGATGAAAATAAACATACAAAATTTCGAAAACCAATGCGTTTTCAATGCGATTTGCAAGCTTAGCAGGCCAAAATGCATTGAAAAAATACAGCGTCGCTAAATGTACCAAAAAAATTCTTTAATTCGCAGACTAGTGTAATAAGTTTTCTTATTAATAATTTAGTCGCTTTTAAACAAAATTAAATATAGTACTTACAAATCCAACAAAAATTTTTCTAAAACAGAGATTGTTATTCCCTGTCCCAAAAATGTTCCGCCTGAAAAAAGACCAAGTTCATCTAATATATAATAATAATATTATTTTATTAGTTATAAGAATTTAAAAGCTTCCAGATTGTACAATTTCAATTTTTCAATAATGCCAATTACATTTTTTTTCTAAATATTCTAAACATTATAAGTTTCAAAATTGTGAATGTTACAGATTTTAAATTACAAAATGTTGTGCTTTAGGCGGTTTGGAATTTCTTCTTTTCGAAAGAAAGATAGTAAAAATGCACAAATATTAGAAAACTACAATATTTTCAACCTTCTTAATTAAACGTTTTATATTGAACAATTTAAAATTGAAAGCAAACAATCGAAATAATTTTTTATTCAAGACCACAAAAATGTTACAATTTCTGAAGAAGCAAAGACAGAGAAGAAGGTTGATATCGCATGTGCACGGAATTGAACGATTTTTGTCCATTACATGAAATCCGTCGAAAAAATTGGAAAAAGATCAAAACCAACAAAGTTGCGACGATTCTTCCGAAAAAATAATAAGTCTGTTTTTACCCAAAAAAAAACAGACTTTTGATTTTTTCAAATTTTTTGTTGAGTATTTTATTTCAAATTTTTTGTTGAGTATTTTATGGCTGAGAAAACCTTTTTTTCCTTGAAATATAATTCTCAAATTTTTCTCATAAACGACACAGGATACTGAAATGGACCAAATAAAATTGAAATATCTTAATCAGATCAAAAACTATAGAATTGAAAAGAAAAAATTTGTGTTTTTTCTTAAACAGAGGTCAAAATTCAAATTCAGCTTCTCACATTTTTTTCCTCAATCAGAAAAATACATGTCGCTTAATTTTCTCTAAAAACCACCATATTTTGTCGCGGAGAGATTCTGCAAGTGTAGAACCTGCCTGATTTGAAATGGATTCAATCCAAAGATATAATTTATTTTATTCAATCTTTAGTTCCGCTCAGTTTATTAAAAACTGTCCATTGATTCTTGATTGTATTGAAAAAAAGTTTTAAATCGGTGAATTTTAATTTATTTATTTCTAGACAAAACTTCATTTAAATAACCTTTTTTACATTCTCATCAGAGAAGGTATTAGATTGGTGTCAAATTTGAATCCGAAAAACAAGTTTTTACGAATGTGTCTGTCTCTTTGTCTGTCTGTAGAGTTTTAGTTTTTTGACGCAATAACTTTCGAAAGAATTGACATTTCGGATTGGGCTTTGGTGTACTCTTCAAATGTCCTAAAATGAGTATCAGGTTCGTTAGCCACCTATTTTGGATCAAAATGCAAAAAGTGAGCGCATTTTCAAAATTGTCGAGACTACTTTTTTCTAAAATTAAAAAATGTTATGTACGGTTATTAATAGTACTAAAAAACGAACAATTTATTCTTATTACTTTTATGATGAACAAAATTACCGGAGTTCTAGCATTTACAAAATTCCAAAAAACAAACGAAAATGAACATTTTAAGCGAAACAACACACGATATGAAAAAACGTCTAAGGAAGAAAAACGTTGCATTTTGAACACCCTACAAGATTTTTTCTTAAATTTTCTTGAAAAATCGAAAATTCTGATTTTGACCGCACTAAAAATCATGAAAAATCAAAAATTCCATTTTGCGGTCAAACTATACAAGATACAAAAAAGTTTGACAGACAAAAATCGTGTATCCAACAAAAAAAAACTACAAATTTGTTAGCGATCACTTTTTGATAGGACCAGTTGGTTTTTTTGGTTGAGGATTGAGCTATTTTGTTGAAAATTCTTCTTTTCTGGTGGAATTCAGCTGTTTTCAAATAAAAATTAAAATCTTTTTTGGTCGGAACTTCAACTACTCAGTAGAAAGTACAACTACTTTGTTGGAAATTAATCTTTTTGATTAATGATTAATAATTTTAATGAAAATGCTCTTTTTTAAATTTAACAATTTTGTTTAAATTTTTTGTGTGAAAATTAAATGTTTAATTAATTTTAAATTCTTCTACTTTGTTAAAAATTGAACTTTCCTGGTATATTCGTTTGATAATTTTAAAAACTTGATTAGAAATTAAACTTTCTCGGTAGAAAAATAACCTTCTGGTTACAAATTTATCTCTTGGATTGAAAATTAGTTTTTTATTGGTACGTAGAATGCGTGGTTTTTGTTTTATTCGTAAAAGGCAACATTCAAAATTAAAAAATGTAATTTTTGGATAAATGACACAAACTATAAAAAAAATGAATTGACAAAAGTTGCTCATCCAAAAAAGAGCTACAAATTTGTCATTAATAATTTTTTGATAGATCACGTAGTTTTTGTTTTAATCGTAAAAATTAAAATTGAAAATACAAAAATTAAATTTGTTGGAAAACGGTAGAAGGTACGAAAATAAATTAATAAACAAAAGTTTTTTACCCAACGAGGATCTGAAAATTTGTTATTGGTAATTTTTAGTTAGAAAAGGTAGATTTTCTTTTAATCGTAAAAAACAAGATTAAAAATTTAAAAATTAAACTTTTGGAAAAACGACATGAGATACAAAGAAATGAAAAAGGAAAAAGTTGTTCAACCAAACAAGATCTACAAATTTATTATAAACTTTTGTTATAAAAATGTATTAAAAACCAACAAAAAAATACCTTTTTAAAAAAAGTAGTTAAGCTACAATCACATTTTATTCGACAAAATTTTCCGCCTAAATTATATCTACAAATTTTCTCAAAACCACTTTACGCTAGAATGCGTATTTTTAGTTTAAACTGCAAAAAATAACATTGAAAATAAAGAAATTAAATTAATGGAAAAGCGACAAAAGTTGCAATAAAATGTTAAATAACAAAATTTTTTTTTTCTTATAATATGCGCACTTTTTTCAGTCATAAAAAAAGACAATGAAAATACATATGTTTCAATACTAATGCATATTATGAATTGATATAATATAAATTTATTGAAATGATACATTTTTTAGGGTAGCTGATAATAAAATTTAATGAAAAATAAGAAACAAATATTAAATTAATCATGATAAATAAAACTTGTACTTTATTTTGCAATATCTGAATAAGCGATTCCAGGCCTATAGGTACATAGATAAATGTAATATACATTTGATATGAAAGTGTTGAACATAATGTAGAAAAGTTCTGATTTTGGAAAAACTCGAGTGTGAAGCACGAGATACGTGATGAGAATGTATTCGTTAAAGCCGAAGGAGCTTTAACAAAAGAGAATTCACAATCACCAAATTACAGTTGTCGATGCTTTAAGCTTTAATTTTAAAAGGTCTGTGCATAAATATGGGGGAAATACAAAGACCAAGAGCGAAGCGCGAAAACTTTCCCTCTTCGTTTGAAAAACATATGATAGAATACAACATATTTAAACATATTGAACTGGACTCAGTCATATCCTAAGTGTACAAAATAACTATAAACTTGATGAAAGAAGTCACAAACTTTGGAAGTCTAACTACTGTCTGCCTACACTATACTAACTAGATTGCTTTCAGGGAGCAACATAATAACCCGTACAAATCGGCGCGCCCTTTGAAGATTCTCTCCATGGACATCGATATCGATGCGTAGAACAAAATGCATGTCGGAACGTAAAATTAGGGCGAACGCTTCGAAATTCAATTTGCATTCTAAGTGCGTTCCCCGGTTCGCGGACGGCCGGACAGGACTTCGGCAATTACTATGTGTACCACGCTTCGCCCGGTTTATTTTCTGCTGGAAGGTTCGCTCTCCCGTGGTACTTCAACCCCAATTCAACCCCCTCATCGCACACCCTCAACCCACCCTCTTAACGTTCCTGGTTCCACCCAACCACCAACTCCCATCCCGTCTCGTGTGGCTGCAGGCGCCACTCTCCAGCCCCTAGGGAATTAATGTACTCGTACTCGTAGTTTCTCATGCTCTTTCCTTTCCTTTATTTATTTTTCTCCCTTTTTATCTCTTTTTCCCATCTTCATTGACTTACTCCTAGTTTCTCCTCTTCTCTCTGGCATGTGTTCCATTTTTCTCTTCGTCTCAATGTCGTTCGCTTCACTCCTTCACAGCTTCACGTTGTCCTTCTCCTCACGTGCCTGATTCTCCTATTTTTTATTCCTCAGCTCTTTCCTCTTCACCTTTCGTTCCCTTCCCCCGTAACCGATTGCTTTTTAATAGTTCATTTCACTCTCAGTTGGACATTCATTTCTTAGATCCTCTTCCTAACTTGAATAAAGAAGTCATTCTTCCGTCTCCATTGAACCTCAACCCCTCGTCTAAATTAACAGTCAAAGCGAGGCAACAATAAATTTAAGCTAACAAAAATAATTGTTTGAACAATGCATTATTATTTATAACAATATTCTTTTAGAATAATGCTAGAAAATTGCGTTTTCTCTGAAAATTTCCACTTTTTGTCCACTTTTTAATCAAAGTGAGGTAATAATTGATCAATGTTCCAAAATAGTATATTATGCACCTAGGGGTCGAAAAAGTGCCTCTCCCCCTTGGCGCATACGATATTTTTTATAACAAATGGATGATTTCAGGCATTTCTCGAAATACAGTCATGATTTCAGTCCATATTAGATTTTGCGTAATAAAGCATGAAAGTAATGTGAATCTAATCTATGGTAATTGTAGAGGTGATTTATGGTAACTTATTATAGATTACCCAAAATTCATTTTTGAAAATTTCCATAAATTTCCGGAAATTTATGAAAAATTTCCATAAACTTCCGGAAATTTATGAATATTTTTGGTAACTTATGGTAATTTTACAGGTAAATATGGTGACTTACCATGGAGTACCCAAAATTCATTTTTAAAAATGTCCCTAAATTTCCGGAAATTTATGAAAAATGTCGGTCATTTATGGTACTTTTACAGGTGAATATGGTAACTTACCCAAAATTCATTTTGAAAAATTTCCATAAACTTACGGAAATTTATGAAAGTTTTGGTAACTTATGGTAATTTTACAGGTAAATATGATGACTTATCATGGAATACCCAAAATTCATTTTTTTAAATTTCCATATATTTCCGGAAATTTACGAAAAATGTCGGTCATTTATGGTAATTTTACAGGTGAATATGGTAACTTAACCAAAATTCATTTTGAAAAATTTCCATAAATTTCCGGAAATTCATGAAAATTTTTGGTAATTTATGGTAATTTTACAGGTAAATATGGTAACTTACCATGGAATACCCAAAATTCATTTTTAAAAATTTCCATAAATTTCCGGAAATTTATGAAAAATTTCGTTCATTTATCGTAATTTTGCAGGTATATATGGTAACTCACCCAAAAATCATTTTCAAAAATTTCCATAAATTTCCGGAAATTTATGAAAAATTCCGGTAATTTATGGTAATTTTACAGGTAAATATGGTAACTCACCCAAAAATCATTTTCAAAAATTTCCATAAATTTCCGGAATTTTATGGAAAATTTCGGTAATTTATGGTAATTTTACAGGTATGTATGGTAACTTTCCATAAATAACCGCAAAATTCTATTAACTGCAACCAAAATTTCCTCTCAGTTTTTACCGTGAGTGGGCTGATAATCATAAAATGCAAGCTCATAGATGCATAATCTTCATTATTCATCTCTGACGTCACTTTTCAGTCCCTAGGGAGTAAAAAGTAGAGCTTTAGTCCAGCTTCATAGGCATCGAAAAGGGCTGAAATCATGCATGTGTCATAAATAATACTTTTTTAATGATTTATTATTAATTTTAATAATATTCTCTTTGAATACTGCCAGAAAGTTGTGTCTTTTTTCTGAATTTTTCTACTTTTTGTTCATTTTTCTTTTAGGGTGAGGTAATAATGAATGCAATTTAACAAATTTAATTGTTTAAACAGATGATTATTGTTTATAACTATCTTCTACTAAAGTAATGCTAGATAGTTGGGGTTTTTTCTGAAATTTTTCACTCTTTGTCCACTTTTTACTTAAGGAAGAAAGAATTAATGAAAGTTGAGAAACAATTGTTTTAACAGTTTATTATCTTTTTAAATAAAATTCTCTTTGAATAATTCTAGAAAGTTGCCGTTTTTTTCTGAAATTTTCAAGTTTTTGCTCGAGTTTTTGCCCACTTTTCACTACAATTGAGGTAATAATTGATGCAATTTAACAACTCTAATTGCTTGAACATTTTATCATTGTTTATGACTATCTCCTTTGACAGTAATGCAAGAAACTTGTAGTTTTTTTTTTTCTGTAATTTTTAACTATGCTTTGACATTTTAGTTATGAACAAATAATAAACATCAGCAAATCGTTTTTTAAACGATCTCTTTTTTGTGGATATATTTTTCAGAAATAAAACCTGATATTTAAATACTCTTCAAATTTTCTATATGGATCATATTGAATATAACTTTTCCTTGAAGTAGTTACAGCAAGCCTTTTTGTTTAAATTATTATTTTTTAAACCGTAGCGAAAAAGTATAAGTACCTTCAATTCTGAAAAAACGGGAATACTATTCAAAAATGATTCTTGTTGATGTTAATTTATTATTTGTCCATAACTAAAAAGTCAATGAAAAGCTGAAAATTTAAGAAATGGCCACAACTTTCTAGCATTATTCTAAGAGAAGATAATTATAAAGAATAATACAATGTTGAACCATTCTTTTTGTTAACTTTAATTGATTAATACCTCGCTCTAGCAAACAAATTAAAAAAAAGTTGAAAAATTCAGAAACAACAGCGACTTTCTAACTTCATTCCAAGAGAAAATTGCGGTAAACAGTAGTAAATTGTTTTTAATCTAATTATCAGTAGAACGTAATATTTTATGTATTAGAACCAATTTTTACTCATAGAAATTGCAAAAAAAAATAATTAGCGCTATAAACTCGCAAAACCTAATTGAAGGGTAGAAATGCAAAAGGAGTCAAGCACCATTTTTCACTTTTTTCACGAGAGACTAAAAACATGTTGTAAATTCAGCGGGACCATTTAAGAAAAAAACAAGAAAATTCTTTCGAGATACTTTCATGTTCTATCGAACTAAAAAAAGTTTGCTCACAAAAAGCTATCCGGTTTCGAGAAATTGAATGAAACAGGTTACGTTTCGAGGTTAGATTTTGGGTCCGTATCGACTTTTAACATCTTTCGACATTAATTGTGGAGTCAATTTGCAGTTTAAGAAAAAACTAAAAATTTCTATTCTAGCTATTGAATGGACAAATTGATTTCCAAAAAGTTTGTTTAAAAAAAATCATGCAGTTTCGCGAAATTTGAAAATCCAATTATGACTTCGAAATGGTGTAAAACTGACATTTTAACTTCAAAATAATTACGATAGCAGTAATAATTTTGCATATTTCCAAAAAATGAGGAATTGGGTTTTAGTTTATTCAGTGCTAAACGGAAGGGACCCAATAGTAATTAAAAATAATTAGCCAGTGTCGAGAAAAATGAAGTTTGATTTTTTACTTTGTGGTTAGAAAAGCTTCTCGGACTGTGAACACAAGAACACAAATTTTGAAAAATGATGCCCCAAAAAAATCCTTTGGCAGGCATGTGTAATAGAATTTATCTGATTTTTTGAGCTAATAAACCCGATTTCGAAAATTTGGCGCTTGACTCCTTTTGTATTTCTACCCTTCAATTCTTCATTTATAATGTGACCCTATAAAACAAACTTATAAGAGTGAAATTCAAAACGTAATTTTCGGTTCGCATTCTATGGCTAATTGTGAAGAGAAGTGTTAAAGGTCAACTTGGTACAACTAATATTTGCAATTCTGAATAAAACTTACAAAAAAGTCTTTTATTCTTATGGGAAATACGTATTAAACTGCATGGGGCATGCGGGACCTCTGGTATAATTGTTTTGAAAAAACGCATTTATTTTTTGTAGATTTGAAGAAACTGGGGGGTGGTGGGATATGCTTGCAAATTCGAAGAATAAAACTTTCTAATGCATTTTTGGACCACCCTACTGGTCACATACGTCTCAGATATGATTTGAAAATGATTTGAAATTTAACTATTTTCAACTTGAGGCCAACAAAATTGAACAATTCTAGATGAAGCTTCAAAAAATTGATAACTTTCAATATGCATTATACAAAATTAAACATTGTCGGTGTGATTTTAATTTTTTAATTGGAAATTACATTTCGAGTTCATATAGATAAGTTTCTCTACCTTAAGGTAAAACATTTCCAGTCATCTCCTGAGTTTTCCAGTCCAACGGCCAACAAGATCAATAAATTATGATCTTTTATTTTTTAATGTTCTACAGTTTGGAATTCTTTATGATTAGAATATATTTGACATTTTTTTGCGATCGCTCTTTAAATGTTAATTTTAGCTTCTCATCAATTTTTTTTCTCTGCATTCTTCAGAACTTTTGTTTTTAATTTATGACACATATTTTTTTAAATCTTTAATGTAATTGCCATTGTCAGATCCAAACCGATTTAATGTTTAAACTTTTTGTTATCGTTTCAAAATCCTAAACGAACCCTAGAGGGATTACTTTTTTTATTACTAAACGTGTATAATGATTTATTTCCTAATTAAATTAAATAAAGATTTGAATGGCAAATAAAAAAACTTTATTTTTTGCTAAAATGGCACCACTGCAAATTTGATCTCTCAGTATGATAAAAATTACCCCTTATTCTTTCACATTCCTGAATCCGAATAATTTTTCAGGAAACTTACAATATATTGTATCAAGAGTTTTATCCGATTTTTATTAAAATATTTAGTTATTATATGTAAGTTGTAAATAATTTATTTTAATTTTTAAGAAAAACTATAAAATGTCGTCAATATGTAGAAAAAATAGTATAAAAAAAGGAATTATCTTGGAAGTACTTTACGCAATCCTAAATATTATTTTGAGCATCTTAAAATATCAGAGCTTAACAATCAAAAAATGAAGTGCACTTTAATGCAGGGGCTTTAAATTGCAAACTTTGAAAATTCGGGAGATTTGGATATATATTTTGAGCAATTTAAAGGCTTTTATACTTGCAGAGTTTAAAATTTGGTTGACTCATAATTTGTAAACAATTTGTAATTTAATGTTTTGAAACCTAAATTATTGAAAAAGTAGATGCTTTTAAATATTTTCAAAGCGGAAACTTCCGACTTTAAGGTGGCTGGAAAGTAAGCATTAAAATAAATTTTTCTAACAATTTTCATATATTTTGAAACTATTTTTAGAAACATTGGTTTCTTTTTCAAATTTTCAGTCTTCTAAAATTATGATGTATTTATATTTTAAACTTGAAATGAAGATGAAAGCTTGAAAGTATGAAAGCTTCAAATATGCAGGCGATTAGAACTTTATTCAAAATTTTCAAGCTTTTAAGTTTTGATATTTTGAAAATTTAACTTGTAACTAATCATGTTTTTTTGTTTACTTGTAAATTCAAGTTTTAGCATCCAGAAATACATATGAAAACATTAAAACTTTAGATAGTTAGCTGTGCCAGTGAGAGACGTGATACTTTCAGACTTTGAATAAAAAAAAAATAAATAGATGCTTCATTTTAGGCGTTTTTAAATTTAAAAATTGTAGGGTGTTTGAAATTGGTACGAATTAAAAATTTACAAGTTAAAAAATATCTTCAAACTTGAATTTAAATTATGATTAATTTAAAATGTCAAGTTTCTTGAAATGATATATTTTAATTCGAAATTGAAACTTGAAAATTTTTAATTTCACTCACGTCCGAATATTTGTATTTTGAATCGAATTTTCGAATTTTTCCATGGAAATTTAAAAATTTCGAGTATGGACTTCCGAAATTAGATGTATTTAAATTAATTCAATCATTTCAAACGTCAATTCTTATAAATTTGTATCCTTAGAATGTTAAGAAAATGTTAAAAAATGTCAGACAATTTAAAAACGTGTAGGGATGTCAATTGATTTCAAACTATAAACGCTCTAAAATGCTGCTCCCTTGAAAATAACAGAATATAGGTCCCTTAAAATTGTTGATATTGTTAATTTGTGATATCTACAAGTTCAAAATCTTTCAAATAAAAATGATATTGAATTAATACAAAATGTCAGCTTATACCTAAAGAGTGAAGAGTGTTTCGATTCTAATACATTTCGAGGCAGTCGATGGGGCTTCATTGAAGTCCTGATACGTCGAAGTTCGTCCAGACTTGCGTGAAACATTTCCTTATCAAGTAAACTCTTACTACCTTATCGAGTAAACTCGTGAATTCCTCCGGAACTTCCGGCTCTATTAGTCTGTTGCTGACGTTTGTGACCTTATTCGAACCTCTCGTCTCCGTTACGGCGTTACGGACGCCCATCTTCCCAAGGAGTCGCTAGTCATTAAGACTTGACTCCAGATTAGACCAAACTACCACTAACTCATTTCCCTGATTTAACACGCTATTTTCATTATAAAAGGTACAGAGATGAACATTAAGAACGCTCAGGTATCGGTTTTATTGAACCTAACCGGCTAAATATGACTCATCCTCATTATATCCTAAAAACTTAACAACAAAATTAGGAACTTGGATTACAATTTTTTATTTAATTTGCCTTCAAATATATAAACGTCTCTTGTATAGTGTTCTAAAGAGTTTAAGTGCTCGGAGAAATTCTCACGAGCATGAGAATATGCTCGACCTTTACGTGCTTTTAGAATTTAATGAGCATTTTTGAGCATTTTGAATTAGGATTTAAACAATCGTATTTTCTACTTTCATTAATAATAATTACATTGTTTAAATTTCGCAGGAAAATGCATCGCTTTAAATTCAACTCAAAACATTAATTTTCTATCAAAAAGACTGTTCAACAGAAAAAAAAATTTCAACAAGATATTTTTTTTCATTGAAACAAATAATTTTTTAACAAAAAACATAACAATTAAATTTTTAGTTGGGACAATCAATTTTCAATCAAAAAAATTAATTCTCAACAAAATAATTCAATCTGAAACTAAAAAAGATAAATTTACAAACCAAACATATAATATTTAAAATTTGCAGTTAGAGAAGAATATTTAAAAAAAACGAGTTTTCAGTAAAATTAATTAATTTTTAACTGAAAATATAAATTTTCAAGCGAAAATGGAATCGTTATATCTTCAGTTGAAAAAAAAAATTAATTTTCAACTGAAAAGAAATGAACTTTCAACCAAAGAAATTAATTTTTAATCACAATGATGAATTTTCAAACAAAAATATCAAATTTTGACCAAATAGTAGACTTTTCAATCTAAAAGATGAATTTTCTATCAAGAAAAAAAAAAGGAATTTTCAACTTAATAGTTTTTTTCCAATGAAAGAAATGAATTCTTAACAAAAAATAGAATAGTTCAAGTGATTTTTCAACTAAAATGATGAATCTTCAATTTAAAAAATTTAACTCTAAACCAAACACATTGATTTTCCAAAAATAGTTCAATTTTCACCGAAAAAATGAATCTTCAATAGAATTGAAGTAAATTTTGAACGAAATAGTATAATTTTCAAGTAAGAAAAAATGTGTTTTTTTGATAACAAAAAAAATTATTTTTCAACAACATAATTCAATTTTAAACTAAAAAAGATAAATTTACAAACCAAAAATATAATATTTCAATTTTCAGTTACAGAAGTATATTTAGAAAAAACGAGTTTTCAGCGAAATTAATTAATTTTCAACTAAAAATATCAAGCGAAAATGGAATAGTTATATCTTCTGTTAAAAAAATTAATTTTCATCCAAAAAGAAACAAATTTTCAACCGAAGAAATTAATTTTCAATCAAAATGATGAATTTTCAACCGAAAATATAAATTTTTGACCAAATAGTGGATTTTTCAACCCAAAACATGAATTTTTTCTATCAACAAATAAAAAAGAATTTTCAACCAAATAGTTTTATTTTTAGCCAAAGAAATTAATTCTTTAAAAAATAGATTCATTAAATTTTCTACTGAACAGATAATTTTTTAACGAAAAAGATTACATTTCTATCAAAAAAAGTAAATTTGCCACAAAAAATGGAATAGTTAAAGTGAATTTTCAACTAAAATGATGAATCTTCAATTTCAAAAAATTTAATTTTCAACCAAATACATGCATTTCAAACTAAAAAGATCAATTTTCCACCAAAAATAAAGTAGGATAATTTTCAGTTCCTAAAATAAATTATCAAACAAAAAACAAACGAATTGTCAACAAAACTGTTAAATTTTCAACCAAAAAGGTGAAATTTCAACTAATGAGAGTACTCTTCTACCAAAAAAGACGGATTTTCAACAAATAGTTGAATTTCAACCTAAAACAGATAAATTTTCAACTAAAAATAGAATACCTATTTAAATTTTCAGTAAAAATATTAATTTCCAATCAAATGAAAGTAAATTTTCAAGGAAATAGTATAATTTTTAACCAAGAAGACTACATTTTTATAAAAAAGATAAATTATCGACAAAAAATGGAACAGTTATATTGCCAGTCTAAAAAATTAATTCAAAATAAGAAAAAAACAAATTTCCAATTAAAACGATCAATTTTCAACCGATAATATGAATTTTCTTAAAAAATAGATGAATTTTTTAACAAAGTACATGAATTTTCAAACAAATATTTTAATTTTTTAAGGAATTTTCAACCAAAAAGATGAATTAGTCACCAAAAAAATGAAATATTCTCCCACAAAATTTGAATTTTCAACAAAATACAGGAATTTTAAACCAAAAATTTGAATCTTCAACTTGAGAAGATAAATTTTAAACCAAACACGTACGAGTTAAATTTTCAGTTAAAATAATTAATTATCATCTAGGAAACAATATTGTCAACAAAAGAATTCAATTTTCAACAAAAGAGGGAGATTTTAACTAGAATGATGAATCATCAACCGAATAAATAAATTTTTAACAAAGTAGTTCCACTTCCAACTAAGTAGTTGTATTTTATACCAAAAATAGTTGAATTCAAACGAAAAACATGGATTTTCTACAAAATGGTTTGAATCCTCAACCAAAACAGATTAATTTTCCACCAAATATTTGCGATTTTCAACCATAATAATAAAATTAATTTCAATTTCAATTTATCGAAAATTCCCTAAATCTGTCAGGTTTTTCCTGACATTCTCTGACTTTCTTGAATTACCTGACCAGTTTAGCAACTCTGTAATTGAAAAGAAGTATATATTCATTTCACTCTAGAATGTTTTTGTAAAAATATATGTATTAATTATGATGTATATTTGTTTACGCAATAAAGGCTTTAAATTCTCTTAAATGCTCTATAAATGCTCTGTTTGAGCGTGAATGCTGAGCATTTTCTCAGGAGCATTTGCTCAACATAAATTCTTGAGCATTTAAGAACTCTACTCTTGTATTATTTCATAAACAAAGAACTGTATTCTTCTATTTTAAATTTTTAATTGTTAGACTTTCGGTGGGAATCGAAAACATGATTGGCCTTTAAGAAATGTTCCAACAAACGGCAAAATGGGTATCAAAAAGAAAGCTTTTATCGAAATCATTATTTGCAGTTGATAGTTTTGAAAGATGCCTACAGTCGGTAAATTATCATGGTACTTTTCGATTCAGACCAAAGCGTCATAAACATCAATAATTTAAAATTGAAGCATTAAATTATTTTTCTAACGATAATTTTGAAAGAACTCTATTATTTATCAGAGTATTTACCTGACGGATGATTTTGAATTCCCGGTATTCTTTCGGTCAATTTTTCATTTTTTCGGTCTGGGTATTATACTTCTTTCTCACATTTATATTTTCTAACACGTCTAACACGTCAGGAATATTAGAATCTTAAAGTAATCGTTGGATTTTAATCAAACTTGGTGAAATTATAGTGCTATATAAACAGAAATTTTTGGCCCAAAGGATTTTAAAAATTTTGGGCGTTATGCCATATTGACTTTTTGGGTTGGATTGTTTTGAATTATTGACATTTTTGGAATCGATAATTGAATTTTATTCAAATTTGGAGGCATTAGCGATGAATTTATACATTTTTAAACTATACATTTTTTTGTTAAATTTCGAAATTTGTTAAATTGGAACATAAAGATTCCACATTAAATCACCTTTCATTGAAAAAAATTATGGAGACTCTTCAAAAATTCCCTATTCAGTCAGAACTATAACTTTTGAAAGTATTGACGTTATTTAGTCGACCAGGGTAATTAAATCATTTCTGATGTTAGATTTAGCCGATGATTGGTTAAATAATTTTCTGGAAAAACGAGAAAAAGCCCTTTTCAAATTCAGAATCAAAGATATCTGTTCCAAAATTCCCCTGTTTCAAATCATAATTACAGTTTTTATATTGAATATATATTTTAAACGTAAATCTTACTCTCACTGGTTTAAAAGCTGCAAAGTTTCATTTTCAGATAAAGACTAATTTACGAGTTTGCGCGTACATCGGATTTCAAGATTTTATACACTTTAAATATTTCAAAATATAACATACTGTAATAGTCCAAGAGCCAATGAAATTTTTTCCAGCTGATTTTTAAATGGCTAAAAAAATTATATAATATAGCCTTGGATGGGTACAATATGAAATCGAGTGACTGGCAGCTCGTCCGCGCCGCACAGGGGACCTTTTTTGAAATTTTGTTTCAAAATCGTAGAACTTTGGATCGGAATGACCTAGAGGGATATATTTTTTCAATTAAAGAAAAAACTTTTCCGAATATACAAAAATTATAGAGAAAGTCAGAAAAAAAAATTGTGACCTTGAAAATCTGTGTTGAAGATGGAATTTTTGGCAAAAAAAAATCGTTTATTGAATACCAAAAACGCTTAGATCTTACATTTTATATGATATATATGTTTTTATATAGATTTTTGCATGCCCATTCCGAATCTGACATGTGAATCGTTTTAAGACAAAATCCAAAATGGCGAAGCCAATATGGCAGACTAAAATTGTAAAACGAAACCGATTTGACTAAAATTTGCTACAAGGTGATTTTTCAGGTTTTTCGTCTTAGCACAATCGAATGCAAAATCCCGGTTGTTTCCAGTTGCACAAAATTCCCGACATTCCGGCCAGGTAGACACTCTGTTTATTGTGCCTTAAAAAAAAAAAGACAATATTTAAAGAAAATGATTTTATTCGTACAGTGCTCGTAACAGTGTATATACATCGCGTGTTTGATGGGCGTTACATCATTTGTCTTTAGGCTACAATCACGAAATGAGGGTATTATGCCAACAAACGAGTGCCCTCGCCTTAAATCTACTCATATGATCAGATCATATCAGACAAATGATCAAATTTTTTGCCACTAGCTACCTAAATCACATACGTAGATTTCTGTAAAGTTGCTGAGTGAAATTATCCAATCGGAATAAATTACTAGAATGATGTGCGGATACCTACATAAATAAATTGATCATCGTATTTCCACGTTTAAAACATCGACTCGTTCAATAATAAAAGAGCGTCGACTTCAGCAGAGAAACGTTCTGGAGTGCACCGCACACCGTGATTAATGCGATTAATTTACTCCTAACACACACACATGGAAGTTGAGGTTCACCTCCTGGGTCAACTGCGCATTCATTTTCACATACGACTTTGGCCTGATCGAGTTTCATTGTTCATTTTTCATCACTTTTCCTTGTTTAGCGCTTGGATGAATTCCTCCAGTTTTTCCTGAATCTGCCTCACGCGTTCTGAAATTATGTGAAAAAATGACTATTTAGTATTGTTGCTATTTAATACCTTTTTAGTGATATTTCAAGGTGGCTGCTCAAGACTCAGAAAAAAATTCTTTGTCATTTCCAAATTAACACTCACATTTTTCCCGCTTATTTACATTTTCAAATACAAGCCTTCAAAAATGAACAATTTATAATTTGAGGTAATCAAAAAAGAATTTCCAAACTGACGATACTCATGCGGAACAATTACAAACTTGAAGAATTTGAGATTCTAAATTCAAAACTGAAAAATTGTAAGCTACGTTCATAAATCAACATAGAAATTCAAACGTTAAATATTGTAAATTTCATATTGATAAACTGGATAATTTCATATTCGAAACTTACAAGCTTAAACAATCTCTAATTAGAAAAGATTTAAAATTGTAAAATTTCAAAGTCGAATCCATCAGAATTGAACAATTTTTATTTCGAGGCCTTCAAATAGACAAATTTCAAATGAAAAATGTCCGAACCGAGTTTATTTTATTAAACATTCAGACATTTAAAACTGAACAATTTGCAATTAATATCATAATAATATTAATATTCAATTAATACTAAGCTATTAAAACATGAAATAATAATAAATTTTAGATTTAATTTAATTATTTAACGATGAAGGCTTTCACTTAGAAATCGTATTGCTTCAATTTTATAATTGCACAATTTTCAACGATTCAAGATCGAATGTAGGCATTCGATTCAAATTCGAATGTAGGTATTCTATTCAAAATCATTACCTTCAAATTTAATTTAAATTATATAATTTTAAAGAATTAATTTTAAAATCAGTAATTTTCAACCGTTTTTATTCGTTTTTTTAACCAAGTTTTGAATCATCCTATTTATAAATCATCAAATTGAAATTATTAAATTTGTATCGTATTCAATTTTGAATTATTTAACTACGAAGGATACAGAATCCACATTGGAAACTGTACAATTTTGGACCATTTAAATTTTCAACCAAAAAGTTTTTTAATTTTTTTTGCTTCAAATAAAAATTGTATAACTTGAAGCGCTTTTTATTTGAAATTGTCTAATTTTGGAAATTAAAATCCTAATCTATTCGATTCAAAATTATTTTTGACTATGAAGGATGAAAGATTTCAGTATGAAATTGTACAACTTGAACAATATGAATGTTAAACTGTATATTTGTTAATGCTTCAAATAAAAATCGTAAAATTTGAAACTCTTTTAATTTGAAAAGGTTTAATGTTCTAAAGGATCCTGCACACAACATTTTGTGCGGGATCCATTCAATCTTCATCTACTTGATTTTCAAAGTCCTGAACTTATAATCGTTGAAATACTAAACGGTCTCAATTTTTAAATAGCACAAATTTGAAATATTTCATTTTTAATCTGAAATTATTTGATTTTGATCATTCTAAAATAATAATAATTCAAGTATTGAAAGGCTTTTATTTCTAACTCTTAACTTGTAATGATCTGAATTTAAAATCAAACAATGTTAACAA
>CAKNXH010001072.1:0-21070 GCA_932178445.1 Andricus quercusramuli
TCATTATAATCGGGCATGCCTGCTTTATTTATTGATTTCCAAAGTTTTCCTTCAGCGTTTGGTTTAATTTTAAATTTATTGTTCGTTACTGGGTTTTCTTTCCCTTCTAAAAATCCTTTATATAGTTGATTATTTTCTTCTTCCTCTTCTTCCTTTTCTTCTTCTTCTTTTTCTTCTTCTTCTTCTGATGGTTCCTTAATTTTTACCTTTTCCTTATCTCCTAATACTCTTTTTGCAACACCCACCTTAAAAGTTGACGTTTGCATGCATGTAGATGGTGCCTAAAGTACCTTATTTGAGCAGACTATGCGTGAAAATATTTTCGCGCATGCGCAGTTTGAAGATGGCTTACTTTAGACACTGGTGGAAAAGCTGCGTATGCGCACATTCGAGATGAGGTACTTTAGACACTGGCATATGTAACTTTAAATACTGGTGTTGGTATCTTCTTGAAATAAATTTGCATTTGACTTGAACAAATGTTTTAATGATTTAATTTTTATTTTTTGGGTGTGGCGCCCCCCCCCCCCGGGGGGGGGGGCGAAAAACCTTGAACGTCCAAATTTTTTTTCTGTAATTTTTCCCAAAAAATTTCTTTCTACAAATTTTTTTTCCTTCAAAATTTATTTTCACAAAAATTTTTTTTTTTCGAAAATTTTTTGTTACAAAATTTTTTTTTCACAAATTTTTTTCAATTTTTTTTCAAAAATAGCGTGTGATACACGTGCGCGTAGGTGATTGTTAACTCGTATGATTGCACCATTCTCCGGCTTATGCTGCAAAATTCACACTCGCACACAATCACCTATTTTACGCACTTGTATCACAAATAACTATTGTCCGGTAATCACAGGTTTTTTCAGTATAGGTTCTTTATTATCACTTTCATTATCAGAGTCGCTACTGTCTAATGGTACAGTTGTATCTGAATCATTACCTATTTCTTGGCCTTGAAGTGGGAAAAGTCTTGAAAGACAATCAGCTGCTTTGTTTTCTTTTCCTTTCACATATACTACTTCATACTTATACTCTTCGAGTCTTAATCTCCAACGAAGTAATCTTGAACTAGGGTCTTTTACATTATGTAACCAGACTAAAGCTTTATGGTCTGTTTGAATTTTGAATTTGGTTCCTAATAGATATTGTCGCAATCTTTTGCAAGCCCAAACAATTGCTAATAATTCTTTTTCAGTTGCTATAATTTTCTTCTGCTTTATTTAATGTTCTTGAGATAAATAAACATTGATGTCCATTTTGTGATAATACTGCTCCTAATCCTTGATTAGAGGCGTCTGTTGTAAGTGTAAATTCTTCTTTAAAATTTGGAAATCGTAGTACTGGTGCTTTGCATAAAAGTTCCCTTAATTTTTCGAAGCTTTCTTGGCATCTAGGTGTCCAATCAAATATTGTATCCTTTTGTATTAAGTTGGTTAAAGGCTTGGCTATGGTGGAGAAGTTCTTAATAAACTTTCTGTAATATCCAACTAGTCCTAAAAATAATCGTATTGTTTTAACTGTTGTTGGAGTTTTAAAATTTTCAAAAGCTTCTGTTTTTGCCGGGTTTGGTTTAACTCCATTTTTTGTTATTAAATGACCTAAATATTCTAATTCCGGTCTGAGGTATTCACACTTAGATGGTTCTAATCGTAGTCCTGATTTTTTAGTTCTTTCAAAGACAGTGACCAAATTTCTATTGTGTTCTTCCAGGGTTTTCCCAAATACTACGATGTCGTCAATATAGATGAAGCATTCTTTTCCTATAAGTCCTCTAAAAGCGTTGTCCATCATTCGCTGGAACGTAGCTGGAGCATTTTTGAGGCCAAAGGGCATCCTATTGTATTCAAAATGCCCTCAGGAAGTTGAAAAAGCTGTATATTTTTTTGATCTTTCCGGTGCCGGTGGAAACCGGCACTCATGTCAAACGCGGAAAAGAATTTAGCTTGACCTAAGTGATCTAGTATATCGTCTATTACTGGAAGAGGGTAAGCGTCCTGATCCGTATTTTTATTGATCTGTCTATAGTCCACTACCAATCTTAATTTGTTTCCCTTCTCGGGGACTACCCATAATGGTGAGTTGAATGGTGATTGTGAATGTCTTATTATTCCTTTATCTAGTAATCTTTGTGTTTCTTCTAATGCAAATTCTCTATGTTTCTCAGGTAACTTATGTAATTTGAGGTTTATTACCTTTCCTGAATTTAGGGTAATCTTGTGTTCGGTTGATGTTGTGCTAGGTAGTGGGTCTGCGTCTAAAGTAAATATTTCGTTGTATTTAACTATTACTTTTTTGATTTCTTCTTTTTTTTGATTTTCAATATGATCTAGTTTCGAAATTTTCAATAATTCAATTAATCTTTCTGATCCTATTCTGTTTCCTTTTTTAAAATTATAATTCTGATCCCTTGATTCAATTTCCATTATTTTTTCATAATTTATAGTTTCTGGTACTTCTATGGGTTTTGTGTTATAATTAAATATTGGTAAAGTTATTTTATTATTTTTTATTCGGTAAGTACCATCCGATATTCCTTCTTGATTTTCTATCCAAACGTCTTGATTATTTTCTTCTATTTTAATTTGCCAAACTAAACTTGAATGTTGTGATATGTATTCTCCGTCGTCATGTAATGGTAGCTTTTTATTTTCTAAAATTAAATAATTTGCAGTAAGAGCATATCTTCCGAATTTATTGAAGAATGGTAAACCTATTATACCTTCCTCTGGTAAAGGAAAGTCGTAATCGATTATATGAAAAGGTGGTTCTTTCCTTAGTCATTAAGATGTGTTGCATTATTTGATTGATACTTATCGTTTCCCATTACAAAGTTTTTTATGAATCGATGCGTCGGTTGATTTAAAGCTGATTCCTTTATTAAATTAATTGAAGATCCAGAATCTACTAACAACCTGTGTTTTCTTCCGTCGGCTCTTCTTCCTTGTATGGACTGCAACCGTCCAGATATTGCTGATATTCTGCATTCTCTTCGTAATCTATCTGTTCTTGAATTTCTTCTTGTGTCATTTCCTGATATTCTAAACAATTTCCCTCTCCTTGGTTCTCCGAAGAGTCTAAATCCTTTGTTACTCTCACCTGCGTTTGAGGTGGTCTCTTGGGACTTAGGACACTCCGCAAATTTTGGGGTTTAACATAGCATTGGGCCGCGAAGTGTCCCATTTTTCCGCATTTATGACATTTTATTTGTGATTGATCTACTAGTGGTAAATTTCGGTTTGGTGTCTTAAATGAGGATGGTGTTGTATTTGCCTGAGGTCTAGGTGTAGATGTTAATAATTGTGGTCGTGAAAATTGATTTATAGTTTTATTAAATGGTTTTATTATTCTATTTTTATTTTTCTCCTTAATCTATATGTCTGCCTCCAATGCTTCCTGTAAAGCTTCATTTAGATTTTCGGGTTTCATTGGCCTTACTTGGCTTGAAATTTCATCGCGTAGGTTCATTACATATTTTTTAATAGCTGCCTTTTCTTCCATTTTTAATGATATCTTTCTTTCTTTTCCTGAACTATGCTCAGATTGTAGGGCATAGGTCAATTAATTAAAACACTTCTAAAGCGTTGACTATATGTTTGCACAGTTCTTAATCCTTGTCGTACGCCTTCCAATTTGGATCGGAATAATTCTACCGAGGTAGTTACGCCGAGATTCGATCTCAAAACCGCGTATAAATCTTCGTAATTGTTTATTCGTACGTGTCTAATTTCTCTTTTTGCACTATAATTCTTTCAGTTAGAATATAATCTAAAAGCAAATTAGGTTTGTCACACTGAAGTCGTGCGCGTTTCACAGATTTAATAAAATCTTTCACTCCTACGTCGTCGTTCCCCTTTAAGGTTTCTACAGTTCTTATAATGTCTTTGACCGGGAGAAAATCAATATTATTCTGACCCTGATCTTGACTGTTCGCATTGTGGGGTGTTCTAGTAGTTGGTGTGTTTGACGAGTCGAGCGACGCGTGATTATTGATTGAATCCGGTGCGCGTACTGTTTGCGATTCTGCTGCTTGAGTTCTCCCTTTATTTTTCCTTCATTTTCGCTTTCATCACTAGGGATCTGATGACTGTCGGTCACGATTTCCCCCTTCAATCCTACCGCCTTTCCTATTTTCTGTATCTCTAACATCCTCCTTTCATTCTCTCCGACTAATAAGTTCACATTAGTTATTATCTGATTCAATGTGGAATCCACTCCGTCCATTCTAGCAATCATTACTTTGAGTAATTCATCGGTGGTCATGAGTGTAGGGGATTGGGATCTATTTGGAGAGGTTTGTCGAGACATATTATTTGCAGTACAAAAAGGGTTATTGATTTTATCGATAATGTCCGTCGAGTATGAGCCCGCGGATGAGTCTGTCTCAGTAGCGTATTTTTTATTTTCTCGATAATTTTCAAATGCCAGTTTTTTTATTTCAAGTTTAAATCCTATAATACTCGAACTTTAGATTGCCTAAATTTTCTTCACCTATCCTTTGCTGCTTTTTCCTTGTTGAATTGCGTGAAAATTTTTCCCGTTTAAACAATAAGATTATCTGACAGGGCTAGACCCACGTGCAAGTAAACTTAAAGTAGTTAATTGTTTATTGAGGAACACAGAGGCCAGGGAGCACTGTAGGCGTGTTGACCGTCGCAAGCCTGAAGTTCGATAGTATTCGGCGTAAATTTTATGATTTTTAGTCATAAGATTTGCCAACAAATATCTCCAAACTGTACAATGGTTATAAAATTATAATTAGCACTTCTTATTTTCAAATCTTCTTTACTTACAATATCTTCTTTTTGTTTTACACTTTTTCTTTGGAGACCGTAGATGTCCAAAGAGATCAACACTTGGGCTTTGGCTGCGCTGTGATTCTGCGTTGAACACTGCTACCTCGTTGTTTCTTATTTAATTGTTTTCCGTAGTATAGTGCCCTACTTGGTTCAGACACTACCGAACAATAGATAATACTTTTCCTTTTAAACTTTTGTTTTTAAATTATTATTTTTCCAATAGTTTTTCTTCTTTGAAAATTTCTTTCTTCTTTTGAGTTTTTAATATCTTCCTTTTTCGGTTTTCGGGTCGCCCATAGGTAGATCCGGAGTTCGTCGTGAGTTCCGTGGAACTCTCTCGTCTTCGTCCTCGATTTCCGTAGAAATCTTGTCTCTTCTTTTTCAGTTCCTGTTTCTTCTTTTTAATTTTCGGAATTCCGTAGAGTTCCTAGTCAAATTACCGTAGAAATTCTTATCTCTTCCTTTTTTCTTTGAATTCCGTAGAATCCTTCTTCTTCTTTTTTAGATTTTCGTAAAAATCCTTAGTTCCTCTTTCCCAAGGTTCGTCACTTAGATAGCCTCCTTTTGATTTTTTCGTTGAAGAGCTATCCTGGCAGGATCGCCAGAAAATGTTATGGGTCAGGATCGCCAATAGATTTATAACTTCAATACCACAATTACAATTGAGTTTTAAGTATATTTATTTGATGATTACTCAAATTGTGACAACAGAGTTAACAATTACTTGCGACAAACAAGACGAGACTAACGAGACTGACTGGCCGCCGTCCAAAAGGAGTGGTTTATCGATTAGAGCTTCCAGGCTTCCAGAGCTTCTACTAGTCATACAAGCTACAAGAAGCACATGCGCTATTACATCATATTGATTCTTCTACATACATAATGATTATATAGGGAGTATTATTATTATTATATCGCTTATAAGCTGGGTACTTAACACATTTATACCAAAGATATATTTTCAGTTGCAAATTAGCTTTCTTGTACAAAGAGATAAAAATGAATTAGAAATGAGTGTAAAATAATGTAAATAGAATTGACGTATGATAAACATTATGATGTGATATTCATGAAACTGTGATAATTTCAATTCAAGCGATTAAAATGACGAAAATGTAAAAAATGTTGAATGTGTGTCTAGAAAAATTGTAACTGTAAAATGAAACTGTTGATGGGACAAGTCCATTTTGGATCAAAAATTATGTAAAGGGAAATATCAAATGTGGCTTCTCAACAGCAACCAACATAAAACACACTTTTTAACCAAAACAGAAGAATAAAAAAATTAATTTCAATGGACAGAAGAGTGAGGCTACTCATCAGGTTTCGCGAAAAGATAAATAAAATCTTAGCACTACGTTCTATACTAGGCTGGTGACTCCTACCATCATCAGAAGTCAATATATGAAGATATAAAACTTTTTGATCACTCAATTGCTTCTCTAGATACTTATCCAAGGAAGAATGATTTCTACCAACAGCTGTGAAAAGAGCAGATGGATACGAGCCATCGGGGACGTTTGAATTACTGCCTGAGTTACAGTAATCCAAAAGGGGATATTGTAACAACCATATTTATAACCTGGGTCTCGTAATACAAAGTAACAAGAATGTATAACGTATCAACTGGATAGGTGGAAAGGGAAGAGGTGGAAAAATGGCAATTGCCGAAAAGACTCAGAGATGCTCGAGGGAAGCCTCAGAGTTCGTTAATTACACGCAACACGGCGAACCGGAAGAGAGAGAAAACTGTCTGGGAGAGTTGAGAGTGGCTTCTGAGTTTGATGAACATTTCTGGATACCGACGACTCGATAGATCTTTTATGTGGGGACGCCTACACAATTGGAAGAAAGTATTACATCAATCATCTACCAGGAACGTTGAGGACGAGGAAGATTACAAGCCACATTGAACCCAGAAATTGAACGATAAGTAGACAAAGATATTGCATTTTAAATTGGACTTGAGAATTGGTTGTATGTAATGTTTAAAGCTGTGAATGATTCATTTAGTAGGCACTTTCGACGAGGCGAATAACTATATAGAATCTTTATGGAATCTCGAGCGGATAATTTATATTCTCGAAATCTAAGGATTTACGAATATAAATATTAAGGACTCAGATTCGAATGTCATAGTAGGGGTTCATGAGTTAACTTAGAGAAAGCGATAGGATAATGAATGAGAATTGAATGGTAACCATTGTCCATAATCTTGTTGTAAGAAGTGAATTTTTAAAGATACTGCTTGCGGTTTACAATATATCATAATCTGATTTTTCCTTTCATCTCTTGAGTTTTATTTAATGAAAGGCATGACAGCGCGCACACCCCTTTTAAATAAAACACTACAAATGGCACTCAACGATTAAAATGTAGATTCGGATAGGAAAGATCAAGACAATGATTTGGTAGACATAGAATTTGACGATAAGGGTATGGAAAATTGTGATTCATCGCATATTGAGATGTTTCGAAAACAGGAAAGGTCGATCACTAACGATAATAACAGGTTCCCAGGCAGGGATAAACAGAGTAATTGGAATAGTATAAATGAAAATAATGACAAATCTGAATGCGGTGAGCATGTTGATGAGGTCAAGCAAATGCTAAAAGTAATTATGGAAACTTTCAAAGGTATAAGTGAAAATGTAAATAGAACGATGACCATGGGTAATTCAAAAGTTAAAGTTGATATTGAAATGTCAAATTTTATGACGAATATGAGAATAATCCGGTTGAATTTATTGAGGACCTAGAACAGTATTTACAGATGAAAAGCGTTCCAAATGATCAAGAAAAATTGATTATAAAATGTGCTCCAAAAGGAAGAGCAAGATTCTGGTTTTTTGCGAATTCGCATTTGTGGGGTTGTTACGAGGATTTTAAAAATGCATTTTTTGGGGAATTTTTCTCGGCGGAGTACAGGGCTGAAAAAGAGAACGAATGGAGGGAAAGAACATACTCTCGAAGAGACGGAAATTTACTTAGCTACTTTTATCAACAAATTAGGGAAGCAAATTATTTAGACCCACCATTATCCAAATATACACGCAATTATCTGATAATAAGACAACTCCCATTACGAGTTCAGGATATTTTAGCAGCCTCTAATTTTGAACATACTTCTCATATCGTGAGAACGTTGTCATGGTTAGATGGAACCGAAAAAATTGTAGAAAAACAAAAGACACGTAATAGAGATAGCAGTTGGAACCAAAATAGTAGCATGCAAAAGAGAGATTATTATCAAGACGAAGATAGGGATAACAGTAGATGGGACAGAGAATTAGAATAGAAGAGTAATAGTAGTTGGTATAGCCGCGAGAAAAATCAAGCAGGATTCTGTGAATCATGGAAAAATGATAGAGATTCTGGAGACAGATATAATAAAGAAAGAGATGATAAACAAAATAATAGGACAAGGTATAGTGATAGCACAAGCAATGACCAAAAACATAGGTACAAAGATAGATACATCGATAGGTACACTGATAGGTTCAACGATAGGTGCAATAATAGGAATGGTGGGAGAAAAGAAGATTGGAGGAGAGAAAGTAGGGAATTGAAGAATTCGGAGAGAAATAATAGAATGGATAGGCAATCAAAATTTCGTGATCATAAAAAAAGAGTTGCAATTATAAACGAAAATAGAGTCGATGAGGGTGACGAGGAAAACAAGGAATATGATGAGGAAAATGATCGATTATTGGACAAAAGCGATTTAAATGGCTAAACGGCGGTAATGTGGGTCCTATTACTTGCCGCTGAGTAGCAACATAATCGAGGACCTAAGCAAGGGAATAAATGGGAAAGTAAACAAGAAGCTTTGAAGAAACAGAAATTATAAAAATATAAGTGTCCATTGTTGAAAGGAAAAATAGGGAACGAAGATATTGATGAAATAATTATAGATACAGGTGCTCAGGTCGAATGTATAGCAGAAGAAAAGCTAGAAAAATTATATCAAACTAAAATAGCGATTCTTCCAGTTAGTAACGTAAAATTGTACGGACCTTTTGATGGGAAAGCGTATACAATAAAAAAGCAAGTAATGCTGAATATCGAAATAGGAAATAAATTTATTACGTCTTATTTGTTAGTTGTTCCCAAATTAAATTTTGATATAATCCTGGGCACAAATTGGTGCGGAAAAAACAGAGTCGATACTAAAAATACAAATAAGACTATTGTTATTAATGAAGACGTTTTTTCCTATCCAATAGCAAATTTTTTTTATGATTTAGTGGTGAAAGAATTGAAACTTAATGAAGATAGTGCCCAAAATGAATGCGGAGTAGATAATCGGAAGGAAAACAAATTGAGGGTCTGGATCGAGAAACTCGCTCAGTGGTTGAGATCTGGAAAATTATTGTCCAAACGTCTGGTTGGACGGAAATTTCAAAAGTCAAAAAATTAATTTTTCAAAATTATATGCTTGTAGATAATGACGGGACGGAACTTTTTTCTATTTTCTTTTTTTTGATCGGATGATTATTTTTAATAATAAGCCTAATAAACTAAAAAAAATGTGTCCCCAAATTCAATTAGTTTTTAAGAAATAAATCGTCGTAAGTTAGGCAAATAGCATTGAAACTGTTTCAAACTTGATATAAGAACAAAATATACACTAGCGATGCTTACAAAACAAACAAAAAGTTGAAAATTGCCTATTGTTTATTAATTGCAAATTGAGACAGATCGGTAACCCCGTTTTTTCAGATTCGCCGACGAGGGTATCGAGGGAACTTTAGAGTTGATACAACTTACAGTGAGACATTTGTTCCTTAGTATTAAAGGAAGATTTGTGGAAATTTTTTTATCGATTCATTAAAAATTGGTGTAAATATGCATTTTACAATAAAGCATGAAGCGCCGCCAACGATAGCTCCGTGAGTACTGAGCACCATCTGGCAGCGGGCTAGCCGTTTGGCTTCCCAGAACTCAATTTTCAATGATTTTTTAATGGTTATTATAGAGGCCTTGATTGTGATACAAGTGAATTCTACCTATATTACAATTATTGAAGCATCTGCCAAAAAATAATATTTTGAAAATTACGTGTATGCAGTGAAAAAATTAACTACTGTTATTCATTAAATTATAGTCGTCCGAGATTGGTTCGCTTGAGTGTGTGTGATATATTTGTGTTAGAAATAATTATTACGATAAAAGTATTTCATTGTTTGCCGAAAAATAATATTTAGAAAATTCCGTCCATGTATTAAAAGTTCAACTACCGTTATTTATTAAATTATTCTCGTCATAAATACCGTTTCTCTTCAGTTTATGTGATATATTTGTGTTAGAACTAATAATAATAATGATAAATATATTTAATTGAGTAACCGTATAAATCATAGTTTGTCATTTTGATATTTCTTGGGAAGGTGAAGGGTGTCATTTAAGCAGATAACCATTAAAAATCATTGAAAATTGAGTTCTGGAAAGCCAAACGGCTAGCCCGCTGCCAGATGGTGCTCAGTACTCACGGAGCTATCGTTGGCGGCGCCTCATGCTTTATTGTAAAATGCATATTTCCACCAATTTTCAATGAATCCATCTGAAAATTTCCACAAATCTTCCATTAATACTAAGAAACATATGTCTCACTGGAAGTTGTATCAACTCTAAAGTTCCCTCGATACTTTTTGTCGGTGAATCTGAAAAAACGGGGTTACCGATCTGTCTCAATTTGCAATTAATAAACAGTAGGCAATTTTCAACTTTTTGTTTGTTTTGTAAGCATCGCTATGGTATATTTTGTTCTTATATCAAGTTTGAAACAGTTTCAATGTTATTTGCCTAACTTACGACGATTTATTTCTTAAAAACTAATTGAATTTGGGGACACATTTTTTTTAGTTTATTAGGCTTATTATTAAAAATAATCATCCGATCAAAAAACCGAAAATAGAAAAAAGTTCCGTCCCGTCATTATCTACAAGCATATAATTTTGAAAAATTAATTTTTTGACTTTTGAAATTTCCGTCCAACCAGACGTTTGGACAATAATTTTACCCGATCTCAAGCGCTGAGCGAGTTTCTCTATCCAGACCCTCAATTAGGAGTAAAACATACGAATAGACAGGTAAAAAAGAATGACGAAGAAGGTAATAATTCCGAAACGAATAGGTGAAATAGCAAGTTAATTTATAATCGTGCAGCAGTTCAAATAGAGTTGAAAGGATCAGAAGACAATAATTGCGTTAAATGCGACCGAAGTAATGACCAAGCTAGGGAGCTAGCTGGAAAAAATAATGGTGGAATTGATTCGAAAAAAGTAAATAAAGAAAAACTACGAAATTCGAAAAACTCGTGTCAGGTCTCAACCATCGGGGCAGGGGATACTGAGAAAAATTACGTGGATGACGAAATATTTCTGCAAAAATTGAACAAACCCATAATCGATCAAATGATGAAAAACGGGATTTGTATAGATTATTTATAAAGCATAGAAAAATATGTTTAGAAACCCCTGGTTGCTTGAAAGAACATGAACACAAAATTCGAATAAAGACAAACAAAACAATAGTTAGAAAAAATCATCCAGTGCCACATAGTAAACTTTCTAAGGTTAGACTTGAATTGCAAAAACTACGCGAGTTAGGGATAATCGAACCATCCACGAGTGAATTTTGTAATCCCCTACGAGTTGTGGAAAAGAACGATGGTAGTATTCGTATTTGTTTGGACGCGATATTTTTAAATCAAATAATTTATCCGGAACATGACGGGCCCCAGAAATAAATGATATATTGCAAAAATATGAGGGTAGTACTGAAAATCATGAAATTTCTTTCAAACAGTTTAAGGAAAATTTCCTAAGAACGGTTCCACTAGCTCTGTATATGCACGATAAACCATTTCACTTACAAACGGATGTAAGTAAGAAAGGAATAAGTGGGATCTTATTTCAAATCGATGATGAAGGTTATGAGAGAATTGTTGCGTTGGTTAGCAGGTGTTTATCAACACACGAAATAAATTAAACCATTACCGAACTCGGATTATTAGCAGTTGTTTACAGTCTAGTTAAATTTCAAAAGTATTTGTTAGGAACCACCTTTAAAATAATTAAAGACCACTTAGAATTAACTTTTCTCATAAAAACTCAATTTTATAACTCAAGGTTATCACAACGGTCGAATTTGATTGAAAATTTTTCATTTGAAACAGAGTTCTGTAAGGGTGATAAGAATATCGTGGCTGATTACTTCAGCACGATAATTGCGGGTAAAATAGATGAAATTGACGAGAAAAAATTGATAATAGCAAATTATGTAAATCAAATTAGCGAAGATTTAGAAATAGTAGAAACTGAGAGTAAATCGATAAATGCAGTAAAGGTAAAAAATCTTCTGATCACAAAACTTTCTAAATTGTCGGAAAGCCAACGAAGCGATAACAAAATAACACCAATTATCCAAAAAGTAGAAACAGGTACGAATACCCCAAATTATTTAATAAAAACCAAAATAGTTTTTCACAAAGCTGAAAATCAGAACAGTTGGAGGGTAATCGTCCCAAATGAAATAAAAAATGATTTAATCGATTTGATTCACGAAATAAAAAATGATTTAATCGATTTGATTCACGAAGTAAAAAATTATCTAATCGATTTGATTCACGAACATATTGGTCATGCTGGCGTACAGAAAACGGCTTAAATGATGGATAAGAACTTCCACTGGAAAGGCGCGAAAAAGGATATAAAAAATAGGATAAAAACGTGCGATCTATACCAGCGAACTGAGTATCTAAACAGTAGTATGGAGGGTAAATTTCAACCCATTCTGCCTAGAGAACCGAATGAGTTACCATGCGTAGATTTTTATGGTCCACTACCGACTAGTAGAGGTTGAGTGAACCATATTTTTGTAGTCAAAGACGCATTCTCCAAATTGGTGACACTTTATCCGATAAAACGAGCGAATACGAAAATTTGTGTAGAAAAATTAATTGTACATTATTTAAAAAAAATTTGTGTTTCAAAACGTATATTATCGGATCATGGTACCCCATTCACCTCCTCAAAGTGGAGGAATACGCTGGAAAAAGACTATGGGGTAAAAGTCATGTTTTCTTCGATTAGTCATCCACAATCAAATCCGGTGGAAAGAACCATGAAAGAACTCGGAAGATGTTTCAGAGCGTATTGCACCAGAAAACATACTAGTTGGGCAAATTACGTCGAAAAAATCCAAGATTGGTTGAATATAGTAAAAAATGATAGCACGGGTTACCCTCCATTCGAACTCCATTTTGGTATTTTACCTAGAGATCAAATTAGGAAAATCATTAAACTTCCACCTGACATCTCCACTCCTCGAAAAGTGCAACTGGACAATGCACGCGTTAAAATGAAAAAACAAACTGAACAGAAAGCAAAGCAACAGCAAAAAATCTCGAAAGTCCTATTGTAACCGGGAGATCAGGTATTATTGAAAATACCACACAAGTCGAGCGCAGAAAATAGGGAAATTGACATATTTTTCCATATATTCTATGTTCCATATAGAATTTCAATCGGAAGTAAATACAAATGCATTTAAACTAACAGAAATTGGGGATGATAAAAAAATTTCAGATACATACAATAGAAAAGATTCGAGGAAATATTACCCTAGAAACGAAATATGCTCCTCGTACAGAGAGATAAAAATGAATTAGAAATGAGTGTAAAATAATGTAAAGAGAATTGACGTATGATAAACATTATGATGTGATATTCATGGAACTGTGATAATTTTCATTCAAGCGATTAAAATGACGAAAATGTAAAGCATGTTGAATGTGTGTCTAGAAAAATTTCAACTGTAAAATGAAACTGTTGATAGGACAAGTCCATTTAAGATAAAAAATTATGGAAAGGGAAATATCAAATGTGGCTTCTCAACAGCAACCAACATAAAATACGCCTTTCAACCTAAACAGAAGAATAAAAAAATTGATTTCCATGGACAGAAGAGTGAGGCTACTCATCAGGTTTCACCAAAAGATAAATAAAATCTTGGCACTACGTTCTATACTAGGCTGGTGACTCCTACCATCATCAGAAGTCAAGATATGAAGATATAAAACTTTTTGATCACTCAATTGCTTTTCTAGATACTTATACAAGGAAGTCTGATTTCTACCAACAGCTGTGAAAAGAGCAGATGGATACGAGCCATCGGGGACGTTTGAATTACTGCCTGAGTTACAGTAATCCAAAAGGGGATATTGTAATAACCATATTTATAACCTGGGTCCCGTAATATAAAGTAACGAGAATGTATGACGTATCAACTGGATAGGTGGAAAGGGAAGAGGTGGAAAAATGACAATTGCCGAAAAGACTGAGAGAAGCTCGAGGGAAGCCTCCGAGTTAGCTAATTACACGCAACACGGCGAACCCGAAGAGAGAGAAAACTGTTTTGGAGAGTTGAGAGTGGTTTCTGAGTTTGGTGAACATTTC
Organism: Andricus quercusramuli; assembly: GCA_932178445.1. NCBI lineage: Eukaryota > Metazoa > Arthropoda > Insecta > Hymenoptera > Cynipidae > Andricus > Andricus quercusramuli. Next base: position 14,255 of record CAKNXH010001072.1, read on the forward strand.
TGGATACCGACGACTCGATAGATCTTTTATGCGGGTATGCCTACTCAATTGGAAGAAAGGATTACATCAATTATCTACCAGGAACGTTGAGGGCGAGGAAGATTACAAGCCACATTGAACCCAGAAATTGAGCGATGAGTAGACAAAGATATTGTATTTTAAATTGGACTTGAGAATTGGTTGTATGTAATGTTTAAAACTGCGAATGATTCATTTAGTAGGCACTTTCGACGAGGCGAAATACTATAGAGAATCTTCACGGAATTTCGAGCGGATAATTTATACTCTCGAAATCTAAGGATTTACGAATATAAATATTAAGGACTCAGATTCGAATGTAAGTTAACTTAGAGAAAGCGATAGGATCATGAATGAAAATTGAATGGTAACCATTGTGCATAATATTGTTGTAAGAACTGAAGTTGTAAATGCACTGCTTGCGGTTTACAATACATCAGAATCTGATTTTTCCTTTCATCTCTTGAGTTTTATTTAATGAAAGGCATGACAGCGCGCACACCCACTTTAAATAAAACACTATAACACATTAGAGATGAAGCGTAGTTTATCATGTCCTCAATATTTAAATTCAATTTTTCTTTTACTGTGGCTTTTATATACTAAATTGAAGTTCATGGGTATTTCTGTAATTAGTCGGGGACTATGTAAAGCGTTATTTTCAGTATGTAAATATTTCCTGCAGACATAGAAAATCAATATTGTATACATTTATACCAAAGATATATTTTACGTTGTAAATTAGCTTTCTTGTACCTTATATCACTTTTATATCGTTATGTGAAGAACTTTTACATACTTTTCAAACTGAAAATGTGTTTTGGATATATAAGGGTGCTTATTGGGTCTTTCATATATTTATATTGGCCGACCTAATTAGCACCTTTATGTCCATTACACATTAGAGATAAAGCGTAGTTTATTGGGTCCTAAATATTTAAATTGAATTTTTCTTTTATTGTGGCTTTTACATACTAAATTGAAGTTCATAGGTATTTCTGTAATTAGTCGGGCAGTCTATGTAAAGCGTTAATTTTAGTATGTAAACATTTTCTGCAGATATAAAAAATCAATATTGTATACATTTATACCAAAGATATATATTCCGTTGTAAATTAGCTTTCTTGTACCTTACATCACTTTTATATGGTTTTGTAAAGCATTTTTACATATTTTTTAAACTAAAAATGTTTTTTTCACATATAAAGGTGCTTATTGGGTCTGTCATATATTTATATTGGCCGACACAATAAGCACCTTTGTGTCCATCACACATTAGAGATAAAGCGTAGTTTATCGTGTCCTCAATATTTAAATTGAATTTTTCTTTTACTGTGACTTTCACATACTAAATTGAAGTTGGGACTTGTATGTTGGTGGCGAAAGTGAGAACGTGGTTAGTGTCAAGTGGTGAGAGGATTTACGGAATTTGTGTGGTAGGTGTGAGTGGAGTGTGAGGGTGTAAGCCGAGGAGGTGAGTAGGGTTGTTCGGGGTGAATTGGGGAGAGAAAAAGTAATCTTAAGCGTAGGGGTGAGGTGGGATCCAAGTAAATTGGGAAAGTGAGGTTAGGTTAGCAAGGAATCGGGGGAATTTGTGGTCAGGAGTATGGGGCCTTCGATGGTCAAGTGTGGTGCTCGAAAATTTGTGGGGATGTTAAGTGAGAGAAAGGGGTATCTGCAAGGGCTGTGAGGAATTGAAAAAAAGGTGAAAAAGGGAAAGATAGGGAGAAGAGGAAAATGGGTTGTGGAAGGAAAGGACGGAGAAAGGCTTGAGAAGATGGAGGGCAGGACGCAAATGGAAGTAGGAGGCGGAGGTGCGGGGAGCGAGATTAAAGGTATTTGGGAGAGGGTAGAAAAGATGATAGAAGAGAAAGTGGGAGAGCGTAGGAGTGAGAATGAAGAGAGGGCAGATAGGGAAAGGTTAAGGGCAATGGAGCTGAGAATGGAGAGAAAAGAGAAGGCAGACAGGAGGAATAATATTGTGGTAAAAAAGTTGAAGCTAAAGAGCGGGGAAGAAAGAGAGGGTGTGGAAGCGCTGCTACAGAGCATAGGGTAGGTTAAAGGCAGGGTAGGGAAAGTTAAGTTGGAGGGGAGAAAAGACAAGGAAGTGGCGGTTCTGGAGATGGAGAGCTGGGAAGAAAAGTTGGGGGTAATGCGAAATAAAAATAGGATGAAGGATAAGGCAGTTTTCATCGATCACGATGTAACGAGAAAGGAAAGGGATGTGCAGAGAATGCTGAACGACAGGGCTAGAAGGGAGAAGAGTGAAGGAAGTGCAGGGGAATTCGTTTCGTAGGCAGTAGGGGGGTGGGGGTAAGGCAGGGCAGACGAGTAGTGAAGGTGCTGTATTGGAATGTAGCAGGAGTAAAGAAGAAGGACGAGGAGTTCTGGCGTTATATCCAGGAATTCGACGTTGTGGTACTGGTAGAGACATGGGTAGCAAGAAAGGAATGGGATAGGATAGAGCCAAAGCTGCCAAGGGGGTATAGGTGGAGACTTCAGGAGGCGGTCAGAGTGAAGAAGAAAGGAAGGGCCAGTGGGGGACTTATAAACCGGGTTAGAGATGGATTAGAGAAAAAATTTCATGGAGAGGAAGAGGGGAAGGGAGTGCAAACGAGGGAAATAAAAATAGGAGGCATAACCTGTAAGTTTGTTACAGTGTACAATAAGGAGGGGATGGAAAGAATTAAAGAAAGGGTGGAAGACCTCCTTGGCGAAAGAGAGGAGAGTATGGTGATAGTGGGTGGGGATTTTAATGCAAGGATGGGGAGCGAAGGGGGTTTTTACACGGAAGGGGAGAGCTTCGAAAGGAAATCGAAGGATATGATAATAAATAAGGAGGGAGAGATTCTAAGGGACTGGATGGAGAATAGAGGCTGGGCGGTGGCGAATGGTATGGTAACGGGTTACGAAGAAGGAGAATACACATACGTAAGTAAGGTGGGGGTATAGGTGATAGATTATGTGGTTATGAATATGCAAGAATGCGAGGAGACGGAGAAATTCGCAGTAGAGGGGAGGGTGGAATCAGACCACCAGCTATTGAGTCTATGGATAAGAGGTGAGGGTGGCGGAAGACAAGGCGGGGAAGAAGTCTCGATAGGGGAGAGGGTGACCTGGACGAGGGAGGCGGTGGAGAAGTATCAAGAGGAGCTAGGAAACGTACGCTTTGGAGGGGAGTCGGTGCAAGAGATATGGGAGGATCTGAAAGAGAAGGTGAAAGGGTGTGTGCAAAAGAAGGTATTTCGAAAGAAGAAGAAAGGAATGGTGAAGCCGTGGTGGGATAGGGAATGTAAAAAGATGAAAAGGAAGGTGAAGAGGAAGTACAAGAAGTGGAAAGAGGGTAATGTTAGGAGGGAGGAGTACGTAGAAATGAGGAAGGGGTTTAGAGTGATATGTAAGAAGAAAGAACAGGAAAAGGAGAAAGAGCTGGAAGAGGATTCAGCAAAAGTTAAGACAGAGGGGGACGTCTGGAAGATAATAAATAGGTTTAGGAAGCGGAGGGTGGGGGGCAGCGAGAAGATAGGAAGTGAGGAATGTAGGGAGAACGAAGCATGGCTGTTTAGTACACAAGAGGTTAGGGAGAGGCTGAAGGAGGTAGTGAAGAAAGTATGGAGGGGCGAGGGATTCCCAGGAGGGTGGAGAGAAGGGTTAATAGTGCCACTGTATAAGAAAGGAGATAGAGATAGGCAGGAAAATTATAGAGGGATCATGCTAATGAATACGGCGTATAAAGTATACGCGATGGTGGTGGCAGAGAGACTGCGGAAGAATGTCGAGGGAAAAGGAATATTGCCGGAGACGCAGGCAAGATTTAGGGCGGGTAGGAGTACTATCGACAATATCTGGGTTCTGCAGCACGTGGTGGATAGAGAATTAGCGAAGAAGGGGAAGAGAGTGTACGCGTTTTTTGTGGATCTCAAAGCCGCGTTTCCGTCGGTGGATAGGGGGAGGTTGTGGGAGGCAATGGAGGATAGGGGAGTAGAGAGAGGCCTAATTGAAAGGGTAAGGGAGATATATGAAGAGACCAAAGACAAGGTAAGAGGAGGGGCGAGGATTCCGGAGGGATTCTGGATGGATAGGGGGTTAAGGCAAGGGGGTCCTCTGAGCCCAACGCTGTTTGCGATTTTAATTGCGGATATGGAAAGTAAGCTGGAGGCTGGGGTGGTAGGAGGAGTCAGGATGGGAGAAGTTAAAATGTGGTCACTAGCGTATGCAGATGACATAGTGTTGCTGGCAAATAGCGATGAGGCCTTAAAGGAGATGATGAAGAGGTTGAGAAGATACCTTGATAAGAAGGGGTTAGGGTTGAATGCGGAAAGTCCAAGGTTATGGTGTTGAGAAAAGAAGGTGGAAGGGATAAGGGAGGAGAGTGGGAGTGGACGGGAAAGGAGGTGCCCTGCACCTCCTTAAAGAGTTTGTGTACTTGGGCTTCGTGTTTCGGAGGAATGGGGGAGTGGATGGTCAGATAAAAGAGAGAGTGAGGAGAGCAAATTTGGTGATGCGGCAGGTGTGCGGGGTTGGGAAAGAAGCTATTCGCAGATGATTTTGGGCGGAGAATGAAGCTGTTTGATTCGCTAGTGATGAGTGTGCTATTGTATGGAGTGGAGGTGTGGGGGTGGAAGGAAAGTGAAGAGGTAAATAGAACGCAGGAGAGGTATGTAAAGTGGACCCTGGGGTTGGCAAGGAACACGCCTAAGTATATTGTCAGGAGGGAGACCGGGAGAACGAGTGTAGGGATTCTAGCAGGGAGCAGGGCGTGTAAATATGAGGAGAAATTTTTGGAAGAGGGGGAAGTAGAATGGTTAGGAAGTGTTGGTGGGAGAAGGAGAACAGGAGAGGGAGTGGGAAGATGGAGGCTAAGAGGGAAAGGTATTTTAGAATGAATGGACTGCAGATGGATGAAGTGAGAAGGATGCACGAGGAAGGAAGGAAGGTTTATGACTTGGTTAAGCAAAATGGCATGGAGACAGAGAAGACAGAGGGGGAAGGGAGAATAAGAGAGTCAAGGTTCAACGGGAACTATGTGTGGATTATGCCAAGGACAGGAGCGCAATATTTACGTGAGAAAGGAGAGAAAGGAAGTTAGGAGCTTATAGCGAGGATGAGGTGTGGGTGCATGGAGGGTTTCAATAGGTCCTGGCTCTCTCGGGAGAAGAGGATGTGTAAACTGTGTGGAAAGGGGGATGCAAGAGTGGAGCACTGGTTGGAGGAGTGCCTGGAGGTGGAAAGAAGTGAGATAAGCATGGAGGTATTGTTGCATGAAAAGGGGGAAAAAAGGGCAGTAGCATGGATGAAGGGAGTGTTGGGTAAGATGGAGATGAAGAGAAGAAAGGAGGGAGAGGAATGGAGACGGAAAGATTGTAAATAGGAGAGAAAGTAGATATAAGTAACATGTAAATATTGTAAATAGTAGATAAGTAGTAGGTATGAGCGCAAAAACAGAAGTTGGCAAGCGAGGCAATGCGAAAAAGTAGGGGCATGCGTGTGAGGCGAGGCGAAGCGAGGAAGGCAAGGCGATAAAAGCGTGCGACTGAGAGATAAGGTATAGATGGATGTGAGTGTTCAAGGGTTAGTTTTAAGAAAATTCTGTATAAAATGGAAGTGTAAGCAAGTCAATTTTTTAAGGCCAGCAGGCTGAAAAATAAACGTTTATCTATCTACCTACTAAATTGAAGTTTATAGATATTTCTGTAATTAGTCGGGCAGTCTATGTAAAGCGTTAATTTTAGTATGTCAACATTTTCTGCAGATATAAAAAATCAATATTGTATACATTTATACCAAAGATGTATTTTCCGTTGTAAGTTAGCTTTCTTGTACCTTACATTACTTTTATTTTGTTACGTAAAGCATTTCTACATGTTTCTTATAGTAAAAATGTTTTTTTGATATATAAAGGTGCTTATTGGGTCGTAGTTCCAGAAAATCTGGCACTTCTCGTTTCGGACAATTGACTCTATTTCCCTTGGAGCGTTCGGCAGGGCAGGGTCGCGACCAACACCGTAAGAGCGACAAAGGTAGTAATAAAGTACTCTTAGGGCCGCATTGTGTCAATAGATATACGTTGTTCCTGAGTGGCTCGGACACCCTGATAGTATGTGTTCTAGGTACTCAGCGTGTGCATGACACGCTCTGCTCCTATCACTGGGAACTTCTTGACATAAAATGCGGGCGCGGTATGCTAAGGTGGAGATTACACTGTCCTGGCATGCGAAAATGAAGCCCTCTGTACCTGAGTTTAGCCCTGATGATTTGAGGAAAGCAAAAGTTTGCTCCTTTGACAAGGACTGTTTTTCTACATTTCTGTGAAAGTTTCCGTGCATATGCTTGTCGAGTAGCTCCTGGTGAAATTTTCCAACCTCTGCTTTCTTTACTTCGGCTTTTAGATTTGAAGCATCTAGACGGAGTCATGCACTTTCCTCACTTCTGATGTTGAAATTCAGGCCAAGGGTCTCGGCAGCTTGCTCCGCGGCTTTGTAAAGAAACGCTCCTTCGCCAATCATCTCGTGGTTTCTGACCATCTTTAGGAGAGGATCTCTGCCATTCGCAACGATGTGAGCTGTACTTAGAACAATTCGGTTATGAAGACATTGTAGATTCAGAAGTCCAATTCCGCCTTGACGGCGTGAAATGTATAATCGCGGAGAAATTGAACCACCCCAAACGAGTAGAGTAGAACCGGGACAACAAGCATGTTAGTCGCAGATACCTTGTTCAACGACGACAGCTTGGAATACCAAAACTGTCGAAGAAGATGCTTGTATCTGCTTCGGAGAGACTCCTTCACTGATGTTA
>CAKNXH010001072.1:26070-49426 GCA_932178445.1 Andricus quercusramuli
CCCCCCTCGTCCAGACAGCATATTACGTACATAAGTCTTTAATTGACTAATGTGTCATGATGCAATCACTTTGCACTGATCTCTCTGACGAAAATTTCAGGGAGCCCACTTTAGTGCTTCTAACTACCTTCCACTTTTCATGTAAAATTTAAGGTCATCTGATATACAATTTTTTGTAGATTGTATATATTTTTCCATTTATCATCTAAATAATTTTTTTTGTAGGTTTGACTTGTTAATTAGTACTGGGAAAAGTCTTTCAAATGAAAATAGTGTGTTATACATTTTAATATTGATTATATTTATTGATTACTATAGGATCAAGGTTTATACTTATATACATATACATATACATATATAGATTTATATTAGGAATAGTGTAGCTAATTTCGTTGTCGCTGTTTGCGTGCACGATTCAAGAAAGTGATTATTTTTACGATATTTTCCGCCATTTATGTGTCTTTTTGTCGTTGTTGAAAGTTTTTCATGAAGTTTATATTTCTTGAACAATTTTGCGTAAAAATTACGAGCTATACTATCAATTTTGTCTTAACCATCCATAAACAGATCATTAAACTTAGACAAAGAATGATTATGACATACGTAATGATGAAACATAATACAGTACTGGCCACACAAATTCGAAGTCTAATTCTGTAATATTTTTGCATTCCATCTGTAAAAGGTACAATTTCCCCTTAAACGTAGAAGATGTTCTGGTATAATAGGCGGAAGCCCGTAGCTGTCAAAGAAGGTATCTCGTCAATAGTTTCCGACGTAAATGGCGACCCAGTGGCTACCAGGCTGTTGCTGTCCATCTGTATTAGCAACAATCGCAGCTGGTTTTGACGAATGTTTTGGAATCTGATCAGATGGAAATACACCGGTTGTCCGTGCTTCTGTGAGTCGAAGTACTTGTAGTATCTGAAGACTGTTCATATTTTTTGGGTAAGTCTACAGTATCTTCGGCTGAATCTTCTAAAACGTATGAAAGATTATTAGGTCCATTTGTTTTTGTTGATAGAACTGAACGCATACAGCAGGTTAACGTTTTATTGTATGAGGTCGAGAGTATTCCATCTATTTGTTCCTTCTCAATCCACTTTTTTAGTCTGAGCGCATTATTAAGAGAACACATAAATGGTGTGTCCTTTTTATTCCATGATGAAAGCAAAGCTCATTCAGGTAAGTCAGACTTTCAAATGGTGGACAGTTTAGTTCCTCCAAGTTTGTGATGCGTCTGCTTGTAATCTTTTGCAGCAGAACGGCCTTTTCATGTCCTCGGGTGCATATTACTCTAGCAGTCCGGGCTACCTCACGAAGATTAGCGTACAGAAAATTAATTGGAACATCTCCTTCAAACCATTCGATACCATGATAATTACAACTGAGCCTGTAATTTTATCGTTGAGATGGACTTGTGAGATCGGTGAATGCATAATGTGGAGAAGTAATCCAACGAGCTATACAGTAGCGGTCTAGAGTAACCACAGCTACTTATTTAGGTATTGAACGGCCAGAATAATCACGAAATCCTTGTATATCAATCACGTAATCTACCATTTTTATTTTCAATACGTTATACAGAAGTATAGAATTTAATACTGTCACAAACAAGTAAAGATTAAGGTTTTCAAATAAGAGGGTTTTCCTATATGTATAGGCATTATCCGCACTTAAACTAAGCACTGAAATCAGCTATAATTTGTCTCGATTAGTCTATTTCCAAAACATTATCATACTCTGCATATACTATACAATTAACTTTACTAACAAGCGCTTCTCCAAATTGTTCCTCAATTCTGAGACTCGCATATTTCACAAGATTCCAGTGAGAATAACAATTAGCAGAGAGATCCGGTGTAAGATCAAAGGCAAATAAACAATTTCCAACTGGATACTGTTGCCGATCAATACTATTTCCCTCATTCAGAAAATGAATACCAGTTCCAGTAAATAACGTGTTATATGCCTCGATGTACAATTTTTTAGTGTTGAAGGATGGTTGTAGAGGTTTCGAAGGTATCTGAGTACCATCAACATAAAGTGATAGATGATTAATTTTATAATTTATAAATCAAAGAGATTCTTGTTTCCATCGACATTATATACAGTATCGTCTACAAATCCGTTTATTATTCTTTTTGGAAATTGACCAAGAATAAAATTGTCAAGGGTGTCAGCGTGAATACCTGAGTGTATAGTCATAGCTTTCACCGCGAAACGCGTAATCAGATATTTTGCAGTGCCTTGAGATAGAGCTTTAGCGTGTGCAAGAAGAATAGCAGGGTTTATTTTTGCTCAACGAACAAGTAGTGAGGCCTCTTCAATGTGAATATGAAAGTTGCTTGTACTATCCATAAGACAGAAATTATCTTTTGAACGAACGAGCCAAACTCGTAACTCTACATTGTTGATGAGAAATTTATCTTGATTGAACATGTCACAATGTAAATGACCAATAAGATCAATAGATTTATCAAAACTTAAATATTTCTGTCGATTTTCCAAACCCTCATTAGCATCAAAATCATCAATTTTTCCAGAAGTGTAATTATACCACAGAGATGATGTAAGGTGACTGTTTTGGCAGCTGGCCCATAGTTGAGCAAAGTTTCAATGTATGCTCGATATGCATAAGAATTACTAGGTGGTGATACTACTTTTTGATTGAAATATACATCCACCTGATTGAAGAGTGAATGCAGGAGATTGTTCACGGGTTCTTCTTTGTCTAGTTGGACGATATTTGCGGCTACTCTTGTGGCGGCTACTAGTTTTACCCGAAGACTGAGCATAGTGTGTGCTAGGTCGATGTATTCATCACCATGGCCAGCAACAACAAACTCTATGGGGGCGTCATCAGTTAGAGAAGAAACGGGGTTATAATTAACACATTGAGAACTATGTGAAACACAGTGAAAGATTCACAGGAGTGAGAGTGTAAGAACGACATTTTTTGCTATTATTTATTCCCATAAATATCAGTAATTTTACTATTCATTGATTTTGTGCGTTTCTTTGTCGTATTTTTTTTATTTTTCGTAGACTTTTTCCTCTTTGCTGTAACACGCTTTTTAATTTTTTTTCCTTTTTACATTCTCATTCTAATGAGAAGGTATTGGTTTTATGTAAAATTTGACTTGGTCGGTTTTCATCAAATCTCCAAGTTTTGAGACCCCCTGAGCCAGAAAAAAAGGTTTTTACCAAGGTGTCTGTCAGTCTGTCTGTCTGTCTGTCTGTCTGTAGGCACGGTAACTTTCGAAAAAATAATCAGATTGGGTTGTGCTTTGGCACACTTTTTTAGGGCCTAAAAAGAAAGAACAAGTTCGTTAACCAGCTATTTCGGATGAAAATTCAAAAAGTGAGCACATTTTGAAAATTTTTGAGAACACTTTTTTTGAAGATTTGGAAATTCTATGGACGGTTGTTAGTAGTAAGCAAAAAGAGGAAAAAAATATCCTAATGACTTTTTCAGATAAAAAAAAATTACCAGAGTTATAGCATTTTCAAAATTCCAAAAAACAAACGAAAATGAACATTTTAAGCCGAAAAACGCACGTTATGAAAAAAAGTCAAGAGAAGAAAAACGTTGATTTTTGAACACCTTACAATATTTTCATAATAACTTTTTGAATTTTTCAAAAAATAAAAAATTTAAATTCTGATCGCACAACAAAATAATGAGAAATCAAAAATTTCATTTTGCTGTGAAACTATTCAAGATACGACAAAAGATGACTGGACCAAAATTATGCACCTAAAAAAGATCTACAAATTTGTTATTATTCACTTTTTGATATGACGCGTAGTTTTTGTTTTATTAATAAAAAACAGCATTGAAAATAGAAAAAATAAATTTTTAGACGAATAACACAAGCTACGAAAAACATGAGCAAGACAACATTTGTTCATTCAAAGAAGAGGTACAAATTTGTTATTCATCATGTTTCGATAGGACGCGTAGTTTTTATTTTATTCGTGAAAATAACATTGACAGTAAAAGAAATCAAATTTTTGGAAAACTTTGGAAAAATCCATTTTCATCGTAAGAATATATTCAAAATGAAAAAAATAACTTTTTTGAAAAACGGAAAATCTAAAATAACATTTTAACTAATAAAATTTGTCGCTTAATTTATATAATTATTCTTGATTTGAAATAAAATACAAATCGCGAAGCGCGACGCCCAAATCGCGCGCCGTAAGTGCGCTCAAACTTTTTTGTTTCTATTATACGGTGCACAGAACCGAGCGTGGAACGGAAGGTTCAAATGAATTTGAAAACAAATATCGAGCGCGAAGCGCGAGTATCTGGATGAGAATGTGTTCCTTAAGGTCGATAGAACCTTGAGTAAATAAATTTCCTTTTCAGTCTAAAATAAAAACAAATTTAACAATCACTTCATATGTAGAGGTTTTGATAATTTTCTAATATTCAGAAATAAACTTTTTCTTTTCATCGAAGTCGAACACGAAGTTCAAAGATCTAGAGGAATCGAGCGTAAAGCGCGATGTGAATACGCCCGAGCGCGTAGCGCGAGGTGAATACATAATCGAGCGCGAAGCGCGAGATAAATATATGATCGAGCGCGAAGCGCGACATCCAACAGTCGCGCGCCCTAGGCGCGCTCAAACTTGCGATTAGAAGTAGACTTGATCATCTGTTTCTTCCTACTATGTTTATAGCCCGAGCCGTTCATGATATTCTCCATTTTTTCCACTGCACGACGTTTTAAATTTTGGCTTGATTCTTCAAGACGATTCTTTACAGAATTTTTAAAAAGTATCTTATCATCCATATCATTCATAACATTCATTCCAGCTCGAAGAGCTTCTTTACCGACGACGTGGGCACCGCTAGTCAAGAAAGGGAGAACAGGCCGAAATAAGCCCCCGAGAAAACTACCAATACCATGTCCCTTCTGATAAGGAGCTCCAACGTATATTTGTGGGATTCCCCTTCCGCTTACTTGTGAGAAGTAAGAATCTATTTAATGTCTCATTATTTTTCTTTTTAACTAGTCAATACGCTTAAAGTGAAGTGTAGCTTACCATACTCAAATGGTATTGGTAAGCCAAGGTGATCTTTTATATCAATTTCAATTATAGGAAAGCCTGTGCTAAGAACTGGTATGTAGTTAGGTGATTGAAAATGAGTGACTTGTGTTGTACCAAAATTATAATCTGCTGTATCTAACGAAACTGTGCGTAAAATTGGTGCTTTTACATCACCTGTAACGCTTGGTTCACAAATATTACAGTAAACAAATAAATTATCCGGAAGAGCTCTTGCTAGACTAGGTGGATGTCTAGCAATGTAGTCATTGGTTTGAATTGGAATTCGATTATCTGGAGCAAACCCAAGAATACGTGATAATTTATCACTAAGTACCAAAAAATGGTGATCAGTCAGACATAATTGTCCTCACTGTTTTTGTATACTTACGTAACTGCTTTTGAATTTGTCATATTTAAATTTAATAGGTTGACTTAATTCTGGAAGACTATTCAGGTTATTTAAAAGAGACATAATATTGGCATAAAGACCCGCTTGAAAGAAATTCACAAGGGGTTTTTTTCCATATAAGAGACATTTCTTCATCCTTCGCCTTTTCTCTCAAGGCAATAAGCTCTATTGTATCTTCTAATTCATCTCCCATATTTTCATTAGTCATTTTATCTTTTCTAATACTAATAGGCACGTTATATTTGTTCTCAATGGATTTTCTATTTTTACTATTTCCATCATATTGAGGGTATTCATAACCTGCAGTTCCCCACTGTTCATAAGGACGATGCGATTTTCAAATGAATCATCGTGTCTCACATTAAGAAATGTACGAGGAAGTTGTATTTCCGTGAGTGCTACTACCCACTGTCCTTATAAACGAATCTCATGTGGCCATTGGGTTATAAAATTGGAAGTGGTATACTCGGGGAAATATTTCATACTACTATTGCTTTGTAAAATGAGGTAAAATCGATCGATATTCATTTTCACATGTTTTTTAAATTTGAGGCTGGAATCCACGAATTAAATTTTTCAGGATAACCTAACCACTTGACAAGAAATTGTTTTTTGTTTCCCTACCCTTTAGACTGTAATATTTTTTCAATTCGAATTTCCTCCTCCTCAATGTTTTTATTGCTTACACTAGTCAATTCCTGTTCGCAAAAAAATACCTTCTATATCTTCCCCTGCTAAATCTTTCAATTCATACATGTAGGGTGCTTGATTTCTTCCTGTAATGGTTTGCCTCACGACAAATAATTTCTTGTTCCAGCCAGACTCATAACCTTTCTCAAAGACAAAATCGAAGTTGAATATTTGCTCGAGCTTTGGCTGCATTCGATAAATTAACTTCAGATGGTGTCATTCTAATACTTGAATGTCGAGTATAATTGTATGCGTTCACAAGTTGTTGTACAACATCAATATAACGTCGAGTGTTTTTATGTGTGAAATGCCGCCACATACATTCCTTGAGTGTACGATTGAAACGCTCTACTATGGCTGCTTTAGCGTTAGGATCCCGCGTTATATGAAATTTTATCCCATTATCAGACAAATCTTTTTGGAAAGGGACATCCAACAATTTTTTTCCCTTGTCTGATCGTGAACAGAATGGTACTTGATGATTACTTCTTTCTAAAATACACTGAAAAGCATTTCAACCTCCAATGCAGTTCTATTTCGAAGAGGTATATCCCAGACAAATTTACTCAAAACATCAATCACTACTAAAATATAACGGTGATAATCATTATAAGTGGACAAACTTCGCATGTCGATTAAATCACACTCCCAAACCTCATCAAGATTGGAATCCGTATAATGAGCTCTCTGAAATTTTCGTCGAATAGGTTGATGTAAAGTGAATGCATCCTGGGATTTTAACGAATCAAACACTTCTGTACGTGATACTCTTCCTCGTGGGTTTTGAGCTGATATCCCTGACCGAACACGCCGATTATGAGCTTATATCACGACGTGTCTCATACTTTCACACGCTTAGAAAAAAGCTTAAAGAAGCGTGTCCCTCCCGTCCGCCGCCGTTGTGACCCGCCGCCGCAAAAAAGATAGTTTCAGCTATATTAGGGTTGCGTGAAGCATATAGAGACTAATGAATGAAATTATGGTATTCGCAATTGAACTATGTTTTTTTATTCTTCAATAGTTATACATGAGTAATTATCATTCTAATAATAATAATTCAAAAAATGTATTATTCACTTGATTACATATACTTGTTTAGTTACATGTTTATGGTTTATATGCATAGGTTTGCTTATATGGTGCTCAAGATACAATGAAAATACAAGCTTACAAATGTATATTTTTTAATCGTGTAAAAGGAGAATCCTCATATGTAAATGGTTGTGTTCCGACGTCTAGATACTCTTTATATTCTTCACCATCCATTATTTGCTGAGGCGTGAAGTCGAAATCCCCTGGATACAGAGGTGTACCATTTTCCTCTCTACAGCAGAAATACCTGTCAGTAGGTGTTTCGAAGAGCCACTCTCAAACACAAAAAATCAAATGTACTCATTACTTTTTTGAAAAAATACCTGATAAAAATTTAAAAAAGTACGCTAAAATTTTTTTCAGCATCGAGAGTTGTGTTACACATAAGCGTAGGAATGAGAGTTTATTTTTCGTATTGACAAGATTTACCATTTTAGAGTGGATCTTTAATAACTTGTTAATGCTCTACGTAACCAAATGGAAGAGAATCGTGATTACCAATCAACCTCCTTTTCGCGTAAACTGGTAGACAGATTTTATGTTCATTTTTTGTGACTGTTTCGGATAGAAATATTATGAATTCATCGAGTTTGCGGGTTGCTCTCCTGCCTGGCTCGTCTCTTCTCTTTCCCCACTTTATCATGACGGTGATGAGTGAGTGTGCACGAAGTTAGCAGGCATGGCGACAGCTTTACCTGTACCGATCGCGACAAATATGTAAAAAAGTGTAGTTTTCTGACTGAAACCGGTTACTATTGATAACTCAAGTGAATGTCCTTATTTCAAGGAATATGTAAAGTGCTCTATTTTAGTGAAAATACACGATATTACTGGATTAATGTTTACCTAAACTTGTGGTGTTTCTAGTACATCATTCAATACCTTATACTTCTCCTGCATCAATCAAGCTATACAACTTTTTGTGCATAACTGTAACATTTTTGGTCCTTCGGAATCCGGATTTAGGCTTTTTGTACACCGGGACAACGAATCTTGTGATGCAGGTGAGTCTGGAAAAAAGGTAAATGCTAGTACAAAATTACGCACGTTATTCTAGTGGTACCTGCTACTTATCGGGCCATTCGGCGCGTGGCGTACAGAGTACATTCAGCGGTGTATAGTGCATACGTCATTTCGACAGTAGCCTGGACAAAACTTTCTCGACAGGACTCGGTATCACTAGACCACGTGAACTCATGCTGGTGCGCGACAATACTTTTGCCGCGAGCTGTCAAATTTATATACACATGATTGTAAGTACGCGTAACTGTTTGATCCGATTATTTTGATTTTTTACAATTATCTTCGTGCACACTAACTTGCTTCCTTTTAACCTGGTTCAGACTTTCATCATGAACTTTTTTCGAAAAAGAAAAATCTTTATTTATGGAATCTGGGCTATATATTGACTTTTTTACAGAACTCTCGGATATTCAAAATCGTTAATGAATTTAACACGAAAATTCTGGTCTTTGTGAGCCTTGTTACATTTATTTGTAATTTAATTCTAATTTGAAATTTTTTTAAAATCACAAGTTTTATTTGGGTATTTTATCTGATCTAATTATTTTTAAAATGCCGAGCCTATCCGAATTCATAACAGTGCAACATGAGCGGTTTACAGGCATTTGCAATGCAATGTCGAATTTAAAAAAGACAGGCAAAGACAATTTGACGAAAAATTTGGTTAACACGCGTATAGCTGCTCTTGACAAAAATTGGGGAAAGTTCGAGACAACTCATGAACAGCTTTTAATGGTCAAGGCGGAAAATAAAGACAATGCTTATTTCGCCGATGATATTTATACCCAGTGTGAAGACAAATACATTGCAGCGACAGCCTACATGCTGGACATTTTGGACACATTTGTCACCACACCTACAGCTTCCTCTGAGGGAGAGTCTTCAGTCCATGTAAATGTCCAGCCAAGAAGGATGTATCCACAGATAGAGCTACCCAAGTTTTCAGGTGTCTACACTGAATGGCCAGCTTATAGAGATTTGTTTGAATCAATGGTCAAAGGTGATAAGGATTTTCCTACTGTTCAAAAACTTCATTATTTGAAGACTAGCTTGGTGGGTGAACCTGCACAACTTTTGCTCAATATTCCAACTACTGGTACTAATTTTGAACAAGCGTGGGACATCTTGGTTGCCAGATATGACGGAGAGCTGCGTTCATTGCTGAACGATACCTACGAGGTGATAGGGGCCCTAAAGTCGATGAAGAGACCCACTGACAGTTGGGATGATCTTCTAGTCTATTTGACCGTAAAACGACTGGATTCTCAAACTAAGAAAGCTTGGGAAGACAAGATGGGCTCCGTGACTACTTACCCGACGTTTGAGAGCCTTAAAACGTTCTTGAATAGTAAGGTGTGTGCTTTGGAAGCAATTCAGGCAACTCAAGTGGTAAGACCTGCAACATCTTCATCTGTTGGATTTAAAGAAAAATCATCTGGATCTAAAAACCATAAGAGAGGCACGCATGCTCATAATTCTTCGCTCAAGGAGGGTAATTGTCCTATATGTACAAATAATCACTTCATCCTTTTTTGTCCAACTTTTCGATCAAGCAATGCTGAACAACGACGAGACTTGGTACGTTTGCATCGGTTGTGCTACAATCGCTTAGGTAAGCACATGCTACGTTCGTCTACTTCTACAAAAAGATATCAAACTTGTGCAGCTCAGCATCATACAATGTTACATGCTTCTAGTATTAACCATCCTGCTCCACTCCCCACTACTGTTAATAATGCTGTGATTTATTCCTCAAAAAATACCTCTGTTGCCAATACTATTCCTACCTATTCTGCTCCCAATGATCCTAGTGCTTCCACCAGTACTCAAAGTTAACTCAATGCGTTAAATACTCGATCTAACTTATGACTGGGGGGGAGTGTACTCCTGGCTACGGCTCTTATAACTGTGGAGTCTTACGATGTGCGTCAACATCTCGCTCGTGTAGTACTGGATGAAGGGGCCCAGGCATCCTTTATTTCAGAATCCTTGGTTCAGAGATTGAGATTGCGACGACATCAGGCCATTATCACGGTCAAGGGAGTAGGAGATCAGCGTGCTCAAACCACTAGGGGCCTCACCATGGTAAAAATAAATTCTAGGTTGGATCAGTCAGTGAGTTTGGTTGTACGTGCTGTTATATTGTCAAGACTCACTTCCTATGTACCACCAAATACTGATTCTGTGAATGATTGGCCGCATCTCCAAGGTCTTGAGCTGGCAGATCCAATTGTCAATCAGGGTGGTATAATCGAGATGATAATGGGGGCTGAAATATATTCGCAGGTCATCGAGGACGGAGTAAGAAAGGGTGCAATAGACACTCCTACAGCATAAAAGACTTCTCTCGGTTGGATTCTGTCTGGATTTTTCCCTGATGAGATAAACTTGAATTCTCAACGAGTTGTTGGCCTACAGTGTTCAGTTGATATGGAACTGCTGGAACTGGTTAGACGGTTCGTAGTTCAAGAGGATATTCCACCACAACTATCTAAGCTTAACCTAGATGGAGAGGAGTGTGAAAAAATATACTCAGCTACCTATAAACGTACAAAGGATGGTCGCTACGTTGTTCGTCTTCCGATCAACGATAGATCGATCGAGTTGGGTGAATCTCGATCCGCGGCTTATCGGATGCTCATGACTATGGAAGGGCGATTCCGTCAGGACCCTGAGTTACACCGAACTTATACTAAAGGCATACAGGAGTATGCTAATCAGGGTGAGATGGATTTGGTCACGAATTCCGAAGATCTTGAACCAAATCGAGGCTATTTTCTTCCGCATCACTGTGTAATAAAAGAAAATAGTTCGACTACCAAATTAAGAACTGTCTTCAACGCATCACGAAAGACTGAGAGAGGACTATCTTTGAATGACCTTCTACATACCGGGCCCAAATTACAGACTGAGCTCGCTGATGTAATTCTTCGTTGGAGGATGTACAGGATCGTCTTCACTGCGGACATCGAAAAGATGTTTCGTCGGATTTGGATCAACCCCTAGGACTACACATATCAGAAGATTCTCTGGAGATGGAGTTTGGAGGAGGATGTTAAAACATACTATCTTAAGACAGTGACCTTCGGGTTTGCATCTTCTCCCTATCTAGCCATCCGAACCTTACATCAACTAGCAAACGATGAAGTAAATTCTTTTCCTTCGGCTACTGATATTCTGATGAAGGAAGTATATGTCGATGATATACTCTCTGGAGCAGATAATGCTGTTATGGCTAAGGAGAAATGCCGTCAACTGGATCTACTTCTCAAGGCGGGCGGGTTTCTTCTTAAAAAGTGTCTTTCCAATTGTGACGAAGTTCTGCAAGGAATACCGGAAAATTATAGAGAGATTGCTACATCCTTTCAATTCGATCAGGAGCCAATTTTCAGGGCTCTGGGAATTTTGTGGCAACCCAGTTCCGACTGTTTCAGGTTTCAGGTTAACTTGCCAACGGAAATGGGTTTAGTGACGAAGCGGAGTATCTTCTCAGAAATTGCCCGAATCTTTGACCCGCGTGGATGGCTGGCTCCAGTGGCCGTCATCGCAAAGATGTTCATGCAGAGTTTGTGGAAACTCAAGGTTGACTGGGATCAGCCTCTCCCAATGGAATACATCCAATTTTTGAACCAATATCGAGCTGATCTAATGAACATCTGTACCTTTTCCATACCTAGATGGATTGGTTACTCATCTGACATCGTGGGCTGCGAATTGCATGGATTTGCAGATGCTTCACAGAAGGCAGTTGGGGCTGTGGCTTACTTGAGAGTCATTACGTTCTTGGATGACATCAAAGTTTCGCTGGTGATGGCCAAGACCAAGGTGGCACGAATTGGAGAGACTAGCATCCCACGCCTGGACTTATGTGCTGCCGTACTACTTGTACGCTTGATAGCTCATCTTCGGTCTGTTCTAGGACTACCTTCGTCGGTTATCTGTCATTTTTGGTCGGACTCTTCCAATACTCTGGACTGGATTAGGGGTCATCCGTTGCGCTGGAAAACATACATCGGAAACCGCGTGGCGGAAATACAATCTACTCTACCTGAAGCTAACTGGCATCACGTGCCTGCGGTTGATAACCCAGCAGACTGCGCGTCGCGTGGTCTGCCACCGTCACGTCTGAAAACGCATCATCTTTGGTGGAATGGTCCGGAATGGTTGCCAAAACCTTCGACCTCCTGGCCTTAGACAACAGGAATCGTGGACCCTACTACTGACCGGGAGGAGAGAGTGGTTACACATAATGTTGCGCTGGATGTAGATCCTCCTTGGTCTCTGCTGAGTTGTTACTCAACCTTGTCGAAATTACTTCGCATTACAGCTTTATGTTGGGCATTCTACGAGAGGATTCGTGGAAAGAAAGGTGACCTACCACCCTGTAAGGTCACACCTGCTGTTTTAGAACAGGCACGACTACGCTTAATCGGATATGTGCAGAAAAGACACTATCCCGATGAGATAAAACAGCTACGCAAAGGACTTCCAGTTGCTCGCGGAAGTGCACTGATACGCTTACTTCCATTCTTCGATTCTAATGAATTGATACGAATTGGAGGTCGCTTAAAGAACGCTGTGCTAGACTACGATGAGAGATGTTCTCATGTACTACCGAAGGAGTCTGTTCTTACTACGCTGATGATCAGAAATGGACATCAGGCTATGCTCCATGAAGGAACACAACTAACCTTATCCTACGTACGTAAGAGATACTGGATTCTCACGGGACGTGCTGCTGTGAAGAATGTACTAAGTCGATGCGTTACTTGCGCTCGATATCGTGCAAGTACTTGCACACAAGTGATGAGTCATTTGCCTGCTCATCGTGTTACTCGACCTGCGAGACCGTTTGCTGTCAGCGGGTTGGATTATGCTGGACCGATCCGGATACGTACTACGAAAGGTCGCGGCTATAAGTCCTATAAGGGCTACATTGTGGTCTTTGTTTGCTTTGCTACTAGGGCTGTCCATTTGGAAGCTGTTACCAGCTATGATTCTGAAGGATTCATAGCAGCCTACAAGTGTGCGCTCCGTTAAACATTATTTACGACGAGTGGTGGGGGACACTACATTAACGTACGAGGAGATTGCTACTTTTCTTACGCAAGTCGAAGCCTGTCTCAATTCTCGACCCCTTCCCGCACTTTCTGACGATCCAAATGACCTAGTCGCTTTGACACCAGGTCACTTTCTCATCGGCTCTTCTCTTCATACTATTCCGGAGCCTTCTATCATCAACGTAAAACGCAGCCAAACGGATCGATGGTGACTCACGAGACACATGTACGAGGATTTCTGGAATCGTTGGTTTGCTGAGTGCCTACAAGAGCTTCAGACTCGACGGAAATGGCAGAGACCAGTACCATCTGTGAGGGTTGGAAGCCTTGTACTAATCACACATGAAGCTATGCCTCCATCGAAATGGGCTCTCGGTCGAGTGATCGAAACCTATCCAGGATCAGACGGGCATGTTCGTTCCGTCAAAGTAAAGACTGCTACTACCACTTTAAAGAGACCAATTGTAAAAATCTGTCTGTTGCCAGTGGAAACTACAAATTCAACGGAAGTTACTCACGCTCAGGATAATATTGCTGCTTAATGACCTGTACCAAGGCGGGCGGCAAACTCTAAGAATCTCATTCGTGAAGGTTCCACGAAGGCGGGCGGAATGTTTCGGATAGAAATATTATGAATTTATCGAGTTCGCGGGTTGCTCTCCTGCCTGGCTCGTCTCTTCTCTCTCCCAACTTTATCATGACGGCGAAGAGTGAGTGTGCACGAAGTTGGCAGGCATGGCGACAGCTTTACCTGTACCGATCGCGACAAATATGTAAAAAAGTGTAGTTTTCTGACTGAAACCGGTAACTGTTGATAACTCAAGTGAATGTCCTTATTTCAAGGAATATGTGAAGTGCTCTATTTTAGTGAAAATACACGATATTACTGGATTAATGTTTACCTAAACTTGTGGTGTTTCTAGTACATCATTCAATACCTTATATTTCTCCTGCATCAATCAACCTATACAACTTTTTGTGCATAACTGTAACAGTGACTACATCTTGATATGCTGTTCTTTGAATGGCTCTATAATTCAATGTAATCGGAGCCGCTTTATTAACTACAAGATCACAGATAGAGTTGAAGTTTATGAATTGAGAGTTTTTGTGATTTAGGGTAATGCCTTTTACTTTACACACGTAATTTCTTCGGCCATTAGGTGAACATACTTTATAAGCACAGAATTTAGGACGACCTGAGACAAAAGTTTCAATAAAACTCCCAGAACCATAAGCTTTAAGCTCATCTGTCAAATCTCCTAATAAATAACCTGTAGCTCGGTAATATTCATTAGGCTCATTATGTAATTTCAAGCGTGCTTGTGCGGTCGTGTATGCAGCTAAAACTACATTTGTGATAGGAGAAGGGGCTACGTCTTCATTTTTATAATCCCGGGAAGCATGAATGTTTTCATGGTCGACGGGCAAGATATTATTCAGTATTTTATCTGGATTCTGGCTAATGTTTATCAATTCGTCTTGAGTACTAAGAACTTCTGTTGTCGGCATATTTTGATGCTGATCAAACTTACCCCAAAAAGAATTTAAGCAGAGTTTAGCCAAAGAGCGTAGACCAGGCTTTTTTTATATTGTCAGGATCGAGCTGAATACCCTCTAAATCAAAAATCTTTCGGAAATATGCCTTTTTCTATTCCTCAGTAGTACAATCAGAAGGATATCCACTAGCTTCATGTTTCAACTTGAAAAACCTATTGATATATTCTACGAATAGACCACCGGACTTTGTGAGTGGATCATACTGCGTTGTCTCATATTAACAAATTTCAAAAATACTTGTTATCTTGTACACATCTTTGACGGCCGCTTTGAGCTCATCGGAAACCCATGTTCCTTCTGTTTCCCGCTCACTTGTATCATGTGTATGTGGGCAGTCTTGATGTAATTGTAATTTACAGCAAGCATAACACAAGGGAAACATGAGCTTTCCGTGCATACGGACATGAAGGACAGGTATATACTTATCTGTAGGCGGTAATACCCGACATTTAATCAAACCCTCCATGTTACTTAAATAATTATCAAAACCAGCTAAAGTCTCACAGTCATCACCAATATAAACTTTGGGGTGCCCAATAGGAATTTTACCGTATTTTGATATAGATAGATAAATAAACGTTTATTTTTCAGAATGCTGTCCTTAAAAAATGGACTTGCTTACACTTCCATTTTTACAGAATTTTCTTAAAATCAACCCTTAAAACCAACATCCATCCATTCCTTACCTCTCATTCGTACGCTCTTATCGCCTTACCTTCCTCGCTTCGCCTCGCCTCGCTCGCATGTCCCTACTTTTTTCGCATTGCCTCGCTTGCCAACCTCTGTTTTCGCAGCTAATACATACTACTCATCTACTATTCACAATATATACATCCTACTTATATCTACTTTCTCTTCTATTTACAATATTTCCTTCTCCATTCCTCTTCCTCCTTCCTTATCTTCATCTCCATCTTACACAACACTTCCGTCACTCATGTTACTGCCCTTTTTTCCCCCATTTCGGGCAACAATACCACCATGCTTATTTCACTCCTTTCCACCTCCACGCACTCCTCCAACCAGTGCTGCACTCTTGCATCCCCCTTTCCACACAGTTCACACATCCTCTTCTCCCGAGAGAGCCAGGACCTATTGAAACCCTCCATGCACCCACACCTCATCCTCGCTATAAGCTCCTGACTTCCTTTCTCTCCTTTCTCACATAAATATTGCGCTCTTGCCCTTGGCATAATCCACGCATAGTTCGCGTTAAACCTTGACTGTCTTATTCTCTTTTCCCCTTCTGTCTTCTCTCTTCATGCCGTTTTTCTTAACCAAATCATAAATCTTCCTTCCTTCCTCGTGCATCCTTCTCACTTCATCCATCTGCAGTCCATTCATTCTAAAATACCTTTCCCTCTCAACCGCCATCTTCCCACCCCCTCTCCTGTTCTCCTTCTCCCACCAACATTCCCTAACCAGCCTACTTCCCCCCTCTTCAAAAATTTCTCCTCATATTTACTAGCCCGGCTCCCTGCTAGAATCCCTACACTCGTTCTCCCCGTCTCCCTTCTGACAATATACTTAGGCGTGTTCCTTGCCAACCCCAAGATCCACTTTACATATCTCTCCTGCGTTCTATTTACCTCTTCACTTTCCTTCCACCCCCACACCTCTACTCAATACAATAGCACACTCGTCACTAGTGAATCAAACAATTTCATTCTCTGTTCAAAATCATCTGCGAAAAGCTTCTTTCCCAATCCCCACACCTGCCTCATCACCACATTTGCCCTCCTCACTCTATATATTTATATATTATTTCGGTTTCAGTTTCGATTAACTTGAAATAGAACCGAAGGGCTTATGACAAAGCCACCGAACGCGTCCTTGGATTGTGGATAGAGGGTCCCCGTACCAACGGTTTCTGCTTAATATGGTTACAATGATTAATAAGCAGTCGCGGACAATTGTCCAGGGATGGTCCCGAAGGAATAACCCCTAAGCGAAGGTGTGAGAACCGTGTCGAAAGCTGCATGGCACCTGGGTCAGGTGTCTTGAACGGTGACTCTGGGATACCGGACGACGTTTCAGAGTATCAGCCTTATCCTTGCACGCGGGGCTCTACAAGGATGGACGAACCCTTTCCCTAGCTGCTCGTGGGAACAACAATGAAACCAACAAACCACCGAAATGTTATAGATGCGGTTCAAAACAATCGAACGCCCACATTGAGTGGACATTGAGTGGACCGATCAACTTAAGAATGACGTGCTAGACTGCTACGATGCCAGTATTTTCCCTGTTCGCGGAGGCTTTATGGCGCGTATGCATACTCTGTGGTGCCAGAAACACCCAGAGCTTCAACACGTTTCGCGTCAGTCTTTGCGAAATCAAGCCGACTACCTCCCAAGATCTGGCTGAAATGGATGCCCCCCTTCGTGGAGATATCTCGCAAGAGTCCGACCTCTGGACCTTCAATTGCTCAGTTTATGGTGCTGCGAGAGCTTTGGCTGATCTCAATCGAAGGCTGAAACCGACGATGGATCAAAAGACAAGAAGACGCTTGCATCAACTGAACAAGAAAATTGGATGGGCAAGACAGAATGCGTCCCTCGTTCAATGTATGATTGACTACATAACATCTGGTAGACCGTTCACGGAAAGGGTTCGAAAGTTCGCCCAAGAACTAAGGACGTTGAATCACAAACAAATGCTGCTATATGACGCACGGAGGAGATACAGAACAGGGAGAGATGGATCAGGGAGAATCAACAGTTTCTTGCTGACCCTTCACGCTTCAAGGAGTTTTGCGACTGCCGAAGAGGTGAAAAAAGCACTCAGAGGCACGGAGAACTTTTCCGGTGCTGGACCAGATTGTATCAAGAACTTTTGGTGGAAGAAGTTTACTTCTATACACCAACATTTGGCCCGCATATTCACCTCATATTTAAAGTCGGAGACGCCCATTCCGCAGTGGCTGGTGTTAGGACGCACTATACTCCTACCGAAAAAAGGCAACTTGTCCATACCAGAGAATTACAGGCCAATAACTTGTTTGAACACACTGTATAAGATCTTTACAGCTGTCCTAAACAACAGGATTGTTCGACGAATTGAACCTGTATGGCGAGAGATGTACGAACATCGAGGCTCGAAAAAAGGTGTAGCAGGCTGTCGAGAGAACCTGCTGATTGACAGGTGTGTCTGTAAAGACGCTACAGTCCAGAAGCGCCTCCTGTCAAAGGCCTGGATTGACTACCGGAAAGCTTTCGATTCAACCTCTCATAGACTTATCATCTGTCTGTTAGAAAGTCAACACGCGTAAGATCATGCATATGCAAAAAAGCTTGCATATCAATTCGTCAGTTCCGCGATTATACATTTCACGCCGTCAAGGCGGACGCGGACTTCTGAATCTCCAATGTCTTCATAACCGAATTGTTTTAAGTACAGCTTACATCGTTGCGAATGGCAGAGATCCTCTCCTAAAGATGGTCAGAAACCACGAGATGATTGGCGAAGGAGCGTTCCTTTACAAAGCCGCAGAGCAAGATGCCGAGACCCTTGGCCTGAATTTTAACATCAGAAGTAAGGAAAGTGCATTACTCCATCTAGATGCTTCACGTCTAAGAGCCGAAGTAAAGAAAGCAGAGGTTCGAAAATTCCACCAAGAGCTGCTCGACAAGCATATGCACGGAAATTTTCACAGAAATCTAGAAAAACAGTCCTTGTCGAAGGAGCAAACTTTTGCTTTCCTCAAATCCTCAGGGCTCAATTCAGGTACAGAGGGCTTTATTTTCGCATGCCAGGACGGCGTCATCTCCACCTTAGCATATCGTCACCGCATTTTATGTCGAGAAGTTCCCAGTGGTAGGTGCAGAGCGTGTCATGCACACGCTCAGTACCTAGAACACATACTATCGGGGTGTCCGACCCACGCAGGAACAACGTATATCTATAGGCATAATGCGGCCCTAAGATTACTTTATTACCACCTTTGTCGCTCTTACGGTGTTGGTCGCGATCCTGCCCTGCCGAACGCTCCAAGGGATCTAGTCAATTGTCCGAAACGAGAAGTGCCAGATTTTCTGGAACTACGATTTTCGGGTAGCAGTCTCTGTTGCGCACTCGAGGCCTACATTGTTCTCCAAGACTTCGAGAAACGAACTATATTCGTGATCGAATTCTCGGCTCCGTCCGAATACAACGTCACTGCAAAGGAGAAAAAAAAGAGGAGAGGTATCAAGACCTTAAAAGAGAGCTGCAAGGACTGTACCCAAAACATTCGGTACGAGTAATTGTCCTTGTGTTAGGTGCTCTCGGAAGTGATGAATTGTCACTGGTTCGTGACCTTAAAGCCACACCCGCGTGCCAAAAATATGCCAAGGCACTTGCGAGATTGATGCAGAAAGCTGTCGTCCTTGGGTCGCTTCGTGTCCTCAAGACACATGAGGGTTTCGCCGGGCTGTATGTCTGTGTGTGTGTGTGTACATTAGGGTTATCCAAAAATTCATTGGAAATTTTTTTTTAAATTTTTATGGGGACACCCCCCAAATTTGTTCGAATCCACACAAAAATAAATCCATTTTTTTTTCGACAAAAAATTATATTTAGGGGCGCCGCAAGCCCCATGAAGTTTAACATGTATTTCTCATAAGAAAAAAAGATGTTTTTGTAAATCTTATTCAGAATCCTCAATATAATCTCAATCGAGTTGAAGCTCAACAATTCTCTTTACAATTTTCCATAGAATACGAATAAAATATCACTTTTCGAATGTGTGTGTGTGTGTACATTAGGGTGGTCCAAAAATTCATTCGAAACTTTTTTTTTTTTAATTTTCATGGGGACACCCCCCAAATTTGTTCGAATCCACACAAAAATAAATCCATTTTTTTTTCGACAAAAAATTATATTTAGGAGTGCCGCAAGCCCCATGAAGTTTAACATGTATTTCTCATAAGGAAAAAAGACGTTTTTGTAAATCTTATTCAGAATCCTCAATATTATCTCAATCGAGTTGAAGCTCAACAATTCTCTTTACAATTTTCCATAGAATACGAATAAAATATCACTTTTCGAATACCAACATCATAAGTCTGTTTTATGTTTGTCCCAAAGAAACTCCATAAGTGGAAAAATTGGTTTTGCGAGTTTTTGGCGCTAATTGTAATTTTTTGCGGTTCTTCAAATGCAAATTGTTTCTTATACATGAAATATTACTTTATACTGAAAATATGATGTTTTCATGAATTGTTTCAACAATTTACTAGTGTTATTAGCAATTTCCTCATAGAATGGAGTTAGAAAGACGCGTGTTTTTTTACAAATTTTCCATTTGTTGTCCAATTTTCAATTAACGGGGAATGATAGTTCATCAATGTTAAGAAGAGTGATTGTTTAAACAATTTAATCATAATATTATTCATATTCTCTTAGAAAAATGCTACAAAATTGCAAAAAAAGCACTTGCAGTCAAATTGTCAATTCAGATAAGTTAAGTTATTATTCTGAATTAATTACTTCATAGTTTAAACAATTTATTGTAATTATTGATGATATTATATTTGAATAATGCTAGAAAGATGAGTTTTTTTCTTTAAATTCTGGCTTTTTGTCATATTTTCATTTGGAGTGAAGTAATCATGAATTCAAGTTAATAAAAAGTTGTCTAAACAATTTATTATCATTGTTCATAATATTCTCTTTACTTACTTGGTAGAATGTTGCGGTTTTTCTAAAATTTTAAACTGCTTGTCTATTTTCCATTAGGCGTGACTTAATAATTAATTAGATTTAGCAAAAATCATTGTTTGAACAAATTCTTATTGTTTATGACTATCTTCATCTATATCACTGCCTGATAGTTGTGGTTTTCCGGCAATTTCTACCTTTCTGTCATTTTTCTCACTTAGTGAGTTCATAATTAATTAAAGTTAACAAAAAAGTTGTTCAAACAATTTAATATTGTTTATAACTATCTTTTCTTAGATAAGTGAATTATTTTTGCTCTTTTTCCAATGCTTAAAAAAAGTTAATTTAAAGAAAAAAGCTATTCCACAGGTAAGGCAAAAACAAAGAATAGAATAATGAGGAATAGGTAGAAAGAGGAAAGAGATCATTTAAAATATAGTTTTCTCTCATGTTTATTTATTAATTGTTAGTAATGAAGCAGGCGAAGTAAAGTGAAAGATTTTAGAAAAAACCGCCACTTTCTAGTACTTATCTAAGAAAAAATAGTTATAAACAATATTAAATTGTTTGAACAACTCTTTTGTTAACTTTGATTAATTATTACCTCACTGACAAGGGGACCTTTAGGTCTGCTTTTTTTGTTTGAATTGATACTTTCCTCAATGAAAGGTACGTACCAGAGGTTTTCTGAGAAAAATCAAGAAGACGCAATTTGGACCCAGTTTCGAGAAAAATGCATTTAAAAAATTGCAAAACGGATGGTCGTTGAGCCGGTGTAAAAGTATATCGCAGAGTCGGTAGCTCTCTGGTAGATAGCTCGGCTGATAGCCGCAAGGTTGCGCGTTCGATTCTTGCTATCAATACTTTTTTTAGTCATTAAAATGCTTGTTCATTCCATTTTTGAATAACGTTCGCTAAAAATTTACTGTTTTATGATTATTTATTCCTTATTTTCAATGAAAACTCTGTTATTCGTATTTTTATTACCACTCGTTTGGACAGTTGTGCATTTTATTGAAAAGTTTTATTATTCGATAGTTTCTAGTATCTATATTATTAAATTAAAGTTGGAACGAAGTATTTCAAATGAAAATTCAAATAATAAATACGAAATGTCAGTAGATGCCGGGACGCATTTCATAAGTATTTACTAACAAGAATCAGAATTGTCTTGAAAATGTATTTTTCCACTTTTTTCCTACTTTGTTCCTACTTTAATTTAATAATATAGATACTGGAAACTGCGGAAGAATAACGAATTTTAATAAAATGCACAATTGTCCAAACGAGTGGTAATAAAAATACTATTAATAGAGTTTTTCATTGAAAGTAAGGAATAAATAATAATCAATAAATGGTATAATTTTATCGAATGTAATTTAAAAATAGAATGAAGAAGCATTTCAATGAATATAAAAAAAAGTATGGATAGCGAGAATCGAACGCGCAACCTTCCGGCTATCAGCCGAGCGCTCTACCAGGGAGCTACCGACGATTCGAAATACTTTTACACCGGCTCGATGACCTCTGGTACGTACCTTTCGTTCAGGAGAGTATCAATTTAAACAAAAAAAAGTAGACCTAAAGGTCCCCTTGTAAGTAAAAAAAGGACAGAAAGGTAAAAATTGCCGAAGAACCGCAACTATCAGGCAGTAATATAGATGAAGATAGTCATGAACAATAATCATTTGTTTAAACAATTATTTGCGCTAAATATAATTAATTATTAAGTCACGCCTAATGAAAAATAGACAAGCAGTTGAAAATGTTAGAAAAACCGCAACATTCTACCAAGTGAGCAAAGAGAATATCATTAACAATGATGATAAATTGTTTAAACAATTTTTTGGTTAACTTGAATTCATGATTATTTCACTCCAAACGAAAATTGGACAAAAAGCCAGAATTTAAAAAAAACGCATCTTTCTAGCATTATTCAAATATAATATTATTAATGATTACAATAAATTGTTGAAACAATGAATTTTCTTGACTCTAATTAATTACTTAACTTATCTGAATTGAAAATTTGACTGAAAGTGATTTCTTTTGCAATTTTGTAGCATTTTTATAAGAGAATATTAATAACGTCATTACTAAATTGTTTAAACAATCACTCTTCTTAACATTGATGAACTATCACTTTCCTGTAATTGAAGATTAGACAAAAAATGGAAAATTTGTAAGAAACACGCGTCTTTCTAACTCCATTCTATGAGAAAATTGCTAAAAACAATAGTAAATTGTTTGAACAATTCATGAAAACATCTAATTTCCAGTATAAAGTAATATTTCATGTATAAGAAACAATTCGCATTAAGAAAAACGCGAAAAAATTATAGTTAGCGCCAAAAACTCGCAAAACCCATTTTGCCACTTATGGGGTTTCTTTGGGACTCTATAAAACAGACTTATGGTGTTTATATTCGACAAGTGATATTTTATTCGTATTCTATGGTAAATTGTAAAGAGAATTGTTCAGCTTCAACTCAATTAAGATAATATTGAGGATTCTGAATAAAATTTACAAAAACGTCTTTTTTCCTTATGAGAAATACATGTTAAACTTCATGGGGCTTCCGGCACCCCTACATATAATTTTTTGTCGAAAAAAAATGGATTTACTTTTGTGTGGATTCGAACAAATATATATATATATATATATATATATATATATATATATACCTGTATACCTGTAAATACCTGTATATATACCTGAAACCTGTCGTTGTGATTTCGTCGTGCCCTGTGACCACCCATATCACGGATGTGAGAAGTGGCCATAGGTGTATTTTACCGCGGTTCTACTGGGGGCTATTGA
>CAKNXH010001072.1:49826-70248 GCA_932178445.1 Andricus quercusramuli
CGGTTGATCATAAGACCAAAAGAAGAATGCATCAACTCAGCACAAAGATAGGCTGGGCTAGACAGTACGCGTCCCGCATTCAGTGTGTGATCGACTACATAACATCTGGCTGGACTTTCACTGCCAAGGTTCGACGGTTCGCGCGCGAACTGCGGATCCGTCATCACACAATCAACAAATCATAGCTGATGTCCATCAGACAGCATATTGTTGACAGAATACGAATACTATCTAATGCTAGGAGAAGTCTAGAGCGGAGAGAGGTGGGTCAGAGAAAATCAACAAGTTTCATCTGATCCATCTAAACTCTTCCAAGACCCTCCAACTACTGTCGACCATCCGCCCAAACCAGAGGAGGTCGAAGCATTTTGGAGAGAAAACTACGAGGTCCAGCATCCACTTCAAGAAAACTCGAAGAACATGAATAGCTTCAAGGAGCTGTGCAATGCCCTCATAACACCTGAGGAAGAATGCTCACCTATCACTACCGAGGAGATGAAAAACGTATTAAGAGGCATGAGGAACTTTCCCGCTCTGGGACCAGATGGTATCAAGACCTTCTGGTGGAAGAAGTTTCCTTCAACCCACCAGCATCTGGCCCGAATTTTCACCTCATATCTAAAGTCGGAAGCGCCTATTCCGGAGTGGTTGGTCGAAGGGCGCACAGTGCTCCTGCCGAAGACGGGCAACTTAGCTGACCCTAAGAATAACAGGCCAATAACTTGTCTGAACACACTGTGTACGATCTTCACAGCCATCCTAAATGATAGGATTCTTCGGACAATTGAACGTGTGTGGCGAGAGATGTATGAACAACGTGGCTCGAAGAAAGGCGTAGCAGGATGTCGGGAGAATCTGCTCATCGATAGATGTGTCTGTAAAGACGCAGCATCCTATCAACGATCTCTATCGATGGCCTGGATAGATTACAGAAAAGCTTTCGATTTAACCTCCCATAGACTTGTCATCTGTCTGTTGGAAAGGTTAAGGGTTCATCCACACATCGTGAGACGCATAGAGAGATTAATGCCTTTTGCCTCACAATATTGCCACTATCTCTCGCACTTCGCTATTCCGAAGGTTACCTCTGCGGCAATCCTGGAAATCGAAAGCATAAGGTAACTCATGTATTTTACATGGATGATCTTAAGATCTATGCTAGAAATCAAGAGAAACTACATCTAGCTCTAAAAATTGTCAAAGAGTACACTCAAGAGATTGGAATGGAGTTCGGGTTAGAGAAATGCACCAAGGTTAATTTGAAGAAAGGAAAACTTAACGGCATCCTCGAAGATCCTGAACTCGTTGACAGAAGCGCTATACGACACCTTTGCGCTGGAGAGACCTATACATACCTGGGCGTGCCACAAAGCCGCATTCAAGACGTAACATCTATAAAGGATACTCTCCGATGCAGATACAAACGTCTCCTTCGACAATCATGGTCTTCCGAACTATCGGCGAGGAACAAAGTATCTGCAACGAACATGCTTGCCGTCCCAGTAGTACTCTATCCATTTGGAGTAGTTCCATGGATGAAGGACGAGCTCGAATCCCTCGATATCGGGTCCCGAAAGGTTATGCACATGAACAACAGCATGCACCTCAAGTCTTCTGTTCCATGACTTTACATATCACGCCGTCAAGGTGGTCGTGGAATACTTAATCTTGAATGTCTTCACAACAGGATTATTCTGGGTAAATCACATATTGTCGCAAATGGACAAGATCCTCTTCTTAAAATGGTCAGAAAACACGAAGAAGTAGGCAAAGGGGCGTTTCTTTACAAAGCAGCAGAAGAGGCTGCTGAAACACTCGGTTTTGACTTCAATATCGCGGGTGAGCAAAATGCATCAAATCTTATCCATCCTGAATACAAACTCCTGAAGACCCGGATTAAGAAAGCACAGGAGAAAAACTTCCGAGAAGAGCTCCTCGACAAGAAGATGCACGGCATCTCCCACAGAAATGTGAAAGATCAGTCGATGTCGTATGAGCTGACGTTTGCTTTCCTTAGATCACCCGGATTGAAGTCGGGCACAGAGGGCTTCATTTTGGCATGTCAAGATGGTGTCATTTCCACTCTAGCATACCGTCGCCACATTTTGATCCCAAAAAAATTCCCGATGATAGCTGCATGAACACCCCGAGCATCTAGGACGCATACTATCTAGTTGTCCAGCTCATGCGGGAGCAACCTACATCCAAAGGTAGAATGCGGCACTGAGAGTGCTTTATTACCATCTCTGTCACTCTTACGGCAGTAGATACCCTGGGCCATAGAGCGGGCTGTGATTGGTCGAGAGGCGTGGCCTAAAATGAGTAGTGGGGGTAGGAAAGGGGGCGTGGTCTAGTGACAAAATGGCGCCTATTATGGGGGTGTGGCCTAATTACAAAATGGCGCTAATTAGGGGCGTGGCCTAATTACAAAATGGCGGCTGGCCTAATTGGTTCAATGAATGATTCTGAGTTGGAAAAGGGGAGGGGTCACACCCATCGAACGGATGTTTCTCAGTTGGAAAAGGGGAGGGGGCCCGACCCCCTCCCATCGAATGAATGTATCGAAATTGGAAAAGTGGAGGGGGCCCCACCCCATCCCTGTGCGAACCTGCGATGTCAAACCTGGAAAAGGGGAGGGGCCTCCCTTCTCCCTTTTAGTCCAAGAGTAGAGGTAGTCGGTCATCGAGTTGGAAAAGGCGAGAAGTAATTACAACGCAGGCTAATTATCCTAATCTTACATTCTATTCCGGTTGGAAAAGGGTTGTTTGAAATTAAAACAACATTTATTTCAATTTTTCACCATTTTATTTATTTTTTTCCAAAAAAAATTCTAGATCTAAAGAACACACATGTATTGTCACTTATATAAGATTAAAATAGAAATACAATAATATGTACACGACTCGAGACAAGACAGACATATATGTTAATGAAGCAACACAAAAATAATTAATACAGGGATACTTCTTAGACGCAGAGGAAAATCTAAAACATGCATGTATTCCACAAAAAACTCTTAGCCTATGAGGGAGACGAATACTTAAAATAATGTTTACAAAGCATTATAAACAGAGACACAATAAAGGCAAAAGAATATACTCTCTTAGTCAGAGAGAGTAGGCGCAATATTCTTATGCATGAAAGAGCAAAGAGATAATCGATGAAGCAAATGTTATATAATTATTCTAACTTATATGTGATAAAACGAACATTGACTAAAATAGGTACAAAATAGCAAGTTTCGAAGAACATGCTTGTACACAAGATTCGAGATGATTGCAGCTATGCAGTGAGTATGCACAGTGGCTACCGCCGCTGCCACCATTTTCACTTCCTGATACATTTTTTTTACAAGTCGATTTTCTAATACACTTTCCCAGGGTCGTACATGAAGAAATGAACGTGGAAATTGAATCTCTGTGAGAGCAACTTCCCAACGCCCTTGTAAACAAATTTCTTGAGGCAGTTGTGTTGTCAAATGTGTGATTGTATTGTTGGGATAATATTTCATACAACTATCACTAGGTAGAATGAGATAAAACTGATCTTCATTCATTTCAGATGTTTAATTTCAGAAGCAGGTACCCAAGAATTGAATTTATCAGGATATTCAGCCCACTTGAACTAAACTTGTTTCTTAGAACCTTTCCCACGTGTTTGAATTACTTTTTCGACAATAAACTCGTCCTTGTGCACATTTTTGTTCTTGACATCTGCTAATTCTTGTTCATGAAAAAGTCCATCAATGACTTCACCAGCCAAATCCTCCAACTCGTACACAACAGGCGAATATGTCCTCCACGTTATAATAACAAACAATTCTTCACTCCATTTCGATTCATATGCTTTCTCGAAAGTGTCACACGCACGACTGATGCGTACAACAGCACCACCCTTATATTTAGGGTTTTTCTTTTTATCGTTGTTGAAATAACGTCGTTGTAAATTTTTTCGTGCAATGGATGCATTCTCTAGGGTAACATCAGATGGCGGCATACCAATACTAGAATGACGTGTATTATTGTATGCTGTTACAAGTAATTGAAGGATATCAATATATCTGTGAGTGTTTCGGTGAGAGTAAAGTATCGCCACATACGCTCTTTGAGAGTGCGATTAAAACGCTCGACGACTGCGGCTTTGACAGTAGGATCGCGTGCAACTCTAAACTTTATTTCATGATCTTGAACAAATTTCTGAAAGCTCACGCCGACGAGTGAATGCATTTTTAACCTCTGTTGTAGACTTGTTTTCAAGTGGTTCGACCCAAGCATGTTTGCTAAACACATCGATTACAACTAAAATGTATGAATAATTATCATTGTATGTTTTTAAAGATTGTAAGTCCACCGAACCTGCCTCCCACAAGTCATCTACGTTATCAATATTATAGTGTGCTCTTCTGAAACGTTTTCTAACTGGCCGATGAAGATTAAAACTATCTTGGCTGTTTAACCAATTCAAAAACTCTTTACGCGATAACTTGTTTTCTGTAGCACATACAGGTTTTTCGATGCCTCCATATGACGCCTGATGTTGTGGATCATAGTATAAATCCTCCAATATTTTCATTTTTGTAGACGTAAAGATATCCAAGATTTTTTTCCAGGCGATTTATTATTTTGTAATGTAGTGTTACCAGCACAGTTTTCTTCCCACTGCTCGCCGTCGTCGTCGTCTTCGTTCTTGGTTGAAAGCGCAGATTTATAAAGATTGGAAAATTCGCTTTGTGATTTATTATTTGTATTGTTTCGTTTAAGTGAAGTTTACGTTTTATTTGGCGAAATGTTCAAAAGTCGTGTACTTTTCCAATATTGACTATTTACCGAAAGCTCTCTTGGTATGGATATTCCACGAAGGAAATTAGCAAACTGCAGCATTCCAGGAACGACAACCCTTTTTCTGTGTCGTAATACGTCATTTATAAGGTCGATAATGCTTGAATTTTCCACCCGATGTCCATCGATAAAGACTGTACCTTTTCTATCCCAATATATTCTATCTTTTACATCCGATATTTGTAACTCTTCTATTAATAATTCTGCCTGATTTTTGTATGTTTTTGGAACCGACAAAACAATATCCCCAGTACTGAAGGTTGTATCATTCACCATATAATTCGTCTCCTCCTCCGTACCATTTGTCTCATCACTGGGTACTTGCTTGTTTGTTGGCGTTGATTTCCGCGATTCCTCAGCATAGAAAAGAAATTTTTGCAGAACTTGTTGTTTAAAATTTGATTCATTTCCAGATCCAACCCACTAAGAGTATTACCAGGAGTTTGGGTGGTTGGTAGAGAAAAATTTATATTTTGTACATCATTTTGCTGTTGTTGTTGTTGTTGTGGTGGAAAATGTTGATCGATTGAGGTATGTTGTTGGAGTTGTGACAGGCGATCACTAGGCACGAGTACCATTTTTACCATGTAAAAATAAAATACTATATATATACGAGTAAAGATAAAATACGAGAATAAAATACGAGTACCATGTGGTTGATTACGAGGATCTTGATGAGAAAAGATTTGAAAGAAGTGAACCGATAATGGGTGCTATCAAAAGTGGTAAAAATCCACCTTTTTGTACGATAAAACTTTTTTTACTTCTACATATACCGCGCGGTGTGGCTAATTTCCGTAACGCGTGTCGATGTTTTTTCAACTTTAGTTTTTCACTTTTCTTCAAAGGTACATTCCCATGTAAAATGTTTAACGCGCACTCACAGATACATTTGAAAAGTTTTGGATCAACAGTCTTGAGCACTACACGACGTTGATTGGTGTTTAGATGGTATAAAGCACGCAACGCTGCGGCGTTTTTCACACCAATAGGACGTTTACGTGTTTTCGACTTCATCACATGTGCACGACTGGAACACAAGTATCACTGCTCCGCGGTTTTATACCCTTTGCAGGAAGGTAGACGTAGTCAAACGGATCAGTGGGAAATATTGCCGTTCTGAAGCGACAATTATCAGGAGTTCATTGTTTTAAATCAAAGAGGAGATAGCCATGTGATTGTGAAGTGGCATCGTGGTAGGCTTCTTGGACGAATCGTGGATTTTCAGGAAATACTTGCCGTGCCATATGTTGAATTTGTGCACGATCACGGGGATTTTTAAAAACAACAATATAATTTGCGTTTAACGATATATCACGTTCACCATGGCCTTGATGAAATAGATTCTGAGAAATAACAATTACACTCAAGTTTTTATGATGGCTACCCTTGGTAAAAAGATCGAGTATTGTATTATTTGATGATTCGCGCATCAAATCGTCAATAGTTATTAATTTCACCCGATTATCATTGGAATAATCCTATGTCTGAGGCAAACCTTCACGAAATTCAATATTTTTTCCATATTCAACATAAGATGGTTGCCATTCAGAATAATAGAAAATTATTCGCTCGAAAACTGCATCACACATTTGACCAATGTGACGAATACATTTTTTTACAAAGAATGTCTTGCCACATCCTGCAGGACCGCAAATCATCGATGTGAAAGGATGTTTCCATCTTGTATCCATTCTACAAATAAAATGATGAATCAAAGGATCACCTTCTTTTATACATTTTTCCCACCTCCCACGCGCATACACACACACACACATTCTAATATTGTAAAAAACTTTAGAACGAGGTTAGCTAGAAAACCGCAGCGCGCGAAGCAACCAGGCAAATGAGCTTATAAGCCTGATTGCTGCGGCCGGGTAGATCAGCTCATACCTTGGTAGTATGAGCTCAACTCATTGAGTACCAGCTTGCTCCGCGCGCCTCTAGCGTCCAGGAAATGAGCTAATATCCTGGACGCTGCACCCGCCCATGTCTCAAATGAGCTCATTAAGAGACATGGCCGCCGCCGCCGCCGCCACCGCCAACACTTGACCAACTCTCTCTCTCTCTCACTCTCTCTCACCTGTGGATCTTTGTGGATAACTCAATTTCCTAAAAAGTTTAAAAATGTAACATACAACTCTTAAAATTTTTTTTTCAAAGTGAGGGATGATATTAAAGTAAATGAGGGTTTATCTAAAAATGTTTTTATTAAAATTATAATTTTTTCCTAATTTAATTCAATTTAATATATACAAACAACATTTAGAGAAGTTGTAGACTCCGGCAGCTTCGATCATGGTTCCTTAAAGAAACCAATCCCAAAGCTACTGGAACGTGTACGTCATCCGCTTCTGCTCCTTCTGTCCTAGATGGTAAGCAAGAGCGGGAAATTTACGCTTGATAACATCGGGCAACACTGTTCCTTGGAGTCAGGTCTCTAGCCGCGGATGACCTCACGCGGCAGACAAGACAGTTGGAGATGAAGGTTTCACCTCTGGATGCTTTTTTAGAGCTACCAATCTTTGTAGAATTTAAGAGGAACAGTGTTGACGGACCAGATGGAGCGATCCCAGGAGAACAGCCTTTTGCATCCGGTTCGCGATGAAATGAGCCTGACGCTGGCAAGCCGGAATCTTGTTGAGTTAGCTAATAAATGAAGCTTTCATACCTCCAAGACAGCCGATTATGAGAATTATAAGATGGACTTTGTAGCCTTGGTGCAGCCTACTGAGCTCGAAAAGAATTGCTTGATATTTCGCCCCTTTTTCTCCCTCCTTTGCCGTGATATTACCATCGGCTGGTGCCGAGAATTCAGTCACGTGAATGATCTTGTTCTTCAGATCTTGGAGGACAATGTCAGGCTTCGTAGCACTGATACGTTGAGTGGTGGAGAATGAGAAATTTCAGTAGATCTTACACTGATCATTCTCCACAACTGACTCGAGTTCCCCCTGGGCGTATGTCAAGACGGACAATAGATCAACACCATAGAAATTCCTAAGATGGTAATATAACACTTTTAGAGCTGCATTGTGTCTCTCTATGTAAGCGTAGCGTGCATATTTAGAGCATCCACTCAGAACATGTCCAAGTGTTTCTGGCTCTTCCTTGCACGCTCGGCAGTTGGTATCGCGTACAGGTACATTCATTATGCGCTCGCGGTAAACTAAGGTGTCTATGACGCCGTCTTGACAGGCAAAAAGAAATCCCTTGGTTTCCGATCTCAATCCAGCAGACTTGAGAAACATGTTGGACAGATCCATCGAGAGCTCTTCTCTACGTATGATGCTGTAGAACTTACCATGAAGGGGTTTCTCAGCATGTTCTATTAGTAGGAGCGTATGTTCTGCTACCTGTATACGACTTTTCAGCACCACAGGTGTTAGTGATGCTAGGCCATGTGTAATGTCGCTGGAATTAAATGGGAGGTCAAGCTCTTCTGCGGCCCTATCTGCTGCATGGTATAGAAACACCGTAGCATTGGCGACTTCATGTTGATGTACGAGTCGCATAAGGGAATCCGTGCTTTTTAGAACTGAGCAGGCTGTAGCCAGAACCGTTCTTCGATGAAGACACGGTAAGCTTAGCAATCCTCTACCCCCTTTATCGCGAGGGAGATATATTCGAGGTGCGGAAGATCTAGGATGAAGACTTCGTTGTATTGTCATCATCTTGCGTGTGCTTCGATCAAGTTGTTTCAACTCATCGACGTTCCATTTGACTGCACCAAACGTTTAGAGCAGTATAGGAACGGCCAGCATATTGCTCGCCTGGGTCTTATTCTTTCCAGATAATTCGGAAGCCAAACATTTTTCTGAGAATTTGGCGAAACCTTTTTCCAAGGGCCGTTTTCAAGTTATGCACATTTTGGGTTTCCGCTTACTGTATTCCAAGATATGTATATGTTCCTCCAATACCAAGATGTTGAATGGTATTTCCGCCTATGAGTTGAACATCCTGATCGTCACTGGATGATGTAGTTTCTAGTCTTCCTTGGTGTAGGTGAACGCAGGCACACTTGTCCAGTCCGAAGCTCATGCCAATCGCTTTAGAATACCTATTTACCGCATCTACAAGGATGTTAAGGTCCTTTTTTGAGGAAGCAAAGAGTTCAAGGTCGTCCATGTATAGAAGGTGGTTGACCTTATATTCTCTTCTGCTCGGCGGGCCACGTAGGTATCCAGAGCTTTCGCCTCGAAGCACAATAGATAGAGGCAAGAGGGAGATGCAGAAAAGTATCGGATTTAGAGAGTTTCCTTGGAAGACCCCCCTCTTATATGTGACAAAGCTTGTTGTCACTTGTCTTTTGTCAGATGTTATGACAAATCTTGTCCGCCACAAGAGCACAAGCTCTTCTATGCATCTCACTATTTTTGGATGCACCTCCATGCAATCAAGGAGCTTAATAAGTAGCTCATGGTTCGTGTGATCGAATGCCTCACGATAATCAATCCAAGCCATGGACAGATTGCGTCGATACCTGATCGAGTCCTGGGTAATACACCTGTCTATTAACAGGTTCTCCCTGCAACCTGCCAGCCCTCTCTTGCATCCACTTTGTTCGACTATTACACTCCATACCGGCTCGATAGATGTCAATATCCTCTCTTTGAGGAAGCCAGTGAATAGCTTGTAGCTGGTGTTTAAACAAGCTCTGG
Source organism: Andricus quercusramuli (assembly GCA_932178445.1). NCBI lineage: Eukaryota > Metazoa > Arthropoda > Insecta > Hymenoptera > Cynipidae > Andricus > Andricus quercusramuli. The sequence continues at coordinate 59,326 of CAKNXH010001072.1, forward strand.
GCCTGTAGTTCTTTGGACTTGACAAATCTCCGGTCTTAGGGATCAATAACGTGCGTCCTTCCACTAGCCACTGCGGGACGGGTTGTTCTCCGTTTAAGAAAGTAGTAAATATACGAGCTATATGTTGGTGCATAGAAGTAAACTTCTTCCACGAAAAGTTGTTGATTTTATCTGGCCCTGGCGCTGAAAAGTTCTTAGTTCTAGCGATAACTTTCTTCACTTCTTCAGCAGTAATTAGTGGACACTCTTCCTCTGGACCTTGTGACGTTTGCCTTTGGAAAAAGTTACGAAAGAGTGATATATCAGAAGCGTCTTCATTTAGCTTATAAGTATCTCCATATACTTGCTCCCAGAAGACTTGAATCTGCCGCTCGAGGGCTACCCGGGAAATTGGTATAGATCCCGGGCATGGTGGGATTTCTCCTGGTTCCAACGAGTCATCATCATCATCGGCATCATCTTCCATATTTTCCGCCTCAGGCTCGTCCACAGCAATAATCAACTCCTCTCCCCCGTGCTCGGAGCAATCTGGAAAATAAAATTTAAAAAAATTAAATATTTAGATTACGTTTTCTATTTATTTTTTTCTATACCCATGTAATTTGTGTACTTATCATGATTTGTAGATTTCTTGGCACTGTTATGTTCAGTGTGGCAACAATGATTCCTAGATTAGGATATAGTTGCTGTTGTTGTTGTTGTAGTGGTTAGAACCTCTGTTCCAAATCGTCCCACTGCCACAAGAAGTTTTCTGCATCTGTAAGCAAAAAGGAGTGGAGATTAATGCTCATTAATACACAATTGTAAACACTGAAAAACTATACTAACCTATTTTTAATGTTTTGAAAATGCATCATGCAACTGTACGTGTGTGTGTGTGAGAGGGAGAGATAGAGAGCTATAGTATGATGAGAATTAGAGCAATTCCCTGTAGCCGTAGGGGAGTGAGTCAAAGTTTTCAATGAACCGTTTTTCAATACATACCGGTTTAACTGTTTTACTTTCAGTTAATGTGATGACATCGTGAAATGCTGTGCGTCTAATAGCTCTAAAATTTAATTTTATTGAATCTACTGCTCTATCAACAATCATTTCACGAATAGTGTTAAAGTTAACATATTTAGAGTTTTTATAGTTGAGCGTGATCCCCTTTACTTTACATTTTGTGTGGATTTGACCGTTTGCACCAACAACTTGGTAGGCGTAAAATTTGGGACCTCCAGAAACAAAGGTCTTCATGAAGCTACCCTCGCCGTACTCCCCCTCGAGTTCGTCGGTCATCTGACCCAATAGACGACGAAGAGGAGGATTGTACTCACCAGGCTCGTTTCGTCGTACATAAATGCACGAGTCAGTGTCGTAGTACAATACCCTATGACCCAACTGAGACAGGTAGTCGTACAAGACTAAACGAGCCTGGGCTGTTGTATAGGCTGCGATGACAACATTTGTGTTTGGCGAGGATTTACAAGCCTCTGCCGAGTATTTGTACGAAACACAAAGGAGGTCATCGTTGATCGGTGTTATGTCAAAAAATTCTGTTTCCAGGCTCAAGAAAAGTCTATTTAATGCCTCTAAACTTTCAATATAGACTGTTCGCATTAAATTTTCACGTTGACCAAACTTCCCCCAAAACGAGTTTAAGCATAGTTTAGCAACCGAACGCAGTCCAGGATTTTTAGTAATCTTAGAGCGATCTAAATCAACACCCTCGATGGTCGAGTGCTCATTCAAATATGCAAGTTTACTAGCCTCGTCAATACACTCGGTTGGCCAGCCTGAAGATTCTTGCTTGATTTTTAAAAATCTATTTATGTAATCTGCAAACAATCCACCCTCTCGTGTATCAGGATTATATTGCACGACATTGTATTTTGCCAGATTTCATGAATAAATTTGTTTTCATAACCCATTTGCACAGCCTTTTTCAATTCATCTGACACCCATACCCCCTCAATTTCGCGCAAAGCAGGCTCATGTCTACACTCTTCCTGCTGGAGATTCTCAAAAAAGGCATTGCAGAGTGGAAACATGAGTTTTTTATGCACTTCAAGAGGTAGTACTCGATGATAGAGGGATTGAGGCGGTAAAACTCGACATTTCACATTTCACAATTTGGATCACAAGTAAGCAGTATGTTATGAAAATATAACAAACACTCCGCGTCCGTCAGGCGATACGCGATAGCCATCAGGCTATAAACTAAGACTTCAACTTGGACCATGATTTTTCAGGGGCGGTTTGAAAACAAATACGTACTTCTCTGAAGACGATTGAGGGAAAACTGAATTTTGAGGCTGGAAGTGTGTCTATTTAAGAACAGAAAAAATCTACCCCCGCCTACTAACCTACTTTTGTGTTTCATACCAGCCCCTGTACTTTTGAAACTTGTCCACTGCACCTCTGGCACTGGCTGGAAAGAGGTTACATTTTTATGACAATAAGGCATCCGTACCTGCCTTTTCTATACTGTTTTTATGGTGGTGCCCGGCGAGCTTTTGAAATTCGTTAATCGACATTGTTTACGAGGTGGTCGAACTTTTCGTAGGAAATTTTCTGTATCTCTGCCTAGTACACATAAATTTTAGGAAGCAATAGTTGGACAGGGTTTTTGCAATGCTTTAGGTTGCACGTTATCGTGTAGCTAAATGTTCACATCAGGTACTTCCGCTTTTACATAAACTGAATTTAGAATACAATGAGTTCGAAGACCGATTTTTTTTTCTTCTTGATTTTCATGAGTAACCCTAATAAAATACTGAATTGTTCTATTGTAACTTGCCTCACGAAGCATTGTACACACGTTTGCAATAATCACTTTCCATTTCCCACGAAAAATGTTAGTATCTTCTTTAGGATTTTTTTCAGAATTTTCTTACCGGATTTTTTCTGTAACCACCTGGGTAATTTATTACTTTACACCACAATTGGTTAGTTTCTAAAATCATGTGCTTTTCTTACTTATCTGCTTTACACACTGAATGAAACCTACTGAGTCTATGGTTTTGAATCACGTGGAACTCTATACGATTTTTGGAAAACGCAGATTCATGTGTGTAGTTTATGGTATGCAGGTGTTCAACACATATTCTTTTGTGGAATTTTGGGAAAATACACAATGTCATGTGTGATTCATAGTTGCAGGTGTGAGCCACATATTCTTTTGTGATGTTCCTGGAATTTATCAAATGTTATGTGTGATTTATGGATGCAGGTGTGAAGCACATATTCTTTTGTGAAATTCCTGGAAAATTGGAATTTTCAGAACATACGAAGTCTCATGTGTGATTTATGATTGCAGGTGTTCAACACATATTCTTTTGTGAAGTTTCTAGAAGGACATATTGTCATGTATGATTTATAGGTTGCAGGTGTTCAAAATCTTTTGTGAAATTCCTGGAAAATAAGAGCATGTGTGATTTATAGTACACACGTGTTCTTTTGTCTGATTTTCATGGAAAATACTAATTATTTTGTGTGATTTACATACATAATATATTCTTTTGTGCAATTTCAATGACATGTTGGTTTCTTGTGTGATTTATATGAAACATTCGGTCCATTGTGTAATTTCTAGGAAATACAGCATTATATTCTTTCTTCACATGTGCGACATAATGGTTATTCCCACACTAGCCACATATGGTTATCCCCTCTCAACAAAGAATGCTATCCCCACTCCTCAAATATTACACTTATATAAAAGCATGTGAGGAACCTCTTTGAATCAGTTGAGTTTTTATATCTGAATGAGCCACTCTGTTGCAAGTTAACATCGATTCAGTATTCAGTATTCCTGAAACACCAAAAATAAAAAGGATCAAACCCAAGTCAACACTTCTTAAACAAGAACTGACTAAAGCTGCTCTTAAACGATTGGTCACGATGTCTACAAATTTCACGAAGAGAACTACACAACAAATGATTCTGCCAACTGTTTACGGACTTAATTATTCATTTTCCAAGACTATTCTAATTGGACTAGAGATTCAATCGGATGGAAAATTTAAATCGGTCGTTACAATTATGAACAGCTCAGGCAGTGGAATTACCTTCGAATCGGCAACTTGGACAAATCTCAAACAACACTTGGATATAATAGAATCGTACTTCTGTGTCGGTAATTCACCTTTATACCTGCAAACCATTGAATTGGGTAAATACGCGCTCCTGTTTACGACCGCTCACGGGAACAAGGCAATAATTCTCCAGGAGGGCAAGGGACGCAACGACGAGGCTAACAATGAACCGGACCAGGCAGAGATGGAGGTCAAGAAGAAAAAGATATATATCCCCGAAATAGTTCTTCAGAAGTCTAGTTTCGAAGGAATGAAAAATTTCATTGTGTGTGTAGGTGAAAGGTTCAGAAGAATGCAACGAATATTGGAAAACGTGGAAGGATGTAAAGATTTTTTAGTTGAAAGGATTGTCAATTATTTAGTCTGTGAAAATGTAAACTCACCGAATAAGGAGTTAATCCGTCAGATAATTAAGTTTAAATCTACATACTTCAAAAGTCAGGTACAAACAGAACTTGAGAAAGAATTCGTTAAATTATATTTTGAAATCGTTTTCATGGAACTGACAACCATCTTAATTCCATACATTGTTGGCGAGGTTGAAGTTATTTTTTCTACACGTACATAATTGAATGTATTTTGCTGGATATTCAATAAAAACAGATATGGAATTATAATTTAAAAATGTGTATATTTACTACCTGTCACTTAAAAATAATTGAGGATAATTTTATATTCTAATTAGTGGTGGGCCCCCTCCCCTTTTCAAGGCGCAACATGTCCATTCATGAAACTTCGCAGGCACGCACAGGGAGGGGGTGGGACCCCTTCCCCTTTTCCAACTTCGACACATTCATTCGACGGGAGGGGGTAGGGCCCCCTTCCTTTTTTCCAGGTTAGAATTATCCACTCGATGGAATCATGTGTGACCCCTCCCCTTTTCCAACTCAGAAAAACTCATTCGATTCATTGGTATAACCGCCATTTTGTAATTAGGCCCACCCCTAATTAGCGCAATTTTGTAACTAGGCCACGCCCCCTAATTAGCGCCATTTTGTAATTAGGTCACGCCCCTCGGCCAATCAGGGGAGGCCACGCTCCCTTTCCTACCCTCACCACTCATTTTAGGCCACGTCTCTCGACCAATCACAGCCCGCGCCATGGCCCAGGGTATCTACTTACGGCATTAGCCCAAATACCTTTCCGCTAAACGCTCCTAGAGAAAGAGAGTCAATTGTCGGAAATGAGAAGTGCCGCATATCTTGGAACTTCATAGTAGAGGTCAGTGCAAAGTGATTGCATCATGAGACATTAGTCAATTAAACACTTGTATACGTCATATGCTGTCTGGGTAAGGGGAATCGGCTTCATATAGCGTAAGGGGGGGTTTCGGAGTAGTGTAGGGGGTGTCTGCCTATAGTGATGCCTTACTACTTATATTATTTTCAATAAACATCAGAATATGAATAATGATTACAAAATTATGTATAATAATAAAAATATCAATAAACATTGTAAATAATGTAAAAAGAGTGCGAATTTTTCACCGGCGCAAGTGTCCATCGACAGTGCGCATGCATGCCGCTCGAAAATGCACAGTTCCAGGTTCCATACTGGGAGGTTGTACACGGGAAAAAAAGTTCATCAAACTTTCTTGAACTATTACAAGATACTGAACTCCGATTTGAAAAAGTTTAATAAAATATATAGAGAAATTCATGAAAGAATGCTGAAAACTTTCGTAGAAATCAAAATTGAGGTATTGAAAGTTTGTAATCACATAATTATAAGGTTTAAATACCTCAATTCAGTCAAATGTACAGAAAAATTCTTCAAAAAATGCTGAAAAATCTCATTGAAATTCGATTCGAAGTATTGAGTGTTTGTAAACTACTTCAATATAAGATCTATAGACTTCAGTTCTTTAAAATGTAGCTGCGCAGTCGCTACTGTGCGCAGACAGCGACTTTTCCGCATCGCTCCCGCGTGAAAAAAAAATAAATCAAGTCTTACAGAACATTAGCACGCGTTGAAAATTAAAATATTAAGTTTTCCAATAACCGAAACATCTCTAAATGGTAAATCCACTACCCGGGTGCACCGGAACATGCACCAGGTCGTTCAAGACGTCATCTACGAGAACTTTTTTAGAATCTAAAATGTATCAATAGCCAAAATAACTACAGATGGTGAGTCGACGATCAGGATGCACCGGAATGTGCACCAGGTCGTTTGGCACGTATTCTACGAGAACTGCTTTAAAATTCAAATTGTGTCAACATCCAAAATAATTAACAGTGGTGAGTCGACGATCCGGGTGCACCGAGTCGCGCACCAGGTAGTTTAGCGCGTATTCTACGATAACTGTTTAGAAATTTGAATTGTTTCAACCACCAAATTAACTACCGTAGACTCACCATTGGTAGTTAGTTTGGCTATTGGCACAATTTAAATTTTTGAAAAGTTCTTGTAGAATACGTGCTAAGCGACCTGGTACACGTTCCGGTGCATCCTTATCGTCGACTCACCATTGGAAGTTATTTTGGTAGATAAACCTCAAGATTTCTAAAGCAATCATCAAGTCAAGCTTTCTTCGCTCGTTTTTTTATATTAAGAAAATATGAGAGAAAACAAAGTTTTCATATTTCTGTTTCGGTCTTACGATCCATTTAGAGAAAATTGAAAAACTAAATCGAGTCAAAATTCCTTTTTATTCAACAATTGTTTATTCAAAATTATTTTCAATGCAAGCCTTTAATTTCATATAACTTATATAAACTTATTCTATATAGCTATTTAACATCTTATTAATCTCGAACCTACTAGAATTTATAACCAAAAAAGAATTTGCGATTGAAATTTTTTTCGAAGTTTAAAATTTCCAAAATTTAAAAAATGTCAAAGATCCCGAAATTTGTAATTACCTAAATTTTAAGCTAAATTTTCGAAATATGATATTCTTGAAATTACTGACATTATAAATATAAAACTCCAGATATTTCAAATTTCCGAAATCATTAACCTAGAATTTTCAAATCACAAAAATTTGTCAAACAGCCCTGCACAGCTGTAGCTTATATTTAAGAGTAAAAAGTAAAGCTAAGTAAGAAGTCCCAGTAAGAAGTCCCAGTAAGAAGTTCCTGGTACCGATATCGGGATCGATATTTATAGGGTGCATTGGTCCCACGCTACCCCTACTTATCAGCTGATGGCGCGCGCAATCGATCGTATGATCGGCTGATTTCTTGAATCCTCCCCTCGTTACACCTGCTTGTCCACTTATGAGTCAGAGGCGTACCAATACAAATATTCGCCCGTGACTTTATACTTTCATTATAATTATGAACATAGAACGGACCGTCTCAGGCTCAAAGAAGGTTTTATCTAGAATCAACAGCTGTCAACTATCGCACAAGACAGATTTGAATGTAAACATCTTCGATAAACATAAACTTATACTAAAAAGATTTCACAAATATTTCACAACGATTTCAAAAATTTGACAAAGATTTGAAAAGCTTTCAAAGCATTTCTTAAGTTAAACTAAAATGATTTCAAAAATAATTTTTGAAAAATTTCATAATGATTGCACAAAGATTCATATTGCTATGTAAGATGTTCACGCAACAAAAAGCGAAATTAAAAAGTGAAAGAGTGAGATGAAAAAAAATTGTGGATCTATCAAATTACAGGTTATATGTTCGATCGAGTGTTCAATCACAGTAAAATTTACGGAAAAATGTATTACAGGCGAAAAATTAGACCAAAAAATCTTGAAGAAGCACAATATATCTTTCAATCAAAAAGATTACTAAAGTACTGGCAGCAATTAACAAAAAGAAAAAAGACTGAAATCAATGAGAAGGAAAGTTTTCATCATTATGAAATTTGTATTGCTTTCGTAATTCTTATCAAATATATATTGCACATATCTTTTTAGAAAAATGAAATGGTTAAAAATGTTCAAATGATTTTTATTTTATTATTATAGTTCAGATAGAAAAGTTTTACTTGTTATTAAAAAGGTTATAGCTGCATTTATTGTTTATAGCGCCTTCATCGCCTTCTGTGTACGTTAGTGAAAAAAATGTTATCTTTAATAATCGTGAGGGTAATTTCCAAAAAGTTGACCACTTTAAGTACTAGTGTTTTTCTAATTCTTTAAATCTTATGAGACGTTATTTGGAAAATATAAACAAAATAGCAGGCCAAATGCCTTGTCACCCACCTGTCCCAAGATACAAATTTGAAATAAAAAATTGCTAAATTATAGTAACAACATTTTTTATTGTTCGAAATGCACTGATAATATAACTTATATTTATTTAAAAACGATAAAATTAGAAGAATATGGTTCAATATTTTGGAGTTAATGATTTCAAAAATCTCTTTAAAGACTATTCCACAAGTTTTCCGCCCCTACATCCGAAGCTGCTATTTTAGGTGATAACTCAAGAATTGTTCATTTTATCCGTACGCAGATTCTTGTATAGTTCAAAATCGATTTATCAACGTTGATTTCAAATAATAATGAATAATGGCCACTATTTTTGCTTAATATTTTTGATAAAATTTCAGGTCATCCTCCGTATTAATGAATCCTTCTATAAAATGAGGAGATTATGTTGAATGATAAAGAGAGCAGAAAATAAATTGTTAAACTACCCATTTTTCGATATTCTAAAATATTTTCACCTATTCTGTATATTATGTTTTTAGATGAATTTTCAAATTATTATTGAGTTTTATGGCCGTATTTCACATCACCCTGCGCTCGGTGCTAACATTGGACCGACTAAATTTTTTTTAACGGATGCTAAATAAATTCTCAAGAGATCTATGAGAACCGATTTTGAAAAGAAGTTGATAATTTTTTTTATTGAAGTATAAACCTTGCAAAAATTAAAATCGTTGAATTTTTAAGAAGAAAATTAGAAACACAATATTATCAAGTCAATCTGTGCAAAAATTCTATTTTTGAACAAAAAAAAAATCACGTGCGTCCTAAACTATGACCCAAAACAGATTTATGTGTGAACATCTTCGGTAAACGTTGACTGAAACTGAAATCTTACATAAAGCAAATAATAACTCACGCACATGTGGGAGAATACAAATTTATTTTCTATTATATATAATGTCGTGCAGAAGTTTCTGGACAGTTATTTTCCAATAGGATAATAATCCTAATCTAACAATGTAACAATAACCGTACTTTAATAATAATAAACTATAGATTTTCTCTCTATTGACATATCCGGCATATTTTGCCGGATTTGAACTTTCTTTTTCGGTATATTTTATCGTATACTAAATTGAATTCTGAAGAATTTATTATGAATTCCAAACGATTCTAGATTAATTTCAAACAATTCTAGATTAATTGCAACTAGTTGAAAAATTGATTGTTTGCAAAAATATTTCGGACAATAGAAAATTTAATGAAGATCTTGATGAAAGATGGAGGTTATGTGTCATCTGTATATATCTATATTCCTTGCTGGATCTTAATTTTCTCTTCCGGCAGATTTTCCCGGATCTTAATTTTCTCGTTGGGAATATTTTTAATATCATGATTTTCCGTCAATTATCACGAATTTCCAAAATTTCCACAACTTTCATAAATTTCATAAATTTCCATAAACTTAATAAGTTTCAACAAATTTGATAAATTTTAACAAATTTCATAAATTTCCACGATAATGATAAATTTCCATAAATTTTAGAAATTATGGTAATTCATCAAACTTTTCATACATTTTAAAAATTAAAGGGAAATGGCTTAATGGTATAATAATAATAATAATAATTTGATAATAATGATGGGTGGAAATATATTATAATTTGAGGAAATTTTAGAAATTCATGCCAATAGAACGGTAACTTTTGTAACCAGTCACTGGGGTGCATTCCCGCCCCTCACGGGACGTTGAAAAGGGGTAGGGGTTTAAACCAATAATATTTCTGTAACCAGTCACAGGGGTGCCTTCCTGCCCCCTCCCCCCCCACGGGAGGTTGGAATGGGGTAGGGGTTTGACAAACATTATTTCTATAACGAGTCACAGGGGTGCCTTACCGGAAGAGAAAATTAAGATCCGGCAAAATATATCGGAAGAGAAAATTAAAAACTGGCCAAATATACAGGATCCGTATAGACTACAAAAATATAATTCTTAAACAAATAATTATTGTTTAAATAATAAAAACTTATTTACAAAATACTTGGAAACTCGTCCCTTATTAATTAAAAATAATTCTTGTGAAGAAAATCCGAAGAACACCGTTTTTACGATGAATTTAATAGAGAACCGCTATTTTGCATTTTTTGGGGTCACTTTCCAAGCATAATAACAATTTACAAAAATTTTATAACAAATAGCTCTTTTTCCCATTTTTTTCTAAATCGAGCTTTTCCCATTTGAAACCCCATGTTAATTTCAAAGGCTCAGTGGTACGGGTTAACTTCGACAAAAAAAAAGAAAACAAGAAAAATGTTAAGTTGATAAACTGTTAATATAAATTAAGTATTTATTTTCAAAATTGAACTGTAGTTCGACTCTTAACAATAAAAATATAATAAAATTGATTTCACAAGACGATTCTGAATCTGTTTATAATTAAACAATTTATAGATTTTTACGTTCAAAATTGAACTATTTTAATTTGAATGCGTTACGTAATTAATGAAATGTATGCATCCGATTGGAACTTCAAAATCTGTTTTTAATTTTCAAAAACATTTTAAATAATATATTCATAATTTTAAAGTTTTCATTGTTCCATTTTTTTTTAATTTTTCATTAGTAAATGACATTTTTCATTTAAGATTTTCAAGAAACAACTTATAATCACTAAATTGTACTGTGTTTAAGTTAAAATTGTTCAAAAATGATATAATTTTCAA
>CAKNXH010001072.1:70348-108373 GCA_932178445.1 Andricus quercusramuli
TACGTAACTTTCGGGAATTCACAAATTAAATAAGTATCTCGCAGAAATTGTACAGAAATTTAATATGAATCCAACTTTGCGCACCAAAGAAAACTGGTAAGTGAAAAAAGGAACCTAGCCTTTAACAATTTTTTTTAATTCAGGAGAAAGTCAGGGGTTTGGAAAAAAAATCTTACAAAAGTCCGAGATTCACATTACTTTAAATAACTGTCAAACCGAATAGATTTGAAAATTAATCTTTTTGCTTGAAAATTCCACTATTTCGTAGAAAATTTACTTTTTGACAGAAATTCATATTTTGGTGTTGAAAAATAAATCTAAATGTTTTTTGGATAAAAATCCAACTATTTTTTGGAAAATGTATATTTTTTATTGAAAAATTCATCTATCTGAGCAGAAAATTAATTTTTTTTTTATAAGAATGCAACTGGTTGGTTGAGAATTCAACTATTTCATAGAAAATTCACCTTTTGAGAAAAATTCACATTTTGTGTTGAAAAATTAATTGAAATATTTTTTCGATGAAAATTCAACTATATTTTTCAATCTTTGTCTTTCTGATTTGAGAAGTCATCTGTTTTAGTAGAAAATTAATCTTTCTTCGATGAAAATGCAACTGCTTGATTGAAAAATAAATAATTGTTTTAAAAAGGCATCCTTTTTGTATGAAAATTCAACTGTTATTATCGAAAATTCGTCTTTTTGGGTTGAAAATTCAAATACCTTCGTAGAAAAATGTACTTCTTATTTAAATTGTTTTTTTGTTTGAAATTTTTTTTTGATCCACTTTGTTAAAAAATAATTTTTTCGTTGAAGATTCATATTTTTATTTAAAAATTCATCTCTTTGGTTAAAGTTTGACTAATTAGTTGACAACTGATTTTTTATAATTGAAAATTTAACTGCGTGGGTAAAAGTTGAACTATACTGTTAAATTTGTTTTTAATGAAGTTTTACCTCTTTGGTTAAAAATTTAACTATTTTGTTGAAAATTAATTTTTTTGCTGAAAATTCCTATTTTTCTGGTTGAAAATTCAATGTTTCTACAGAAAATTCGTCTTTTGGCTTTCAGGATCAACAATTCAGGTGAACATTTTTTTTCTTTCATCACTGAGAAATCTTTTTATTTGTTGAAAATTCGTCTTTTTGATTTTGAAATTAATTTCTTTCAATTACATTTCATCCTTCTAGGTTGAACTATCAACTATTAAACTTTTTTGTTACGAATTTTCTTTTAAGGTTGAAAACTGAACTATTTCTTTGAAAATTCGATTGTTTTCAAATATTTTAAAATATTTTGAAATCTTTTAAACATTTTTTAATGCTTGTGAAATCTTTTGAAACCTTTTGAAATCTATGGGAATCTTAAATGTTTGTGAAATATTTCAAATCATCTAAAATATTTTGGGAATCTTTTAAAACCTTCATAAAATACTTTGAAATCTATTAGAATCTTTGAAATTCTTGTGAAATTTGTCAAATCTGCAAAATTATTTTTAAAAACTTTAAAATCATCTAAAATATATTAGAATATTTTAAAACTTAATAAACAATTTTAAAATGTTTGTAAAGTATTTTAAAATATTTTGAAATCTATTAGAATCTTTGAAGTCTTTGAAATATTTGAAAATTTTTGGAAATCTCCAGGATTGTTTTCATATACTTTAAAGTATTTTGGAATCTTTCAAAACCCTTCTCAAATATTTTGAAATGATTGTAAAGTCTTGAAACGTTCACTCTAATCGGCATCTGAGAGTAGGCTACACGAATACGCAGGAAAAACCCGACACAGAAATAGCCATCCGACAGGCGAGAATAGTTCTGGGTAGCGACGCCAGGAAGCGCAGAATCCTTTCTCCTGCGACCTACATCAACCGGAGAGCATATGAGAAGGGAGGCGAGATACAAAGCGGCATTCTCGAGTGGACTACGGGAAACCGAAGTTCACAGCCGGATCATCCATCCGAGTAGCTGCAAAGCTCATGATCTGGAAGGATAGAGGTCCGCAGTTTTTGGTCCGGGTACGCTTTAACAGGCTCGGGAATTTTTTTTGTTCTCTCAGGGCACACCGTCCAGGCTCCTGAATCTTCTCTATTTCTCTCTTCTCTTGGGTACGCGATACAGGCTTCAAGATTGTATTTGATTTTGCATTTTTTTACCCTGTCTTTTATTTCGTATTAATCCTGGGTACGCTTATACAGGCTCCAGATTTGTCTTTCAGGTTTTATCCTCTGGGTACGCTGTATCAGGCTCCAGACATTTCTTATTTTTGACATTTCTTATCAGGCTCAAAACATTTTTTTTCACTCGGTATCCTGAGTACGCTGTCACAGGCTCCAGACTTTGTATTCATTCTAAACGGTGCACGCTTCACAAGCTGCCGTGAAAGTATTTTACGGTTAGATTTTTGCCACACGACGAAAATTGTGTGAAAACCCAATGACTGTAGTATTATAATAAATAAGATCAAATGTTCTCTCAATTGTAGAACCGTGGTTATTGCATACAACTAAGCTGATTCATGCGCGACGTTGTACCTTTGTGAAATGTGAAGAGACTGATCACTAGGCTTGTTCATGCGTGACGTTGTACCTTTATGAAACGTGATAAGACTGAACATATTGTAACCACGATTACTAATCAAATCTATAAGGAATCATCGTTATGAAAGAGATTTGAGGCTGATTAAAGAACAATTTATAATTAAATTGTGTGCACTTCAATCCATCTTTTCCTTTCTGGATCTGAATTGATTTTACCAGGGCTTAGGGCCAAGTAAAAATAAAATATAGTAAAAAACGAAGACTTTCATTGGTGACCGAATAGGGGCCCAGAGAAGAAGATAATTGAAACTTATTAACCTTCATCCGGGCGCATCACCTTACATGACGTAGGTGGGCGCGTGGCGGTAATCTACCGCCCTCAACTTTTTCAGTCCTTTCGATCAAACGCATAAGTGAAAATGGTGGAATTTAGGCAAATAAAATCATAAACAGCAATCACACATGTTTGTAAAAAAATAGTCTGAAAATAGAGGCCAAACTCACAGTGACATTGAATTTATTGCAAAAATTACATTGGAAAAAAATCTCCTCAATCAGTCCTCATTTTCTGTGTCCATTCTGTCGCCATTGTGATAATTCTCACAAGTATGCACTGAATGCTTTTGACAAATGCTATGCATACGTGAGTTACATCTTACATCTTCTTGTTAGTCGCGTTATATCATTTTTTTTCGAACCGCAAATGTAGCAGAATCGGCGATTCTGCGAAACGACAAGTGCTTCTCTGGTGGAGAAGTCTTCTCGGTAGGAACCTTGGAAACAATGCAAGTCTTTTGGTAGCCTCTGGAGTTTTGCCGAACATTGTAACTAGATAATACTAGCCCGTCCCGTCGTCCCCCGAACGCACAGTCGAGAGTTTCGCGCTATTAAATGAGTAGGGCGGTAAATTACCGCCCACGCGTCTGGATGAGGGTTAAAACCAAAATCATGCCTGGCACACGTGGTCACCCGAGCAAGCGTCACAAGCGCATGCCCAGCACACAAAAAACGAATTTAAACGAGAAAATGACTACACTCACAGAGGAACGAGGGATGAGAATTGGAGAAGTTAAGACAGAAATAGAGTATCAACCCCAAGGAACATTAGGACGATGACAATCACTGACCACAATAATAAAGAAGAAGAGATGATTGTTAGCGAAGAAGTCACTGTGGTCCATCCGGTAAACTGATAAGGTTCGTACCTTTCATAAACTCCCCTGTCAGCGCAACCTACTAAAGAAAGAAAGAGAAAAACAACCACCATCCTAACCTACATTCAAGGTATTACATAAAAAATTGGAAAAATTCTCAACAAACATAACATTCAAACCATATTTAAACCACCTGCGAAAATAGGACAACTTCTGAATAACCCTAAAGATAAAAAGGCACCTTTCAGTGATCAAGGAGTATATGAAATCCCTTGTTCTTTTTGCATAGTCTATATTGGAGAAACCGGGAGAGCGGTAAGCCAACGTGTAAACGAACATGAGGGTAAAGTCAGGCTGAAACATTTCGCGCAAAAAGCACTAGCTGAGCATCATATCGAAACAAGAGATAGCATTTTATTTGGCAAAACAACCGTCATTGCAAAAACGTACAATATTTTTCCAAGACAACATAGAGAAGCAATCGAAATCTCAAAACACCCTAATAACATCAATAGGGACAATGGATATAATACCAATCCGATTTTGCTCTCCATCCTCCCGTTTTTTTTAAAAAAGACTTGATCGGCGAATCGAGTTCGAACTGTCCCCACCATGGGGCGCTCTGACAAGATTCATAGTTTCGCACATGATTGAAACCCAAAAAAGCTCCACATTTTAAACGTAAATTATCAAGGTGTGTTACTGATATTGCCGAAACTAATGAAGAAATGCATTTTTGCCCTCAACAAAAACTGAAATTTAAGAAACTTCCATGGAAATATCTTGAAGTTTTTCTCTGCGGCCCGGAAAGATATCCTATTATTCCCATGAATCAAAAATCAAGGATGGAAACTCTCCACGTTAAACCTCTAGTAGTAACGACAACAAAAAAGTAGTAAGGTCCGTATATGTCTCGAAGTAAGAAAACTCAACGAAGTTCTTGAAGAGGACTACGAGGGAACAGAAGACATGAAAATTTTATTTCAAAGATAAAAGGGTGCTAAGTAGTCTAGACATAAACATGAGTTTCTGGCAGATTCCTCTAAGCCCAGAATTCAAGAAATGCACTGCATTTTTGTATAAAGGTATGTGTTATGAATACAATGTCCCACCTTTTGGTTTGAAAACAAGCACTGTGGCATTGTTTAAGGCCTAGATGAGGTATTAAAAGGGTTAAGCGAATTTATAATATCTTACGTCGACGACCTGCTCGTACTTCTGAATCCGAGAAGGGACATCTCGATCATCTAGATTTAGTTCTAGAAAGATTTAGAGAACATAACATAACTCTAAACTTTAACAAATGTGAATTCCAACCAGTCGATACTTTCTTTTTAGGGCACATTATTTCTGCAGCAGGAATAAGACCAGATGCTGAAAAAATTCAAGCTATAAAAGATCTTAGTATACCTGAAAACAAAAAAAAAACAACTACAAGGGTTTTTAGGGACAGTCAATTTCGGCGCAAAATTTACAGACAAATTTTCAGAAGAGTTAATAACCGTGCTAGAGCTTTTCAAAAAGGGAATTAAATGAAAATGGGAAGAAAAACACTAGATAGCATTTGAAAGAATAAAAAAATTATTTAATTATCAAGTCATGCTCTATTTTCCGGATCCAGCAGAAGCCATTTACTTACAAACTGACGCGAATGATCACGCTTTAGGAGCAGTACTCTACCAACGCGGCGAGCATGGCGAGACAAAAATGATTGCCTGTGGGAATCGCACCTTAATAGGCGCTGAAGTAGTGTACTTTACTACAGAAAAGGAACTCTTGGCTCTTGTCTGGCCGTTATAAAAGTACCGAAGCTTCCTACTGGGTGCACAGATTATTCCCTGTACCGATCACATCGCACTCTTGTGCCTTCAATCCTGCAACTTACTAAGCTGTCGACTGACAAGGTGGATTATGGCGATCCGAAATTATGTCATAAAATCTGAGTTCTGTCCCAAAAAGGAAAATATCATCGCAGACGCGCTCATTAGACAGACCATCAACGACTACGAACAACTCTAGACTAGGGATAAACGCATTGCAATTTACCAGCTAGCGAAAAAACACACAGAAAGTCGCAGAGACAAGTTTTAGGAACTGAAAAAGAGTCACGAAAAGATCCTAAGCTTAGAAAAATCATGGAAAACATAGCCAATACCAACAAATACTTGTACATTGAGGAATGTCTATATAAAAAATGCAACCTTCAGTGGAAAATTTGTCTGGCAGCCGAATTAGCAAGGGAACTAATACTCGAATGCCACATGATATATTGGCACATGGGGGCTAGGCAATGTCAGGTGATGATTAGCGAAGATTTCCACCTTCCAAACTTCGCCAAAGTCATCTGAAAAACTATCAGGTCCTGTGAAACCTGTCAGACAAACAAAATTACGACCCAAAGAAGCTTCGCCCTCTCCCAACTCATTATAAACACGGAACCTTTGAAGGCCGTATTTATCAACTTTTACGGACACTTGCCCAGCTCAAAGTTTGAATCCCGATACGTACTCGCGGTGTTGGATGGATTCACAAAGTATGTAAAGCTATATGCCCTAAGGGAACCCTAAAGAATCGTCACGGACCACGGAATCCAATTTACGAATAAGACCTGGGGAGATAAGTTGAGAAAGGAAGGTATGGAACATACGCTTACATCAATCAGGCATCTGCAGGCGAATATGGTAGAACGAGTAAATAGGGAACTCTCAAAATTCTTCCGTATCTTGCTACAAGACCATGTGCATTCTGTGTGGTATGATGAACTACAATATTAGTTACATCACAGAATTCTAGAAGTGTCACATATCCTTACAGTAACAGCGTTACAGAACAACGTGACCTTTATGTTCCGTTCTTGGAACATGTGTGACATTTTAGTGACGTAACAGTTCTATTACTCTGTTCTATATTAGTTACAACACAGAATTCCATAACTGTTACATATCCATATAGTAACAGCGTTACATGACAATGTGACCTTCATGTTCCGTTCTTGGAACACCTGTGACATTCTAGTGCAATAACATTTCTATCACTCTGTTCTATATTAGTTACATTACAGAATTCTAGAGCTGTTACGTATTTTTATAGTAACAGCGTTACAGAACAGTGTGACCTTTAGGTTCTGTAATTGTTATGGCACACAATTGAAACAATGTTATGTATAAATGTTCCCTTTTTGTTATGTAACATTTACAGAATGTGTCCGCTGGGTAAGGTGCTGATAAAAGCTTTTAACCTACCGGATGGAATGCTGAAACGCACAGCTAAATTTATGGCAGTCTTTGAAGGACCCTACGAAGTAAAGACGGTAGTTGGACAGGGAACCTACGTCCTAACGGACCCGAGAAACGGTGTAGAGAGGGGAATGTTTCAATCAAAGAGATTATAAGTAAAATGGACGCTTCAACCCTGCTAATGTCTTACCACCAGCTGAACAAAGTTGATGCCTGCACTGACGTTGGGCTTGGAGAACCCACCACCGTAAGAAAGCGAAGCAAGCACCAACACGTAGTTGTGGGACGACCCCGACTGATTTCGAAGAAATGAAAGCACACTTGCTTGAAAAACAAGCCGTATAAATCCATCACCACCTCTTGCATCACTCCGACGGACATCATGGTCTTCACTTGGGACTAGGGTACTGACCCTATGGAGCTGGTCAGCGACACTCAAGAGATAACCAAGAAGCAGTCTGAACCCAACCAGAGCCTGCTTCCCAAGCACCCAACATTCCCCGCCGAACATGAGCGGACAAAATCTATTATTGAATGGGTCAAGAGGATTATTAATAAAAAATCCTCTCTTCAGAGAAAGTTCGAGGAGAGATTTGGGTACGATCCGGAAGAAGATAAGCTGGGCTCCGTGGTTCTCCACATCTCTACCAAGGAGCGACAGCAGTTGGAAGAAGACGTTAATTCAAACAACAACCCTTAATGTTTAAAGAAGCCCGCTAAGCAGGATTCTTCTCGAAAAGGGGGCAGATGAAACGATCACTCTATTTGGCGCCTGAGAGTAGGCTACACGAACACGCAGGAAAACCCCGAGACGGAGATGGCCATCCGACAGGCAAGAATAGTTCCTGTTAATGACGCCAGAAAGCATAGAATCATTTCTCCCGCGACCAACCTCAACCGGAGAGCATATAAGAAGGGAAACAAGAGGCAAAGCGTTTTTTCCACTGACCTTCCACCCAAACGAAATTGATAAGCGATCTTCACAAAATAAATTTGTAACCTACACGAAATTATAAACATTCTAATTAGTCATTAAAACGGGCGCAGAATTTAACATTTACATAAATATATGTAAAAATGTATATATAAACTTATGTTCATGAATAAATGGTTTATAAAAGCAAGAACAAAAAGCGGGCACTCTCGAGTTGACTACGGGGAACCGATGTCCTTCAGCCGGATCAATCATTCGAGTAGCTGCGAAGCTCATGCTCTCGGCGCGCCGCACAGTGGGCTTTTTTGCAAAATTTACTTTCGAAACATAATATCTCTTGAACAAATGGGCCAAAATGGATGTTCTTTGAACTAGAATAAAGATTATCAAATGTAAAATAAGGTAAAATTATAGAGAAAAGTTTTACCGAATTTTTTAACCCAGAAAATGCGGCAAAAGTCCGTCATTTTTTGACAAAAATTACAAAATTGTACTAAAACTACAAAGAAAAAAGTTTTGTCTAGTGCAAGATATCATATTTTATAGACTTTTTAAAGCTGAATTCAAATCTTCCAGGAAAAATAGCGTAGCAGATTCCCCTCCAAAAAAATTGCGATTGAATATGAAAAATCCAATATGGAGAGTCACAAGTCGGAAACATGATAGTAAGTCAACGAAGCTTATTATCATCAGGTTTTCAGGGGCGCGAAATCCAAATATGACGTCAGAATTTCGAAATAAAGAATAGCGGATCCAATATGGCGGAACAAAAGTTTTGAAAAATTTAGGAAAATTATAATAAATTCGAATTTAAAATTTAGAATTTAAAATTTAAAGATTTTTCGGGTTTCAATCGTTTGCGAAACTATGAATGTTGCCTACGTTTCGTGAACATTGCAGTTCACTTCTTCAGGGCTGACCTAAATCTGAAGATTCAGGTTATGTTGTTCTCATATATGTATTCTCTACGATGCCTGTGATTGGCCAAAGCGCCCCATGGTGGGGACTGGTTGGACTTGATTGGCCAATCAAGTCTTTTTTAAAAAACCCGGGAGGACGGAAAGCCAAATCGGATTGGTATTATATCCATTGTCCCTATTGATGTTATTAGGGTGTTTCAAGATTTCGATTGCTTCTCTAGGTTTTCTTGGAAATTTATTGTACGTTTTGGCGATGACGGTTGTTTTGTCAAATAAAATACTATGTCCTGTTTCGATATGATGTTCAGCTACTGCTGATTGTGTGAAATGTTTTAGCCTAACGTTACTCTCATGTTCCTTTACACGTTGACTTACCGCCCTTCCGGTTTCTCCAATATAGACTTTACCACAAGAACAAGGGATTTGATATACTCCCGGATCACTGAAAGGTTCCTTTTTATCTTTAGGGTTGTTTAGAAGTTGTCCTATTTTTGCAGGTGGTTTAAATATAGTTTGGATGTTGTGTTTGTTGAGAATTATTCCTATTTGTTCCGCGATACCTTGAATGTAGGGTAGGATGGTGGTTGTTTTTCTCTCTCTTTCTTTAGCAGGTTGTGTTGACTTGTTTTCTTGAGTGTATTTTCTTATTGCTTCATTAATTTGTTTGTTTGTGTAATCGTTTTGTATTAGGATTTGTTCAACATTTTGTAATTCCTTTTGTAAGTTATCTTTATCTGTTATGGACATAGCTCTGTATACAAGGGAATCGATGACCGATTGCTTTTGAGATGGGTGGTGGTGGGAGGAGGCATACAGGTATCTGTTTGTATGCGTGGGTTTTCTGTAAACTTCATGTCCTAATGTGTTATCGGATCTTTTATAAACAAGTACGTCCAAGAAGGGTAATTTTCCGTTTTGTTCAATTTCCATAGTGAACTGGATATCAGGGTGTATTTGATTGATGAGATCGAAAAATTTGTTCAGTTCGTCTATTCTATGTCTCCAAATGACAAAAGTGTCGTCAACGTAACGGCACCAAAATGCTGGTTTAATCTTGGATTTGTTAAAGATTTTAGTTTCTAAATTTTCCATAAAAATGTTGGCTATTACAGGTGAGATTGGAGATCCCAGTGCTGCTCCTGAGGTTTGTTCGTAGAATTGGTTATTGAAAGAGAAATAGGTATTAGTGAGACAGTTTTCTATTAAAGGTGTGAGATTGGAGGGGAAGTTTATAAAGGATTTAATAATATCGATTGTATCAGAGATTGGTACTTTTGTAAAGAGAGATACTACGGCGAAACTTACTAGGATGTCTTGGGGTTGATTGTGAATCTGTTGTATTTTTCTGATGAAGTCAAAAGCGTTTTTGATGTGTGTGATAGAGTTTCCTGTGAAAGGCTTACGTTTTTTGGCGAGAAAACGTGCTAGGTTGTAAGTTGGAGAGTTTATTGCGCTGCCGATTGGTCTGAGTGGGATGCTGTTTTTGTGAATTTTTGGAAGTCCGTAAAGTTTTGGAGAAATAGGATTAGTAGGTTTTAATTTAGAAATTGTATCGCTGTCAAGATTTGAGTCTGTTAGGAGGCTTTTTGTTTCTCTGGTTATTGTTTTTTTGGGGTCTTTTTTAAGCTTTTTATATGTATCGTCAGTAAGAAGGTCCATGATTTTGTTGTTATAGTCTTCTTTATTCATTATTACTGTTGTGCTACCTTTGTCTGCGGGTAATATTATGATGTCTTCATTCTGATTGAGTTCTTTAATAGCTGTTTTTTCTTGTTTTGTTAAGTTTGAGGAGGGAAGTTGGGCTTCGCGTAAAATGTTGGCTGTCCCACGTCGTATCTCATTTGCTTTTTCGAAAGGAAGGGTGTATATTGTGGATTCCAAATTACTGATGATTTCTTCTTTTGGGATTTTGGAAGGAGCGACTGCAAAATTATGTCCTTTAGATGAGGCTGAAATCATTTCATTGCTGAGATGATGGTTAGAGATGTTTTTTACTGTATTAGTTAATGGTGCGAGCTTTGCTGGAAGTAATTTGTCAAACTTTCTTTTTTGTTTCTCAGTGCAAAAATCTTTAATCCGTTGGGATTGGTCAAATGATATGCGGTCCAATGTGGACCAAATGTCAAATCTGAGTGTTTGATAGGAGAAGGTGAAGTTTCAATAATTTGTTGGAGGTAGCGTGCAAGTCAAATTTGGTATGTTGTATCCTTTCTTTTAAGAGAAGCAAACTTGTTTTATGTAGAATTTATTTGGATTTAGATGTTCCCAAATAATTTTTTAACTGTAAGAATTTTCGGAGGATGTCATTGTCCCTACACCGTTTTAAGAAAGCTAAAGATGTTAGTAGTTTAGCTTGAGAAGACCTGAGCTTACTAAAAGTGTTAGTTTTAGTAAGGAAACTCTCCCCGTAGAGTTCTTTAATAATAGATTTAATACTTTTACGATGATTCATTATGATAAATTTAAATTTGAAATTTAAAATTTGAAGATTTTTCGGGTTTCAATCGTGTTTTTTGCCGATTCGCCTTCGCATATCGCGCTTTACTTTTGACCACTGCGATTCTATCCCTTGCGTGTGAATATTATTATCAGGCGGATTAACAACATTTCTTGAATGCTTCACGGTAGAATGTGTGTCGTAAATGCGATCTGCACCACAATATCCTTTCCAACAGTCCGTTATAATATGAGTTCCCGGTAAAACATTGTCTTTGATAACGTCATGTGAAGTATTAGAATCCCGATTCATGACTACTCTCAAAAAACACTTTTTAGATTCCCTGTCGACGCTTCCCACCACCCACCGAGTTTGTCTTATTCTTCCTCGATTATACTTCCGTTTTCCAAACGCGCTTTCGTCAATTTCAACCGTTTTTCCCACTCCCCAATTTTTTGTTTCTTTTCCTACAACCGCACTCTGAGTAACATCCTGATATCAGATATTATAGACCGGACCGTGTCTTTGGATAGCTCCGTCTCCCGAACAATTATGTTCAATGGATAACGTAGCAACCAGCAAATTATTACTTGTAAAATTTTTAATACCTTGATGTTCGCGATTATTTTGCGGCACTTTTTAGCCCCACAATGATAAATTACGTCCCGATTTCGACCATTCGTGGTTAAATGTAACGTCCCGTCGCATTCAGCACATTTTGTAGTTCTCTGAAGCAGATTCCACATTAATAAGAAGTTAGCCACACCAACGGTTGAAATATACTTTACAAACCTACTTGCACTTTGCAGGAACTCCATTTCAATTCGTATTAGTACAACTTTCTCCTCTGACATTCAAAATTATACTAATCGGCAAATGATTCAGTACTCAAGTCAAATGCTAAATTGAGGTCTTGATGAATATATATATATATATATATATATATATATCATAAGACCAAAAGAAGAATGCATCAACTTAGCACAAAGATAGGCTGGGCTAGACAGTAAGCGTCCCGCATTTAGTGTGTCATTGACTACATAACATCTGGCAGGACTTTCACTGCCAAGGTTCGTAAGTTCGAGCGCGAACTGCGGATCCGTCATCACACAATCAACAAATCGAAGCTAATGACCATCAGACAGCATATTGTTGACAGAATACGAATACTATCTAACGCTAGGAGAAGTCTAGAGCGGAGAGAGAGGTGGGTCAGAGAAAATTAACAATTTTCATCTGATCCATCTAAACTCTTCCAAGACCCTCCAATTACTGTCGACCATCCGCCCAAACCAGAGGAGGTCGAAGCATTCTGGAGAGAAGTCTACGAGGTTCAGCATCCACTTCAAGAAGACTCAAAGAATATAAATAGCTTCAAGGAGCTGTGCAATGCCCTCATAACACCTGAGGAAGAATGCTCACCTATCACTACCGAGGAGGTGAAAAACATATTAAGAGGCATGAAGAACTTTCCCGCTCCGGGACCAGATGGTATTAAGACCTTGTGGTGGAAGAAGTTTCCTTCAACCCACCAGCATCTGGCCTGAATTTTCACCTCATATCTAAAGTCGGAAGAGCCTATTCCGGAGTGGTTGGTGGAAGGCGAACAGTGCTCCTGCCAAAGACGGGCAACTTAGCTGACCCTAAGAATTACAGGCCAATAACTTGTCTGAACACACTGTATAAGATCTTCACAGACATCCTAAATAATAGGATTCTTCGGACAATTGAACCTGTGTGGCGAGACATGCATGGACGACGTGGCTCGAAGAAAGGCGTAGCAGGATGTCGGGAGAACCTGCTCACCGATAGATGTGTCTGTAAAGACGCAGCGTCCTATCAACGATCTCTATCGATGGCCTGGATAGATTACCGAAAAGCTTTTGATTCAACCTCCCATAGACTTATCATCTGTCTGTTGGAAAGCTTAAAGGTTCATCCACACATCGTGAGATGCATAGAGAGATAAATGCCGCTTTAGAAAACCAAATTTACCATCTTATCTGGAAAACATAGTGTGATCACTAACAGTATCACCTTTTAGAGAGGTGTGATCCAGGCTAGAAATCAAGAGAAACTACATCTAGCTCTGAAAATTGTCGAAGAGTACACTCAAGAGATTTGAATGGAGTTCGGTTTGGAGAAATGCGCCAAGGTTAATTTGAAGAAAGGAAAACTTAGCGGCATCCCCGAAGATCCTGAACTCGTTGACAGAAGCGCTATACGACACCTTTGGGCTGGAGAGACCTATATGTACCTGGGCGTGCCACAAAGCCGCATTCAGGACGTAACATCTATAAAGGATACTCTCCGATGCAGATGCAAACGTCTCCTCCGACAGATATGGTCTTCCGAACTGTCGGCGAGGAACAAAGTATCTGCAACGAACACGCTTGCCGTCCCAGTAGTACTCTATTCATTTGAAGTAGTTCCATGGACGATCTTCCTGTTGCGGCCCTGTACCGAAGGTTTCTGCTGAATACGGTTACACTACTCAATAAGCAGTCGCAGGCAAGGGTCCAGGGATGGTCTCGAAGGAAAAACCTCCAAGCCAAGGCGTTAATCCACCGTGCCGAAGGCTGCGTGGCACCAGGGGTGTGGTGTTCCAAACGGTATCTCTAGGATACCAGGTCGCCTTCTAGAGTACACAGACCTCACCCTCGCATCCGGGGCTCTGCGGGGGTGGACCTTTATTTCTCTAGCTACTCGTGGGAATTTAAACGGAGCATAAAGTAAATATAAACCGAAGTGTATCTGAGGAGTTTGAAGGAGATTTAGATGTCGTAGAAGGGCTGCACACCAGTGAAGAGTCGTGTGCCAGACAGGACCAAAGGAAAGCGAAAGAAAAGATGGAGGAGGCTAGGAATATCCATGTTGAGTTGGACGATGTGTTGGACAGGATGCAGGACTTCTGCTCCACAAAGAGAAACATGTTCATGCGTATCAGGGATGGACTAAAGGAGGCTCAGGCTTTAATGGAGAGGATGGCATTGACCTTAGCCGATGCCGAACACTCCTACCAAGAAGCCATTAAACATGTCGAAGAGGAGGTTGAGAAAAAACACCTTGATACGCAGGAGAGAAAAAACGTAAGCCAGACGGGGACGCAGACCAAAGATGCTGAGGAAACTCCCACCCCCAAACTTGGGAAGCGTGAGCGGGAGCCCACACTGAGTCCCGTCGAGGCTAGTGAACCTAGACCGGCGATAAAGAAGGCGAAGACCCGCAACGCTGCTGCGAAAGCGACGTCTACGCCCAAAAAGGAAGGAGAAAGTGCTGCAGCATCAACGCAGATGTCAAGCGCGAAGAAAAACACGAGGAGAAGAGCTCGACCCGAGGCGGTTCTCATAAAACCGGCTGAGGGTCTAAGCTATGCCGAGGTCCTCAAGGACCTGAAGCAAAGGGTGAAGCCTGATGACCTTGGTGTAAAAATCAAGGGAGTCAGGCAAACAAGAAACGGAGAGATCCTTGTGGAGCTCAGACATAGTACAGAGGGCAGGGCCAAATTTTCGGCTGCTGTTAGGGAGGCGGTTATGGTGAGGGGTATCGTGCGCGAGCTCGTGCCCCGTACCGAGATCGAAGTCTTGGACCTCAATCCAACAACGGAAGCCGGTGAAGTCGAAGCGGCTGTGAGAAGCCACTTCGGTAACGAGGGTGCTGGAGAGGTGAAGGTGCGCCTCACGAGAAGACCCTTCAGAGGCAATCTGAAGGCTTTCGTGGAGCTGGCCGAGGAACTGGCCGCGAGGTAAGTACGCACAGGACACCTGAAGGTGGGGTGGGTGTCCTGTTGTGTACACAAAAAGACGGAAAAGGTTCGGTGCTACCGCTGCCTTGGCTGCGGCCATATGGCAGCCGGTTGCGATGGCCCAGACCGTACAAGGGCCAGCTGGAGACGTGGTAAGGAGGGCCATAAGGCTGCGGCGTGCGAAAGTTCGCCGCAGTGCCTCCTCTGCGCCACAAACGTAGATAAGCCCCGGACAGACCATCGTTCCGGGCCAATGAGGTGTAGGACGTTCCGAGAGGCAACCTTGTCGAGGAAGCCTCAAGGACGCGCTACCTAGACGAACAATACTCAAGCAGGATGCCGAAGGCCGACGAGCCCGTTGTGTGGTACCACCACACTACTGAGGACGATGCGCGCATCCTGGTTGGGTGATGATCGGAAGAATGCCAAGCTGGAGCTCAAAAGTGGAAGTCAAAGCACGACTTAGTGGCCTTACCCCCATGTCCTTGAAGTAATGCGAAAGCGGTTCCGAAGACATGGGTTGGCGGGAAGAGGAGGTGAGTTTAGTGGGTATTACCGTTTTTTTAGGCCGAGTCCCACACTCAGTACGTAAATGCATTCTCACCTCCTCTACGAGAAAAAAAAAAAAAAGTTCCATGGACGAAGGACGAGCTCAGATCCCTCGATATCGGGTCCCGAAAAGTTATGCACATAAACAAAAGCATGCACCTCAAGTCTTCTGTTCCACGACTTTACATCTCACGCCGTCAAGGTGGTCGTGGAATACTGAATCTTCAATGTCTTCACAACAGGATTATTCTGGGTACAGCACATATTTACGCAAATGGACAAGATCCTCTTCTTAAAATGGTCAGAAAACACGAAGAAGTAGGCAGAGGGGCGTTTCTTCACAAAGCAACAGAGAAGGCTGCTGAAACACTCAGCCTTGACTTCAATATCAGGGGGGAGCAAAATGCATCAAAACTTATCCATCTCGAATACTCACTCCTGAAGGCCCGGATTAAGAAAGCACAGGAGAAAAACTTCCGCGAAGAGCTCCTCGACAAGAAGATGCAAGGCATCTTCTACGGAAATGTGGAAGATCAGTCGCTGTCGTATGAGCTGACGTTTGCTTCCCTTAGATCACCCGGATTGAAGTCGGGCACAGAGGGCTTCATTTTGGCATGTCAAGATGGTGTCATTTCCACTCTAGCATACCGTCGCCACATTTTGAGCCAAGGTATTCCCGATGATAACTGCATGAACACCCCGAGCATCTAGAACACATACTATCTAGTTGTCCAGCTCATGCGGGACCAACCTACATCCAGAGACACGATGCGGCATTGAGAGTGCTTTATTACCATCTCTGTCACTCTTACGGAATTAGCCCAAATATTTGTCCGCTAAACGCTCCTAGGTAAATAGAGTCAATTGTCGAAAATGAGAAGTGTTCGTTATCGAATTTTCGGCACCAGCGGACAAAAACGTCACCGCGAAGGAGAAAGAAAAGGAAGAAAGGTATAAAGACCTTATAAGGGAGTTGCGACGGTTATACCCGGAATCTTCTGTTAAGCTAATCGTCCTGATCATCGGCGCTCTTGGAGGTGTCAAGGTTTCACTTGTTAATAGCGTGAAAAGCATCGTTGCGTGTCAACAAAATGCTGCGACACTTGCAGGGAGAATGCAGAAGGCGGTCGTCCTTAGGTCGCTCCGTGTCCTCAGGGTGCACGAGACTTTCGCTGGTTCATCGTATTGAATTCGCGCAGACTGTAACCGCCCATCTTACGGTCGTAGGACGTGGTTACGGCTGAAATTTTACCGCGATTTCGCTGGGAGCGAGTGCAATTTTTCAGATTTGCTCACGCTCCCGGCGAAATCCTGCAACTGCCATCTAAAAAAATGTCAATGGCCCCCAGCAGAACCGCGGTAAAATACACCTATGGCCACGTCTCACATCCGTGAGATGGGTGATCACAGGGCACTACGAAGTCACAACGATAGGCAGGCGAAACCCTCGTGTGTCTTGAGGACACGAAGCGACCCAAGGATGACAGCTTATATATATATATATATATAACAGGTATATAGGTATATAGTAGGTTCGTATATGGGTATAAGGCAGATAGGTATATAGGTGTTAGGCATAGATGTTTTAGATTGATCTGGAATTCTCGTGTCCTTTATTTAAATGACACGTTCATTCCTCACAATGCTCCGACCCAGTCTGCTAATCAATCTCTCTAGCGATCACCCCAAGTGAGGAGCCTCACAAAATTGGTATGTATGGTTCCCCACTTGGGCCCATTTGTATCCAAGGTCTTTGTTTCAGGCATCATTCACTCTATTGTCACTCTGTTTACAAACTATTTGTCGCTACACTTTTCTGTCCTGGCATACTACTCTAGCTTCCTTCACGTCCATGAATTTTTTCATGCAAGCTCTTGTGTTCCTATGCCTTCTTATGTCTCTTCGGATTCATGTCTCATTCACAGATTCTAACCATTCTTTCGGTGTTCTTCCTCTGAGCATTCTGCCATTTACTTTACCTTTATACACTTGTTTGGTCAGTCGCTCATCTTTCATTCTTTCAAGATGTCCGAACATATTATGCGCAGAGGTTTCATGCCAATCGCGTTAACTTTACTCCTGTCCTTTTCTTGACAGGTCCATGACTCGCTATCGTATAGTACAGTCGGTACAAATATAGAATTATGTAGGACCATTTTAGCTTTTTTTGATATTTTTTTATTTATGAGGATGAACCCTGCTCTACCGATAACCTGATTACCCTTATTTATGCGCCTATCTTACTCCCCATCTATTTTTCCGTCGTTAGTGAATAGACAATCTGGATATACCTACTTGTCAACTCGTTCTAATCTCTCATCATTCAGTACAATGTTGCATATTGTTTTCTCACTTTTTCCCTCAAACACCATGATTTTCGTTGTATTCACGTTACTTTTGAGGCCCATGTTCTTCATGCTTGTGTGAAGTTTATTCAACATTCTTTGCAGGTCCTCGACTGATTCTGCCATAACAATCTTGTCACCTGCGAAAGCTAACCCACGTACCTTGACAGTTTCGATATCTACACCTTCTTCGCCGAAGAGGGCAGTTCTTAGACACTTATCCATGAATATTATAAATAGCCACGAGGACATAACGCATCCTTATGTCACGCTTTGCATAATATCGTACCAGTCACTCAGTTTCCCAATCACCCTTACACTTGCTTTACTACCTGCATATATTGTTTTTATTGCTTGTAGGAGCTCTCCATTCAGTCCGTACTCTTTAAGGACTTCCCAAAGTTTACTTCTATTCACCTTGTCACATGCTTTTTCTAGGTCAATAAATGCACAGAAAACTTTCTTTCCTACTCCTAAGCTTTCTTCTGTAATCTGTCTTACGCTAAATATCTGATCTGTACATAATCTTCCTGGCATAAGTCCACTTTGGACTTCCCATATCTTCTCCACTGTGATTTCCATTACCCTAGGATTAAGTATTTTTGAGTATATTTTACTTACGGTACTTAGTAGGCTGATACCTCTGTAATTACTGCAGTTGCTTTTATCTCCCTTTCTTTTGTATGTTCGTACGATAATCGCTTTTCTCCAATAGTCTGCCACTTCTCCCGTCTCGATACATAAGTTTATTAATTCGCACAGCCTGTGAGGTATCTACTCGCCACCGTATTTAAGCATTGCAGCGCTAATACTGTCTATACCAGCAGCTGAGGCGTTTTTTTATATGTATGAACCATTTCCCGCTAAAATAATCAAGAATGCGGGAGAAATATAATGTATTCCCGCCAGGAAATGTGAGGGTTGTACCTCCTATCTACGAATGATTGGTATAAATTATACCCCGCTGAAATTGTGGAAAGAGCGGTCGAAATGTAATGTAGGTATTGGGTAATAAATCATTGCGTGATGATCTATATTGATAATGGGTGGAGCCTATAGCGTTCCTCGTTTGCGAAAAGACACAGCGATACAATTATTTGATTACTTTATTTTCGAATACCGACGAGTATTGACCTGCACCGCGTTTGATTGAGCTGTGACTTTGCGTCTATCAGGTATTATTCAGGTAGGCTGCCATATTTCACATGATTTTTAAAATTTCTAAATTATTGATAGTTTGAGAAAAATCATAAGCAAGGCTACTAGATTCCTTTTGCTATTTTAGTTGTAGAGAATGTGAAGACTTTTCTGGCTTATAAGACTAACAAAAACATAATAACGAGTAAAATTATGTTAAAAACCAATCGGCGGCAATCTGGAATTCCAGTGACAGATACGCTATTCAAACGACTTCGAAACCCATTTAAAGCAAGTGAATAGATTTTTGTTTTCTGGGTATTGGAATCTGAAACGTTTGTGAGATTTTCAAATCCTCAAAATTATTCTCAAAGATATTGGAATTTTCTCAAAAATTTTGGAATCTTTTGAAACCTTTATGAAGTATTTTGAAATGCTTGTGAAATATTTCAAAATGTTTTGAAATGTAATGTATGTATGTATATTTAATCTCCCCCTTTTACAGGTTTGAGGGCCTCCGCTCCCTGTACATATATTTACTTTTTATCCTTAGTCTAACTTATCCGCTGCTTACATTCTAATGCTTCGCCTTACATAATAACAATAAAATTAATACTAATCTTCTTAAACTTCTAAAATGAGCGATCTTCCAGGGCTTCCGTTTTCTCTTACCATCAAATGCATTTCCACCGATTTAAAAATTTTAAATTTTTACTAGTTATTTTTTTTTTCATACTTTTTCTCGGGTGAACCCGGTTTTTCGTCATAGCCACGGACTAAGTCAAGTGACTGATGAGATCAGGATGTTATAAGTTATTTCAATACGTTGTTTGAAATCATTTACGATGATGTTGTAGGTACAAAATTAGAAGCATGATGTAGTTTGCAGTTTGGCTTTGCCGCTGTTATCCTTACACAGCGGCCGTGAGTGTTGAAGGTGACACCAGTCGCCTCTGGATGCTTTCTTAGATACTTATTATGAGAAGTTGTAGGCTCCGGAAGCTTCGACCATGATTCCTTAAAGAAACCAATCCCAAAGCTACTGGAACGTGTACGTCATCCGCTTCTGCTCCTTCCGTCCTAGAAGGTAAGCAAGATCGGGCTATTTTACGCGTGATAACATCGCGCAACACTGTTAATTGGAGTCAGGTCTCTAGCCACGGATGACCTTACGCGGCAGACAAGACAGTTGGAGATGAAGGTTTCACCTCTGGATACTTTTTTAGAGCTACCAATCTTTTCAGAATTTAAGAAGAACAGTGTTGACGGACCAGATGGAGTGATCCCAGGAGAACAGCCTTTTGCATCCGGTTCGCGATGAAATGAGCCTGACGCTGGCAAGCCGGAATCTTGTTGAGTTGGCTAATAAATGAAGCTTTTATACCTCCAAGGCAGCCGATTATGAGAATTATAAGACGAACTTTGTAGCCTTGGTACAGCCTACTCAGCTCGAAAAGAAGTGCTTGATATTTCGCCCGTTTTTCTCCCTCCTTTGCCGTGATATTACCATCGGCTGGTGCCGAGAATTCAATCACGTAAATGTTCTTGTTCTTCAGATCTTAGAGGACAATGTCAGGCTTCGTAGCACTGATACGTTGAGTGGTGGAGAATGAGAAATTCCAGTAGATCTTACACTGATCATTCTCCACAACTGACTCGAGTTCCCCCTGGGCGTATGGCAAGACGGGCAATAGATCAACACCATAGAAATGCCTAAGATGGTAATATATCACTATCATAGCTGCATTGTGTCTCTCTATGTACGCGCAGCGTGTATATTCAGAGCATCCACTAATTCGACTATTGCACTCCATACCGGCTCGATAGATGCCAATATCCTCTCTTCGAGGATGCCAGTGAATAGCTTGTAGCTGGTGTTTAAACAAGCTATGGGCCTGTAGTTCTTTGAACATGACAAATCTCCGGCCTTATGGATCAATACCGTGCGTCCTTCCACTAGCTACTGCGGGACGGGTTGTTCTCCGTTTAAGAAAGTGGTAAATATACGAGCTAGATGTTGGTGCGTAGAAGTAAACTTCTTCCACCAAAAGTTGTTGATTTTATCTGGCCCTGGCGCCGAAAAGTTCTTAGTTCTAGCGATAACTTTCTTCACTTCTTCAGCAGTAGGTTAGGTTAGGTTTAATACGGGCGGGAAATCCATTAGAGAACTCCCCTGGCGCTCAAGCTATAAAGCCTATTGTGCCACACCCTTACTTCTTCACTCTCAGCAGTTGACCCCAGACCTCTTGACGAAGCCTAGTATGTCGACCACCGATCGCGTTTCGATTTCCTCTGTTTCCATAAAATGGACACCGAGGGTCTGTTGCCTGAGCCTAGCTAATGCCGGGCACTGGCATAATACATGCAGGGATGTTTCGTCATCCCTGCCGCACCTCCTGCACTCTGTCGTGGGGCTATACCCCATTTTGTGCATATGATAGTTCAAGTGATTGTGCCCGGTCAGGGTCCGTACCACTGTCCTTATGTCTTTCTTGGGTAAACTCAGGATTTCCCTGGCTCTGTCCATCCTATAGGTATACCCCAGGATGGATTTTGCCTGACGACAACCCTTGGTTTGTTCCCAGTATTGCCTGTGTTTTGTTCGGATCCAGTTTTTAATAGCCATCCCGACACTGCAAGACGCTATTCCCAGTACCGGTTATGGTCCTACGAATTCGCCCGCTGCGCCGCACTTTGCCAACTGGTCCGCCTTTTCGTTGCCCTTGATCCCTGTGTGGCCAGGGACCCATATAAGAGCAACTTTGTTGCTTTCTGCAAGTTGGTTTAATGCCTTTTTGCATTCCCAAACCAGTTCTGATGTTATGTCTGGTTTCCTGATTGCAGTTAGTGTCGCTTGGCTATCCGAACAGATCGTGATCTGTCTGCCAGCAGCGTTTTCTTCTATTAGTATTTCAGCACAGCGAAGGACGGCCAGGACCTCCGCTTGAAAGACAGTAGCATGTCGCCCAAGTGTGATCCCTATCCCTTTCCCTCTCTTACTGTCATAAATTCCTGCTCCTGACCAGGCGGCTCATCGCATGAGCCGCTCTGGCGGTTATCGCAACATGTAGGGGTTCTTCACGGAGCATGAATCCTATCGCCGCTGTAGGCGCAGTCCTCATTGCTCCAGTCAAAC
The DNA here is from genome assembly GCA_932178445.1 of Andricus quercusramuli. Taxonomy (NCBI): domain Eukaryota; kingdom Metazoa; phylum Arthropoda; class Insecta; order Hymenoptera; family Cynipidae; genus Andricus; species Andricus quercusramuli. The sequence continues at coordinate 92,485 of CAKNXH010001072.1, forward strand.
CCCTAAATGCTAGCGTTTGTAATCTTCGCAGCCTGTCCTGCATTGTTTTATATTCCGCTCGTGGCCACCAGACCACGGCCGCATGTAGGAGCCTGGGTTTTAAGACAGCCGAGTAGAGCCATGCAAGCATTTTAGGCCCTAACCCCCACGTCAACCCAAAGGCTCTCCTGCACAACCAAAAAGTCATGACAAATTTCCTGCATTGGGTCTCTAGGTGCTTCGCCCAGCTCAGCTTGCTATCCAGGATTACTCCTAGGTATTTACCTGAGTCTGAAAACGTCAGCTTCCCAACACAAAATACAGGAGCGTCAGCTTTCGGAACTTTATAATTCCTCGTGAAAATGACCAGGTTGGTCTTTTCCGGATTTACCGAGAGCCCTGTGCTATCGCACCAGAGCTCTACGATGCGCAGCGCCGAACTTATAAGACCCATCAGTGTTTCCAGATGGGCCCCCCTAACTAGGATTACAAAGTCGTCCGCATATCCTTGGGTATAGTACCCTTCTTCATTTAGCCTTCGAAGGAGGCCGTCCACTACAATTTACCACAGGAGGGGCGACAGGACACCCCCCTGTGGGCACCCCCGCGGAGCTATCCCCCTTACTAGGCCTTCACCCCATCTGGTTTCGAGTCTTCTTCGGCGTAGCATACTTCCTATCCAGCATACTAACTGAACTGGCACGCCACATCTCCGAGCCTCTCGACAGATGACTTCTGGAGGAGTATTGCTGAAGGCACCTTCTATATCCAAGAAAGCGCCCACAGCGTACCACTTTTGTTCCAACTGCTGCTCCAATTTTGCTACAACAGCATGAAGCGCAGTTTCCATCGAGCAGCAGCATGCCTGGAAAGCATGCTGCCCTCTATGCAACGGGGAGGCCAAAAGCACCTCATCCCTAATGTATCTCTCGACCAGCCTCTCTAGCGTCTTCAGAATGAAGGACGTTAGGCTGATTGGTCGGAAATCTTTGGCAGCAGTGTAACTCTCCCTCCCAGGTTTGGGTATGAAGGCCACTCTGCCATCCTTCCATGCCGATGGCACGTGTTTAAGGGCTATACTTGCCCTAAATAATTTCGTCAGAGGAGGGACGACCAAATCCATGCCTTCTTGTAAAAGCGCTGGATAAATGCCATCCGCCCCTGGTGATTTAAAGGGGCAAAAGGACCCTACGGCCCATTCCACCTTTTTGTAATCAGCGACCTTAGCGGCGAAACTCCAGTCGGCCCTCTCCACCCCCTGGCCCCGGTCTTCCTCCTCTAGGTCGGTTCCGATTCGCTGACAACCCGGGAAGTGAACTTCCATCAGGTGATTCAGCGTTGTTTCTTCATCCTCGGCAAACTCACCATTATCGAGCCTTATGAGCCCGAGGCGAGCTTCCGGATTTTTCGCTAGGATCTTGTGGAGCTTCGCTGTTTCCAGAATGTTTTTCGATTCCTCGCAGAAGCCCCTCCAATCTTCCTGCTTATATTTCCTTATATTTTTATTGTATTCGCACTGGGCCCTCTTATAGATGTCCCAGTCCGAAGGCAATTTAGTTCTATTCGCCCTATTGCACAACATTCTTGTCTTTCTACGGAGTCTCTCCAGCTGGGTGTTCCACCATTCTGCTCCCTTCCTAGACTTGATAGTGCTTGTGGGGCAATTGTTCTCATATGATGTTGTCAGAGCCCTTCGCAGAAAATCCGCGGCGTGCTCCAACTCATCCATGGTACCATAGCTTGTGGGGAATTCCGCAAGCCTCCCTTCGAGTTCCTCTTTATATGAGTCCCAAAGTGTATTTCTGGGGTTTTTGATATTAGAAACCACCGGTTTTCCTAGGGTTAATCGGAACACTATGTGTTTGTGATCCGAAAGAGACTCCTCATCGGAGACTCTCCAATCAACTACCCTGCTCCTCAGTGCACCTGAACATAGAGTCAAATCGAGAACCTCACTCCTGTTTTTGGTCTTGAATGTGGGAGTGTCACCCCGATACAGAATCTCCAGCTCTGTGCCTGCTATATATTCAATTGAATCTCTCCCTCTGTCATTGATGTTTGTGCTTCCTCACACCGTGTGGTGAGAGTTAGCATCACAGCCCAACAGAAGAGGAATCTTATTCTCCTGACAATACCGAATTAGAGCCTCCACCTCTCTGGGAGGCGGAGGTCCCCCGGCATCACCAGGGAAATAAGCCGAGGCAATAAATACCTCTAGCCTTTCTCCGCTACTGCCCCTGAGTCTCACCTTAATAACGGTGAGATCTCTGGAGCAGAATTTAGGCACCAAGATCGCATCCATACCCTTGACGGCTATGCATGCCCTTGGCGTTTTTTCGTGTGGCCCCTTGTATATGGAGCCACATCCTGACAAGTTACAAATCCTTTCCCTGTATAACCAGGGTTCTTGGATTAGGGCGAGCCCTGTCTGCACCACAGACATGCGTCTGGCTAGAACCGCCGAGGCGCCTTTGCTGTGGTGCAAATTAATTTGCGTAATGGAGATTCCCGTCTCAGCCATTAAGAGGCTATTTCGGTGCATCTCCGGACGCTTCTGGGACCCCTGCGGATTCCAGTTGGGTCACCCGGAAGGTAACCCTACTCGCCCCTAGATAGGGACGATAATCTAGAGCCGCCAGAATCAGTTCGTAGGGACGGGTTCTGAAAACTCAGGCGCCCCAGAACGGTCGCCGGACTCTCGGGGTTACCGGGAATCAGTACGGTCGCTCTGCGGTACCTTTGCAGACACTCCGTCCCCTTGACTTCCAAGTTCAGACCTTCTTTTAGCCTGAACGTTGGGGGTTTCTCAACAATCCAGTCTCGCGACCAGATGTCAGCGGCTTCTACAACGATGGCTCCCGACCTAAGGAAGATGTCGTTGAATCTAGGGGCACGTCCCTCGCGAGGTAACGCGTCAATCCCTTTTGAGATTTCATCCCTCAAATTTTCCAAGTCCTCAAGAGTCAGACAATTATAAGGATAAGCCGACGCAACGACAACCCTCACCAGGGCGTTGTTGGCCATCTGTGCGAATGTAAGACCCTGTGTTACCAGGGCCTTCTGCCGTTTCAACTCCCTGTTTGGGGGATTTTCTCCGGAGCCCTTCTTCCTCTTGCCTATAGAATAAGCCTGAGGAGTTGTTCCTGGTAAATTTCCCGCAGCCACTGCCCCCTGTGAGGAGCCTTGGCTGCTGTTTTCGAAGCGTGCATTACGGTCTCTCTTCCTTTGTGCACCACAACGGTTCCTCTTCTTTACGGAGAGTTCCGTTAGTTGCACTCTTACGGCTTCGACATTTTTGTCTCCACCATCATCACTGTTTCGCACCGCCTCTGGTGGGTCGTCCCATACGGAGCCTCCCACTTTTGGCGGTGGTTTGGGGGAGGGACCCGAAGCGGATCCCTCATTGTTTGTGTTTTGCAATTTATTTTTGTTGTGTAACATTTTTTTGTCCCACGAGAAGCTAGGGAAATAAGAAACACCCCCCACAGAGCCCCGCTTGTGGAGGGCGGGTCTTCATACTAAGGGATTCGACCTGGTATCCCAGAGTCCCCGTTAAAGCACCTCCTTTGAGACCCCCGCCTGTTCTCCTCTGCTGAGGAGGGTAGGCCAGGATGTCAAAGGATTTTTTAACCCTGGTACCATTCAGCTCTCGACACGGTGATCACATTTTAGCTTGGGAGCATGAGACCTCGCGCTCTCGATATTCCAGTGGGCTTTATCATTACCCCCTGGAAGGACCGCTCCTTAGTTTGAGTCTCACCGACCAGAGTCCGTCAGTTCCCCAGAGTAGCCACACCTCGCGATATAGCCCCTCAGGTTCACCAATTAAAGATCTGTGGTCAATGAGCCACGTAAGCCCTCCCACCAGCTACAAGCTCACGCGATCCCTAGGGAGAGTTCTTCAGCAGTAATTAGTGGACACTCTTCCTCTGGACCTTGTAACCTTTGCCTTTGGCAAAAGATACGAAAGAGTGATATATCGGAAGCATCTTTATTTAGCTGATAAGTATCTCCATATACTTGCTCCCAGAAGACTTGAATCTCTTCTCGACTAGGCGGATTTTTAACTACACATGACGCTTTATTGAACAGATGGGAAGGATTAGTAGAAAAGGAGGAATTTTCCTGAATCCACTTAACTCGCCGTTCAAGGCGCTGTTTCGCTGTTGAAAGAGATCTTACTTTTTGCGTCTAGTGCTGCTTGAGGGTCGACAGTTTACACTTGTTCAGGGTGTGATTTGCTTTCCTCAAGTTTCGAGCGAGTGCCCTAACTTTTGGAGTGAACTTTTTATTTGATGTTATGTAGCTAATCACGCACTGAACTTTTCATGCTTGCCGTCTCGCCGTTTCAATTTTGAACTGAAGCTGTGCAATACGCTCGCGTGTCTTACTCAGACGTACAGAAGTATCGTTACTTCTATCGTCGCCAAGCAGGGAAACCGCCTTCTCGTAAACTACACAGTTCAGATTCCAGAGATTAACATCTTATCATATGTACGCGCAGCGTGCATATTTACAGCATACACTGAGAACATGTCCAAGTGTTTCGGGCTCTTGCTTGCACGCCCGGCAGTTGGTATCGCGTACAGGTACATTCATTATGCGCTCGCGGTAGACTAAGGTATCTATGACGCCGTCTTGACAGGCAAAAAGAAATCCCTCGGTCTCCGATCTCAATCCAGCAGTCTTGAGAAACATGTTGGACAGACCCATCGAGAGCTCTTCTCTACGTGATGCCGTAGAACTTACCATGGAGGAGTTTCTCAGCATGTTCTCTTAGTAGGAGCGTATGTTCTGCTTCCTGTATACCACTTTTGAGCACCAGACGTGTTAGCGATGCTAGGCCATGTGGAATGTCGCTGGAATTAAATGGGAGGTCAAGCTCCTCTGCGGCCCTATCTGCTGCATGGTATAGAAACACCGCAGCATTGGCGACTTCATGTTGATGTACGAGTCGCATAAAGGAATCCGTGCTTTTCAGAACTGAGCAGGCTGTAGCCAGAACCGTTCTTCGATGAAGACACTCTAAGCTTAGCAATCCTCTACCCCCTTTTTCGCGAGGGAGATATATTCGAAGTACAGAAGATCTAGGATGAAGACTTCGTTGTATTGTCATCATCTTGCGTGTGCTTCGATCAAGTTGTTTTAACTCATCGACGTTCCATTTTACTGCACCAAACGTGTAGAGCAGTATAGGAACGGCCAGTATATTGGTCGCCTGAATCTTATTCTTTCCAGATAATTCGGAAGCCCAAATTTTTCTGAGAATTTGGCGATACCTTTTTCCAAATGCCGTTTTTAAGTTATGCACATTTTGGGTTTCCGCTTGCGGTAATCCCAGATATGTATATGTATCTCCAATACCAAGATGTTGAATGGTATTTTCGCCTATGAGTTGAACATCCTGATCGTCACTGGATGATGTAGTTTCTAGTCTTCCTTGGTGTAGGTGGACGCAGGCACACTTGTCCAGTCCGAAGCTCATGCCAGTCGCTTTAGAATACCTATTTACCGTATCTATAAGGATGTTAAGGTCCTTTTTTGAGGAAGCAAAGAGTTTAAGGTCGTCCATGTATGAAAGGTGGTTGACCTTATATTCTCTTCTGTTCGGCGGGCCACATAGGTATCCAGAGCTTTTGCCTCGGAGCACAATAGATAGAGGCAAGAGGGAGATGCAGAAAAGTATCGGACTTGGAGAGTCTCGTCCCTACTTTATTATTATTATTTTTTTTTTTTTCCATACTTTTTCTCGGATGAACCCGGTTGTTCGTCATAGCCACGGACAAAGTCAAGTGACTGATGAGATCAGGATGTTATAAGTTATTTCAATACGTTGTTTGAAATTATTTACGATGATGTTGTAGGTACAAAAATAGCGGCCGTGAGTGTTGAAGGTGACACCAGTCGTCTCTGGATGCTTTCTTAGAGCTACCATGTATCACACCATAGGTTCTTAGTCACTTGCTTCCTGATGGTCTAGGAAGTTTCTTACAATGCGACAGGTGTTTAATAAAACCGCCTTTTGAGCTGCCGCCAGTACCCTACTGACTCCTAAATGTTCAAGATATTCAGTGCATCTTGCGTGCACATTGCCTGTAGCTGAAATCACAATAGGATGAATAGATGCATGTTTCACATTCCTCCATATTGCCTTAACTTCATGCCTTAGCTCGCTATACTTATGAATCTTGGTTCTATAGGTTGCCTGCAAATTTCGGTTGAGCGGACAAGCAATGTCGATGATGCAGACTCTTCCACCTTTTTTCTCTCGCATCACGATGTCAGGTCGATTGGCTTGGATGTAATGATCCGTCTGGATAGTCACATCCCAATATAAGATGTAATCTTCATTTTCTAAAACGGATATTGGAATGTATCTATAGAAAGGCATTCATTCTGTTAAGAGTCCTAGGTTTAAGGCAAGTTGTTGATGTACAATGCCCGCCACATCATTATGTCTGTGCGTATATTCTCTTTGAGCCATTACGCGACAACCATCAATAATGTGCTCGATGCATTTGTTGGTATCTCCACATAATCGGCACCGGTCAACCACGTCTTGATGTAACACGTGTTTGCGATAATTCCTGGTGCTGACAACTCTATCCTGAATCGCAATGACGAATCCTTCCGTTTCTGGATACAGGAGTCCCTTTCTCAGCCAAATATTGGATGCCTCACTATCCACTTCATATTGATCTAGCGTTTTGGGGTGTTCGCTGTGGATGGCTTTCTGTCTCCATTGCGTTTCTGATTCCCCTATGGTTTCTGCCCTGATATTCAAGGCCTCCTCTGAGGACAAATTCAAGAGCGTGTAGTCAAGATCCGCTTTAAAGATGGTGTTGTAAAGCGTAACATCTCGCTTGCTGTTAAAATAGTCTCGCAACTGTGTATCTTGTGACGCACACAGTTTTCTGACATCTACAATGCCTCTGCCCCCTCTATGTCGTGGTAGAACTACCCTTTCACTCGCCCAATTACGGTGGTGCATTCGGTGTTTCGTCATTTCTACGCGGATGATTCTGTTTAATCGTTCGAGGTCAGTGTTAGACCATTTTATGAGCCCAAAGGAGTACGTGAGAACAGGGATGGCGTAGGTGTTGATTGCCCTGATCTTGTTTGCCGAGTTAAGAGAACTCTTCAGAACCAATCTGAGTCTTGTAGTGAAGGCAGTCTTTAGGCTTTTCTTAACTATCGTATGCTGAATACCCTTAGATTCAAGAATACCCAGGTATTTATATGACTCGCCGTCAGCCATTGCCTCGATGTCATTCCCGAAATCGTTCTCTATCTCTGCGGTCCCTAATTCTCCTCTGATTAAATGCACTGTTCGGCATTTATCTAGTCCAAACTCCATGTTGATATCATTGGAAAACTGCTTTGTAACATCAATCACTTGCTGCAATTTTTCGTCCGAACTAGCGTATAGCCTCAGGTCATCCATGTATAGAAGATGGATCACTTGATGACCATCCTCATTATCATTTACTCGGAACCCATGAGACATGCTATTTAAAGTTTTGTTCAATGGGTTCAACGCTAAACAGAACCATAATGCACTGAAGGAGTCTCCTTGGAATATACCCGTCTTAATGCGTATTGATCTAGTTATCCTCAGTTGTCCATGATCAAAATACTTGATTCTTGTACCCCATAGCATCATCGCACGACTTAGGAAGTCAATGATGCGTGGACAAATTTTGTATACTTTTAAGACCTTTGGTGTTTACGAGCTTGCGTCATGGCAACAGCGTCTATGGTGACTAGATCTTTACTGCCTCGGGAGTTTTTACAACATCCTTTTTGTTCTTCTGTAAGGATTTCATTCTCGTCACAGTGAGAATAAACCTTATCTGCTATGATTGCTGTAAGACATTTATATATTGTTGGAAGACAGGCTATCGGTCGAAATTCAGATGAATTTTGAGCTTCTGGTTTCTTAGGCAACATATACGTAGTACCCTGCAGCATAAAGCCTGGCATCAGATCTGGATGTTCGATGATCTTCTGAAAACACCGTGCCAACGCAGGATGCACACTAGTCAGGTACTTATACCAGAAATTGTGCACCATGTCCGGACCTGGAGCTTTCCAGTTACATGCTTTTTTCAAAACCGCTGAAACATCTAAAGCTGTGATGATCGTCAGCTCCATTTCAGGGTTATTGCTTGCTCTTGCTTTCTCTAGTTGGAACCACGTAGTGTACAAATTGCTTCTGTTAGTTTTTCCCCAAACGTAAAACCAATAGTTAGTCATTTCTTCCAATTGAGGGACTTCGGTGTCTTGCTGGTTATTTTGCTGTACACTCAGTTTACGATAGAACCTTCTTTCGTCTGTCTGAAAGGTTCGATTTTGTTGCCTTCTTGCACTACTTTTCTTGTACCGACGCAGTCTAGCAGTAAGAACATCAAGTCTCTGCCGCTGGGAGTCTATAATCTCATCCAATATTGCTGGTGTCAATGTCTCGATGTACCGAGGGTGGATTATTTTAATAACATGGTGTATCAGCTTTCTGGTTCGATTTCCTTTTTTATATTGAGTCAGTCGACCCAATTTGCACCTTACTTTGCTGACATCCATATCCAACCTGATCTTCCATGGCGGATCTCGCTCCTGTCTTGGGGCGAAGACTGCATTTATAGGCCTAGTTCTGCGGCCCAACGTTCTAACGGTTGCCACAGCTGCACAGTATACAAGAGTTTGCACCTCTAACGCATTTTGTGTTGCGTTCAAATGCATAGGTAAAACCTTGCTGTTTAGGTGTTCTATTAGTGCACGCAGATCATTTGTGATGTTCATCTTGGGCAGTGAACGTCTTTTAGATATTATTATTTTTGAGATTCCTTTCTTAGATATTATTATTATTATTACTATTATACCATTAAGCCATTTCCCTTTCGTGGTAGGTGTGACTTGCTCGGTTGGAGAGTAGTGAAATAGGTATATAGGTATGAGGTAGATCTGTATATGGGTATGGGGTAGATGAGTATATACTGCTCCGACCCAGGTTGCTGATCAATCTCTCTAGCGATCACCCCAAGTGAGGAGCCTCACAAAATTGTTATGCATGGTTCCACACTTGGGCCCATTAGTATCCAAGGTCTTTGTTTCAGGCATCATTCACTCTATTGTCACTCTGTTTAAAAACTATTTGTCGCCACACATTTCTGTCCTGGCATACTACTCTAGCTTCATTCACGCCCATGTATTTTTTCATGCAGGCTCTTGTATTTCTATGGCTTCTTATGTCTCTTCGTAGTAGTGTCCCATTCACAGATTCTAACCATTCTTCCGGCGGTCTACCTCTGGGCATTCTGCCATTTACTTTACCTTTATACACTTGCTTGGTCAGTCGTTCATCTTTCATTCTTTCAAGATGTCCGAACCACCTTAGCTGATTTCTTTCCCATATGTCAACTAGTGTCTCCCCTGTACCACATTCTTTGAGGATTGTCTCGTTTCGTACTTTGTCCATCAGTGTTTTCCCGCATATTATGTGCAGAGGTTTCATGCCGATCGCGTTGATTTTACTCCTGTCCTTTTCTTGACAGGTGCATGTCTCGCTACCGTATAGTACTTTCGGTACGAAAATAGAGTTATGTATGGCCATTTTAGCTTTTTTTGATATGTTTTTATTTGTGAGGATGGACCCTGCTCTACCGATAACCTGCTTACCCTTATTTATGCGCCTATCTAATTCCCCATCTATTTTTTCGTCATTAGTGAATAGACTACCTAGATATACGTACTTGTCAACTTGTTCTAATTTCTCATCATTTAGGACAATGTTGCATATTGTTTTCTCACTTTTTCCCTCAAACACCATGACTTTCGTTTTATTCACGTTAATTTTGAGGTCCATGTTCTTCATGCTTGTATTAAGTTTATTCAACATTCTTTGCAAGTCTTCGACTGATTCTGCCATAACAATCTTGTCATCTGCGAAAGCCAACCCACGTACCTTGACGGTTTCGAGATCTACACCTTTTTCGTCGAAGAGGGCAGTTCTTGGACACTTATCCATGAATATGATAAATAGCCACGAGGACATGACGCATCCTTGTTTCACTCCTTGCGTAATATAGAACCATTCACTCTGTTTCACATTTACCCTTACACTCGCTTTACTACCTGTATATATTGTTTTTATTGCTTGTAGGAGCCCTCCATTTACTCCATACTCTTTAAGGACTTCCCAGGGTTCACTTCTATTTACCTTGTCAAGGGCTTTTTCTAGATCAATAAATGCACAGAAGACTTTCTTTACTACTCTCAAACTTTTTTCTGTGACCTGTCTTAGGCTAAATATCTGATCTGTACATGATCTTCCTGGCATAAATCCACTTTGGACTCCCATATTTTCTCTTCTGTAATTTCCATTACCCTACGGCAGGGCTCACCACTTTCAGCAGGTGCAGACTGACACGACAAGTGCGAGACTGACAGAAAGTTTTTCCGTCATTTTTTTCTTCGGTTTCCAGGAATCCTGGAAAGGGTTACGGTCTTAACGGTCACGGTTCATTTGGGCTTATTGTTCACACCGAAGGGTCTGATTTTTTTCTACTTGAGTCCGCAATACATTTTTTCAAACTGTAATTTACCGTGAAGGATTAGGGACCAGTCGAAGGACAAGTTCGACGAAAATTTATTGGGGTCTATTTGACCTAGTCTTCGTTACTGACACTGTCAGTCTTGTCAGTCAAAGACTGCATTCTGGCGAGCCCTGCCCTACGGATAAGTATTTTTGAGTATATTTTACTTACGGCACTTAGTAGGCTGATACCTCTGTAATTACTGCAGTTGCTTTTATCTCCTTTTCTTTTGTATATTGGCACGATAATCGCTTTTCTCCAATCGTCTGGGACTTCTCCCGTTTCGATACATAAATTTATTAATTCGCACAACCTGTGAGGTATGTATTCGCCACCGTATTTAAGCATTTCAGCTCTAGTGGATAGATAGATAAACGTTTATTTTTCAGCCTGTTGGCCTCAAAGAAATTTACTTGCTTACACTTCCATTTTTACAGAATTTTCTTAAAACTAACCCTTAAAGACTAACATCCATCCATTCCTTATCTCTAAGTCGTACGCTTTTATCGCCTTGCCTTCCTCGCTTCGCCTCGCCTCGCACGCATGTCCCTACTTTTTCGCATTGCCTCGCTTGCCAACCTCTGTTTTCGCTCTAATACCTACTACTTATCTACTATTCACAATATTTACCTGTTACTTATATCTACTTTCTCTCCTGTTTACAATCTTTCCGTCTCCATTCCTCTTCCTCCTTCCTTCTCTTCATCTCCTTCTTACCCAACACTTCCTTCACCCATGCTACTGCCCTTTTTCCCCCTTTTCATGCAAAAATGCCTCCATGCTTATCTCACTTCTTCCCAACTCCCCGCACTCCTCCAACCAGTGCTCCACTCTTGCATCCCCCTTCCCACACAGTTCACACAACCTCTTCTCCCGAGACAGCCAGAACCTATTGAAACCCTCCATACACCCACACCTCATCCTCGCTATAAGTCCCTGACTTCCTTTCTCTCCTTTCATACACAAATATTGCGCTCTTGCCCTTGGCATACTTGTCTATACCCGCAGCCTTACCGTTTTTCAAGTTCTTAATTATATCTCTGACCTCAGTGACACAGACTTTTTCAATTGGGTTTTCTAGTGCATTATGTTCTATGTCGCAGTTTTGTTGCCCTATATCTTCACCTCCTAATAGTTCTTTAAAAGAGTCTTCTAAAGCGTCTACTATCCCATCTATATCATATAGCATTTTGCCTTTACTGTTTATCATGCTAACAAACTCTGTACTTTTACTTTCCTTCAACAGTTTATATAATAGTTTCATAATTCCTTCCAAGCAGTTTTTTATTTTGTTCTCTTCTTCTGTTCTGATTTTCTCTTTACTTTCTTTGACTAGTCGTTTAACTTTCCTATTTTTGTGTTTGTAATCATTTTTAAGTCTAGTTCTCTCCTCATCTCTAAGACCTGTCATGTTCAGCGTTTTATTGTGTGCTAATTTCTTTTCTTTTTGGGCTGCCTCAATTTCATCATTCCACCATGCGTCACCAGATTTTCTTCCTACAACCTCCATACCACATACTTCGGTCGCAGTTTTGACAATGAAATCCCGTAATAAAGTCCACGCGCCCTCTATATCCTTATTGCTTATAAGCGCTCACCACGTTGCCCTATCTATGCGTTCAGTTAACTTCTTTTGAAACTCTGTTTGCACTTCTGGTCTCTCTAAATTTTCAATTTTCATTTGTGTTTGTTTCGTTTTCTTTGTTTTCTTTGTTCTCCAACCCCGCCCTAAGTTTATTTTGCAGAATAAAAGGTAATGATCAGTATTGCATTCGGAACCCCTCATGACTCTTGTATGTTAAACTAGTTCTCTTAATCTTTCATCCGCAATAACAAAGTCAATTATACTATGGCTATTTCCTTTGCGCCAGATGTACATGTTGTAACGAGGTGGCTTACCACCTGTTGAGGATCCTCCCCTGACTTTATACATAAATTCTTTAAAAATAATCGCGATACTTTCCAAGGCCAGCACGAACTCAAATTCTACTATTTAAGGAATGAGTCTGGGAGCGTAGTATGTGTATGAGTGTGAAGTAAAAGAATTTCTATAAATTATTTTCTTTTGTATAAAAGGGACGTTACCCGTAGGTACAATGTACACTTTAATTTAGGTTAGGGCTAGGTCACTTATGTATTAGGGCACTTGAGGTCCCACCTTTGTTTCCTTGAGAGACTGGAGATTCTCTCTCTCAATTAGAAGAAAAACTTTGGTGTTTCCCTCTCGTCGCCAAAAATACCAACAAGAGAAGGAAGGAGGCCTTTCACAATCGTCACTCACAGGTTGATTTAACAACGGGGAACTGCCACCACTCCATACACATGGTCCACTTCACCACGCACGTCAACCCGAGATTCAATCCATGTCACCCGGGATTGAATCACTATTTACTACAACTGCAGAGCGTCGAAATCACAACCGGCTCGGCACCTGTCCTTACACACGGGCGGCCATCTTTGTTACTACCGGCACACCGGACACGAGGTAATGATTCACGCACGATCTCCAAAGGTGCTTAGGAAGAAATCTATTCTACCGATGAGAGCTGGGCATGGATCGACAAGGGGGCAGCACCTACTGGACCTGGTCGGGGAACGAGGTAGACGAGCGGGAAGCCGGCGAAAGGACGCTAAAAAATCAGTTCGTGTTGGTCGTTCCTGGAGAACACAGCTGTTGCCTTACCGACTACGTTTTTGGACAAAGAAGCCATTGGATATTATCAAAGTACCTTACTTTTCTGGATAAAGGACCTCGGTTTTCTCTCTGAAGGGAGCAAGGTAGGCGTCAGACTGTCCCTCTAGTTTTTTTTTTTTTATTCTGAGTCTGATTTGGATTTCGCTTTATTTTGAGATGGTTCGGTTCATTTAGTTTTCGGGATAAAGTGTCGTCATGCACGATGTACGAATTTTGAGTGAGGCAGTATACGTTGTACAGTGCTTTTCTTTATTTTCTTAGTTGTAAGCATAATTTTCGCGAAATGTTGATTCCTTTTAGTGTTATTTTAGATTGAGCTTTCTCCGTGTTGTCTCTTTTCTCAAGGTCAGCGTCTGTTGACCGTCAAATGGCGCGTTGTATAACTTATCCGAGGAATACATAACGATATCATAAATCTCCGCCCTTCAGGCAAACAACTGTTTCATACTCACTATTAATTTCAATTTGTTTTACTACCAATAAAGCCACTTATATATTAATAGAATTTAAAAGATGGTTCAAGCGTTTCTGTCCCTTACGAAATCCCTCTACCCTGAGTCAGGGCAATTATTTCTTTCTTTTCCTTTTTCTTCGAGTCATTCTAGGCCAATTACAAATTTTTAAAACTTGATTTTGTTCCTGTCGGACGACACCCGGAAGGGGTATCTGGCGCTCAACACATAAAAGGGTAATTCAAGGATTTTGTGACGTCATTCCTCACTTGTATCCCTCAAAGCTGGAACTGGCGTTATAATGTAGATCATTTACTGTCTAAACCAAGTATTGGTAACAAATAGGCCCTTTTCTAAGCATAAGCTAACTAGCTTTTCCCCGTTATAATTTTTTCTTGTTGGATCTCCAAAATTACCTAGCACCCTTTCTGTATCTGTATCCTGACGTTGGACACCGAGCCATCCGTTCATATCTCCTAGCAGAATTATTCTTTCACCTTGATCGCAAATACTTATTGTATCATTTAGAGTGTCCCAGAAGGAGTCCCTAACTTCCCTCGAATCGCTATCAACTGGTCCGTAGCACGCTATGATAAATAATCTTCTGATTCCTACCTTCATTCTAGCACAAAGCAATCTGGGTAATACAAAATTATGCTCTATAAGATGATGGCTTGCTTTTTCATTAATAATTAAACCGACCCCTTGACTACGATGTGATTCGCTATCTACTCCTGACCATATTTCACAACCGCCTTCCAACACCCCATTTTCTATGTTTCTAAACTCGCGACCCTTTTTCTTTGTCTCAGGTGCACAAAGAATATCTAGTTTCCTTATGTGCATAGTTTCTCGCAGTTCTCTTATCTTATGATCACTCACTTCTCTAGCATTCCAAACACCCAGTCTCCATTCATCGCCTGAAACTCGACCTTTGCGTTTTCCGTGTGCCTGCTTTTCGTCAATCCAAGTTTCAGTCCATTCCAAAGCTACTTTATTGTTTGTATTACACAGGACCACAAAATGGTTCAGGGAGCCTACTGGGATTCTAATGGGTGTACTTCATGTTTTTGGGGTCGCTGAACACGAATCCGTTCGTAGAATTGAGCCAGCACGTCAGGATTTGCAGTAAAATTCATAAATGGCTAAAACTTTCTATTTTCTGCATACATTTCGGTCCCAAACCCACGAACCCTAAACCCACGAACCTCAAACCCCAAATCCACAAGCTCCAAACCCACAAACCTCAAATATAATACAAATTGAGAAGTTGGTAATATAGGATGTAAGGTTTTTGGGTTTGTGGGAATGGACCCATCGTGAGAGGCAAGGAGACTCACGCTAAACAAGCGCCCCATCGTGAGAGGCAAGGGGACTCAAGCTGAATAAGTACCCCATCGTGAGAGGCAAGGGGACTCACTCTAAATAAGGGCCCCATCGTGAGAGGCAAGGAGACTCACGCTAAACAGGCACCCTATCGTGAGAGGCAAGAGGACTCACTCTAAACAAGTACCCCACCGTGACAGGCAAGGGGACTCACGCTAAACAAGCACCCCCTCCTAAGAGGCAAGGGGGCTCACGCTTAACAAGCACCTCATCGTGAGAGGCAAGGGGACTCACGCTGAACAAACACCCCATTGTGAGAGGCAAGGTGACTCACGCTTAAAAAGTACCCCATTGTGAGAGGCAAGAGGAATCACACTTAACAAGCACTCCATTGTGAGAGGCAAGGAGACTTACGCTCAACAAGCACTCCATTGTGAGAGGCAAGAGGAGTCATGCTTAACAAGCACCCCATCGTGAGAGGCAAGGAGACTCAGGCTAAACAAGCACTCCATCGTAAGAGGTGCAGTCACTCACGCTGAACCAGTACCCCACCCTAAAAGCCAAGGGGACTCACGCTGAACAAGAACCCCATTGTGAGAGGCATGGGAACTCACGCTAAACAAGCGCCCCATTGTGAAAGGTAAAGGGACTCGCGCTAAACAAGCACCTCATCCTAAGAGACAAGGGGACTAACGCTCAACAAGCACCCCATTGTGAGAGGCAAGAGGACTTACGCGCAACAAGCACCCCATCGTGAGAGGCAAGGAGACTCACGTTAAACAAGCACCCCATCGTGAGAGGCAAGGAGACACACGCTTAACAAGTACTCCATTGTGAGAGGCAAG